>JAKZAP010000009.1:15568941-16018512 GCA_023053575.1 Branchinecta lynchi | reverse complement strand
CTATATCGCTCTCCGTATTTTGTCTTTCAAGCCTACTGCCTCTATACGTATGCGGTCAAAACCGTGACGGATCAAACCGCGCCATCGCGAAAGTAACAAGACCAAAGTTTTCTACGGGATCCCAAAAATTCAATATCTGATCCAGACAATCGGGTCTTGTCTTCGCCAGATCTGGTCTTCGCCAGACTCTTTGAACATTTGTACTTTTAAATTCAGAAACAGATTAAGGCCAATAGCTAATCATCTGGGAAAACCAAGTTCAGATATGGATTCAGCATGTGTGCTTTCCCCTAAATGTCATATCTATGTTGACAAAACAGATCGAAACTTCCTGCCTTACTTCTGCCGATTTTCCAGTTTCGGCCAAATTCGAAAAACGAATTCAGGGTATTACCCCTATATCGAACATCTAATTAACTTCAAATAACAATGTCACTTGAACAAATTTTGCGGTTTCAGCCGGATTCCCGGCGAACTATATGTCCGGGTAAAAAAAATGGTTGTCATATACGGATTCAGCATCTAATCAACTACAAATAAAACTTTTACTTTTAACAAATTTTCCGGTTTTGGCCGGATTTCCGGGCGAACTACTTGTCCGGGTAGAAAATGATTTTCACATAAGTGTTCATCATGTCTTCTTCACCCCTTAATCGAGTATCTCATTAGCTGTTTAAAAACATTTTGTTTGCCCTTTCATTTCAATCCCCTCCCCCACCCTTAAATGTACGGCTACACAGCCCATCTACGAACTCGACCTTTCCCTTGACCCAAAGAATCCTCACACCAAGTTTCATCAAAATATCTCACTCCCTTCGAGAGTTATCGGTCTCACAGACGGACGGACAACTTTTGCGATGTCATCGGTATCTCTCCACTTACGTTCTGGCATCCCAAAAACCACGAGTTATCGCTGGCCAAAAGTTTTGTTCGGGAAGCATGATCTAAAATTGGCGATTAGATATTCAGAATAATTTTGCACTTGTCGCCTTTTCTCTTTTTGTGTTGATACAATAAAACTGAAGAAGCAACCCTGTTGGGCTTGTCACGTCATTTGCGACATCGATTGACATCTTCGGGCGAAGAATCAAGGGTTCGAACCTGGTCAGCACAAAATATTTTGCTTTTTCACGTGCTTGGTAAAAAGAAAAAGACCTGTTACCTGAAGACCGAAAGCCTGGCAGAAAACTAATTCGGTGAAAGTGAGTGTTTAGTGCAGTGTCCAGTATCTTTTCAGAACATTCCATGCACGCAGACATTCCTGGTGCTTCGCCTTTATTAATTGCGTTTTTGATCCGAATTCTCCTTGCGATTCTCCTATTTTGCGTTTTTGGACTGTTCAGATGAAGTGAATACTCCTTTTCTTGCCTTTTCGTCAGAATTGAGAACGAGGCATGCCTCGTGACGAGAAGTTGCTCCAGTGGTGGATTCTCGATTCTCCTCTCTCCGTTCTCCTCCCTGATTGGTCAACAGGGTGCAGTGTTCAATATGCATAAACACGTATACACTGTAAAAAGTTTCTCCGAATAAAGATGTAGTATTTGCTACTGGGATTAATCTTATCTGTATTGGGATAAGATTAATCCGAATTAGGGGTAATCTTATCTCAATAAAGATAAGGTTAATCCCAGTAGCAAATACTGCAAGCTTTTTTTTTACAGTGTACAGGATTGCGGACGAGCTGCAAAATCAGTGTTTTTGTCAAAAGCGAGAATAGAGAAGTCAGAGGAGCAAAAACGGTAATTTGTACGAGAATCGGCAATTCAGAATCGAGAATTCGGATCAGAAACGCAACTATTATTTTACTAGACGAACTTTCACTCAGGATTCCAGGGAAGAAGTCTTTGATTGACTTCTTTCCTCGTTGAATTACTTGGCATTTATTTCCTTATTAATTAAAGGATTTCAAAAACGAGGGGCTACTGCCCGAAAGTAGTCGAGAAAAAAAATTATGAAAGAACAGAAATTACTGGCACATCTTTTCTTTAATACGCATCATTAAAAACCGTCCAAGATTTGTCAATATCCCCATGATTACACATACCTCATAAATCGTGGTTGAACTTCATACCGAATTTCTAAAAATGTATGATAAACTATTTCTGAGATAATAAACAACCATCACCCACAGAGCGGTTCCTTAGTGATTTGAATCGGACAAGAACAGGGGTCTCATTAGGTCCTGATAGTACAGAATAGTAATTACTGCTATAAATATGACATATATGATAGTTAGTCTAAGATATAGTTATTTGCAGGTCACTTAGACTCGGCGACTTGCAGAAAAGTGTCCAGCCACGTCGTCCCTGGTGAATAAATAGCAAAATACATTTTACTTGGGCAAAGAAGTGGTATAATAGTAGACACAGTTTCTATCCAATTTTCAAACATACCATGACTTCTTAGAAACTCTACTAGGTTTCTCACAGATTACAAACTTTCCTGGCTGTTTCCCGCCTCGCTCGGCTATAAGCAAGTAAGAAGTAATTTATTTGTAACCCGCCATTTTTTTCACACGGGATCCCAAAAATCTTATGTTTGATCCAGACAACTGGGTCTGTCTTCGCCAGGCTAATCATTAGAGAAAACGAAATTCAGATGTACCTCTATAAGCCATATCTATTTTGACGATACTGACCGAAACTTCCCGCTTTACTTCTGCCAAATTTCCGGTTTCGGCCGAATTCCGAGCGAACTACTTGTCCAGCAAAAAAAGAAAATTCAGAATCGAATTCAGCGTACGGTATCTCCTTATCCCATAAAGAACATCTAATCAATTTCAAATAAAAATTTAGCTTCTAAAAAAAAACCCCGGTTAAAACGGGATTCCGAACGAATTATATGTCCGGTTAAAAATAATTGTCATTTACAGACTCAGCGTCTCTTCTTACCCTATATCTGTTATCTAATCAATTTCAAATAAAACTCATTACTTTTAACAAATTTTCCGATTCCGGGCGAACTAGTTGTCAGGGTGGAAAATGCTTTTCAGCATCGTGTTCAGCATGTCTTCTTACCCCTAAATCGATTATATAATCAACTTCAAATGAAACTTTTACTTTTAACGAACTTTCCGGTTTTTCTGGATTCCGGGCGAACTACTTGTCAGACGAGAAAATGTTTTGCATATTCGTGTTCAGCATGTCTTCTTACCCTATGACGACTATCACATTAGCTGTTTAAAACAAAATTTGACCCTTAATTTAAACCCACTCCCCCACCCCTAAATGTAAGGCTACAGAGCCCATCTAATAACTTGACTTTATCCTTGACCCAAAGAGTCCTCATACCAAGTTTCATCAAAATATCTCATTCTCTTCGAGAGTTAATCGTGTTAACAGACGGACAACTTTTACGATGTCACAGGTATCCCTCCACGTTTTGGGATCCCAAAAACAGAATTGTGACGATAATAGGGGATTATAAGTCCCTGGAACGCTGCGTTTTTTACCCGAATAGTCAGTTAAAATAACAATAGGAGTAACACCAAGACTACGCTAGCACCAATAGCGATAGAAAACTTCCCTACTGAAACTCAATCAGTCATGCATGGCGCTGGCGCCAATAACTTCATACATGAATACAGCAAAAAAAAAAGATACAACCTCCCCTGTTTCATCGTTTTGTGCAGACCGCATCTCAGCCTTACCAGAAATTTCTAAACCCGCAAGTTTGACTCGCTTTAAATGCCGCAATCATGTAATAAAGGGGTTTTGCCCACTCGTTACCAGTGAGCGGGTGAAGTTATTCCTCTTTACTTCAGAGGTCCCGCGATGGACCTTTCGTTGCCGGTTCAATGTCGGTACTCTGACCGGGGGCTAAGCCCAACTTGCGAACATAACGGTAGCGTGCGAACGGGGGAATCTCTCGGCTCTTCAAAGGCGTATTTGGGATCGTAGTCTTTCGTTGGTAGTTCGAGCTGACTTACTATATTGATAAATTAGTATCACAAAATTCCTGATTCTTCACAAGAGCTTTTCTTTGGCTTATTTCTAACTCGTATCTCAATCTAATCTGCGTCGAAACCGCTCTTCTGTTCCTGCTCTCCGTTAACACAGCTCCCGCTATTGCACCACAAAGGATATTCCTAAAAACCTCAGTACCCAGGATGCTTTACCAAAATCTATTTTTTTTTCAGCCGGATATCCAAAACCTGAGCTTCCAGGATATTCCACCAAAATCTACGTTTCCAAGGGGAAATGGATATTCTTTTGCGTCTTTTATATTTTCTGAACTAAGAATAAAATCGCTTCTGATAATTAATTATTAATGACCAACCCAATGTCACAATCATAGTGGGCGGCGCTATGAGTATGGCCCGTTTGCGAAGCACGGAAAGCATAGGTCTTGGCGCTACTACATGGTGTTATTTTGCTCTGTCCCCATCATTATTTTGTGCTTGAGCCTGCAGAGGACAATCGGAAATACATGAAGACATTTAAAACAAGGATGCGCAGTTTTAACAAATAACATTTCTGTTAGTGTTATTTTGCTCTGTCCCTAGCGTTATGCGCTTGAAGCTGAACAGGACAATCGGAAATATCGCCAAAACAAAATCTGCTGAATTATCCGTTCAACGCAGTTACTACGCATAAGTCTAGTACACTTAGCTCTTTCTTTACACCATTGCTATAACGCTGGGGCATGCTGACAGGAGTGATCATGGTACTCGGATCACTACCACTTCGTACCTATTATTCCTCAGATGGGTACTAGTATACAGCAATCTTAAAGTCAAAATAATCTTGGTTTGTCTAGTTACCAAAGCACTGTATACCGAAATACCCTCTGGAGAACAAGGGGTACATAATATACGAATGAGGAAACCCTGCCACCATGCCCCAGCATTTGGGCATGGTTTTCAAAAAAGAGCTTAGTGTACTAAGAGGTATGTTTATTTGAAAAGTTACTTGAATGTGAACAGCGCAATTTTGGGCTAATTTGGTAGAATGAAGATCCAAAATACGGATTCAGGCGTTTCTTAGAGGCCATAATTACCTACTCTGGCTAACTCATAGTTGACTTTAGTCACAGCAAGACGATGAAAATGGCAAAGTCCAAAGTCAACAATGTTCAAAAGCTGCGTTCTTTGTCACGGGAGTTCTCACCGGTGGTCTCCGGCTTTTCTTATAAGCCGTTTTTGCATCCACCGGTGACTACTCACAAGTCTTATAACCGGTTTTTGAACTAACCGGTCAACAGTTTTACCTCACCGAGTCACCGGTGCGGACTAACCAGAACCTGCTCGGGTGCCAGGCTTCAGCGAGGAGTTAGCAAGTTTCCGTCAACTCATCGGTGGTAAAAAAAAAAACGCGTTATAAGAGAAAAGTCGGATACTGGTGACGAAACACCAGAGATAGCCCGGAGTGCAACGAACGCAGCTAAATAAGCATACCTCTACTGTACTAGACTGCCACGCATAACTCTTCCTTCAGCCAAAGCTGACTGCGAATCATATTTGACAGTGACAACCGGATACGTCTGAATTAGAGCTGTATTTCGGCCCTTCTTGTCTCCTACCGCTGCCACCACTACTGGAATATTTTCGTTACGCACTTTTATTCGCACAACGGTAATCACAACAAGACCAAAGGTTTCGATGGGTTCCCACAATTTTAATATTTGCTCCCGACAATTCGGTCCTGTAGATATTCGGTGTTCAACAGACTTCTTAAAAATTTTTACTTTTAAAATTTACAACCAGGCTAAGGCCAGTGGTAGTAGTCGGAGAAGACCAAGTTCGTATTTGACACTTCAAACCGGATACGCCAGCTGAATTTCAACAAGTTCAGATATATTCAGATATCCGTTTTGCGCTGTCAAATATTCCGATATGGATTCAGCATATGGTTTACCCTATAGCCTACGTCGCATCTCCTTCCTTCCTTACTCTGCCCAACTTCCAGTTTCGGAAGGGATTCCGGACAAACTACTTGTCTGGCAAAAAACTAAAGCTAAAAAATGAATTCAGCATGTCTCCTTACCCCTACATCCAACCTCTAATCAACTTCAGATTAAACTTTTAGTTTAACAAATTTTCCGGTTTCAGCCGGATTCCGAGCGATCTATACGTCCGGTGAGAAAATGATTGTCGTATGCGAATTCAGGATGTTTTCTTACCCTCAAATCGGACATCTTATCAAATTTAAATAAAACTTTTACTTTTAACAAATTCTCCGGTTTTGGCCGGATTCCGGCCGAACTAACTGTCCGGCGAGAAAATAAATGTCACATTCCAACTCATCACGTCTCCTTTCCCCTAAATCGAACTTCTTATCAACTACATAATTAAACTTTTACTTTTCACAAATTTTCCGGTTTTCACCGGATTCCAGGTGAACTATATGACCGGCGAGAAAATAAATTTCATATTCGAATTCAGCATGTTTCCTTGCCCCTAAATCAACTATCTCAATAGCTTTCAAAAATATTTTTGTTGCCCCTTAATTTGAAACCCCTCCCCAACCCTCAAATATAGGGCTACAGAGCCCATCTTCGAACTTGACCTGTACTTTGACCCAAAGGATCCTCCCACCAAGTTTCATCAAAATATCTCATTCCCCTCGAGTTTATCGTGTGGACAGACAAACGGACAACTTTCGCGATGTCATAGGTATCCCTCCACTTACGTTTTGGGATCCCAAAAAGCCTTCATAAAGTAACTGTCTGGCCAGTCTTGCCAGATGGTGGTAAAGAAAATAAGCCGCGGTCTTTGAAAAATGAGCCAGAAAAATCTACACCTCCCAAAAGCTCTGACCATCAAAAGAGAACCCCACACATTTTTTCGGCCTTCTGTCGCGACTATTAAATCGACGTAAAAACAGTCGATTTTTCTGAAAAACAGTCCGATTTTGGTGGTTTTCACTAGCTCTAAGACTTGAATTAGTTGCGAGTCCTGGACTTTGCCGAAATTTGACCAAGTCCAAAGCATAGTATCCCCTCCATGAATCTACCTGGCTCCACCCATCGGTCCCCCGCATCAATTAACAAGACCAAAGGTGTCGATGGGATCCCAAAAATCTAAGATTTGATCCAGACAATTCGGTCTTGTCTTCGCCAGGCTAATCAACAGAGAAAACCGAGTTCAGATATTCTACCTACCTATCTATACCTCTATAAGCCATATCTATTTTGACGATATTGACCGAAACTTCCTGCTTTACTACTGCCAAATTTGGGGTTTCGCCCGAATTCCGAGCGAGCTACTAGTCCAGCAAAAAAAGAAAAATTCAGAAACGAAGCCGGCGTATCTCCTTATCCCTTTAAGAAATCTAATCAACTTTAAATAAAATTTTGACTTAAAAAAATGCGGGTACAACCGGATTCCGGACTAATTATATGTCCGGGTAAAAAATTATCATTATATACAGACTCAGCGTCTCTTCTTACCCCTAAATATATCATCTAACCAACTTCAGATAAAGCTTTTACTTTTAACATATTTTCCGGTTTTGGCCGGATTACAGGCGAACTAGTTGTCCGGCGAGAAAATGGTTTTCACCATCGGGTTCAGCATGTCTTCTTACCCATAAATCAAACATTTAATCAACTTCAAATGAAACTGTTACTTTTAACCAACTTTCCAGTTTTGGCCGGATTCCGGACGAACTGCTTGTCCGGCGACAAATTGATTTTCACCATCATGCTCAGCATGTCTTCTTACCCCTTAATCAAACATTTAATCAACTTCAAATGAAACTTTTACTTTTAACCAACTTTCCGGTTTTTGCCGGATTTCGGACGAACTACTCGTCCAGCGAGAAAATGGTCTTCACCATCGTGCTCAGCATGTCTTCTTACCCCTTAATCAAACATTTAATCAACTTCAAATGAAACTTTTACTTTTAACAAACTTTCCGGTTTTTGCCGGATGACGAACTACTTGTCCGGCGAGACAATAATTGTCACCATCGTGCTCAGCATGTCGTCTTACCCCATAATCGACTATCACATTAGCTGTTTAAAAATATTTTGTTTGTCCCTTAAATTGGACCCCCTCCCCCACCCCCAAATATAGGGCTACAGAGCCCATCTACGAACTCGACCTTACCCTTGACCCAAACAATCCTCATACCAAGTTTCATCAAAATATCTCATTCCCTTCGAGAGTTATCGTGCTTACAGACGGACGGACGGACGGACAACTTTTGTGATGTCATAGGTATCCCTCCACTTACGTTTTGGGATCCCAAAAAGAAAAAAAGACACGTCTTACACCACACGCCAGTTGCAAACATATTTACGGCAGTCTACGACAAAATTCGGCAGTTTGGCGTAAAATCATCCAATCTGGCAACACTGTGTCTGGCAGTCAACAGAGCCTTCTTCTTTCATTCCGTAATTAGCCGAGTAACCCCTCTCTCGGCTGCTGTGTTCGCTGGCTCGCCTCGGTAGGATGGATCGGTAATCACAACAGGGTCCTCTTTAGGCTCAAGCCGTAAAATGAAGTGGACCCTTGCCAAGAAGGGCGGAAATATTACGTTAGACCTTAGTTCCTCCTGCACATCCAGAGGCGCTTAGGGGACCCAAGAAGAGCCGCCAGTCGTCTCTCATAAGGGCCGCTGCCCATACATCTTCCCATTCGTGCTGATAGACGCGTTGATATTGTGATATATATTTGTGCCGAAATATAGGACTAATAAAATTCAGCTGACGCGTCTGTTTTGCCAAGAACAAATAATCAGGTAGATTCTCCGTCTCCCTATCTCTGTACTATGACTATCCGGAGTCGAGTATTACCCCGTATCTTTTCAGCTGCGAACGAGCGGACGTTAGTAGATTCGCGCCACATCACGTTTCCTTACCTCTACAATTAGCAACATCGCTGTGAGCCCGGCTTGAGGAAAAGTAGAAGACAAAGCTGACTGGTTCTGTGGCCGCGCTCAAGAGTGGGTCAGCACGCGGAGTCCGCCTCCTGCATCTTCTTTCTCTGCGATGACTAACGGCGGAGATGGAAGTAGAACAGACGGGTAAAAAGCTACAGTAAATACTCTAGGTCCGCTCAGTTTTGTCGGGGTATTTATAGTCGCTGCATTGTACCAAAGACAGGAGTCTATCTGATTATTTGTTCTTAGTTTTGCACTGTCACGCACGAACCTCGTAACATTTGTTGGTCGGTAAGGGGGGGGGGAGTACTTCCCTTCCAAAGGAAACTGGCCAAGGAATTATTCTATTTCCTCTTTCAATCGGTCAACAATAGCTGAGAACTTCTCAAAGGGAAAAACAAAAACTCTTCTGATTGGTTCATACTCCTCATCCTCTTCACCCCAAGCTCCGCCCAGTCCAGTATCCGACTCAGTCCTTACTGAGTAGTCGAAGGAGAAGGATGCGTCCTAGAAGTGTAGCTTTCTATTATCCGGTCGCTATCAGTGATGTCACTTCGGTAAAATCTCAGGCAAAGCTAACCCTGAATTCTTGGGATTTGCGTGCCCTATTTTGGCAAGCTGCTCTATCCAGGGAAATAAATGAATTAAACAATTTCTATTACGCACTTAACGAAAATACTGCAATAAGGAAAGCCAAAAATATCCTGACAGTACCTTAAAACTAATGGAATTTCTATTTAACTAGCCTTTGCATGTGAATTATGCATTATATCGACAACTCTGTGCAACGGCTGAACGAATTTAAAAGTAATTTTCATATTCACTTCCAAATATTATTTATTATATTCGCAGTCTGCAGAAACAACTAAAAAAATTATAAATATCCTTTTAAGTACCCGTCGTATCTATAAAGCAGCCAAATCCATGGATAGTTATTAAAGACAGAACATTTCGACAGGTTTGAATATTGGAAAATAAATTGTAAATAGTCCGGTGTGCTTTAAGTGCTAACGTCCGCTATTGCACAAGTTCTGGCGGCCTTTTAAAAAGATTTCTTGGATTACCGAGGTGGATTTTCACAAAATCTCGGAATCACTTTCCAGCGCGAAAAATTTTGGAATCCGAATCCTTCAATTGCTTTCTATTCCCGTTGGATTGATGGCGAAAACAAAGGGAAAGCAGAAATCGCAACGATGATTTTGATTCCTAACTTTATAGAATAAATGTGGTTCACTGGATACTTTTTTCCATTCTCGTAATGTTTCCTGAAGCTTGCCGTGTTTCTTCCAAACTTTCAAAATTCCCTCCGAAGCCTTCAACTTTCCGCGAAGCTTTCCACTAACTTTCTACAACCACTTTCTGAGAAGGCTGTTTCGGTTTTCAAAGCGCGAAAAACGGTGCGGAAAGTTGGCCAACCTTCCAAAGCAGCGCGAAAACCGTTGGAAAGTGATTACGACCTTGATCTCCAAAACCGCAACATACCCTACGAACAAGCACTTGCGAAACTGAATTTATCACCGCTTAAAGTTTAACTGAACAGCCAACATATTTTTGTGTCATTTAATTGAATACACTGAATAATTTGGAATCTGCAAAGGGATTTTTTTTTATTTCCCACTATCTACCCTAGTTATGACGTTCAGAGTATCAGCGGCAGTTCCCACAAAGAAAATTCTACTATGACGCGGGAAATTTTAATCTCACACAATTGCGGCTCTTCAATGGGCAATGATAAGATTGGTGAAGATTGCTTAGCGCCTCGTACGGCATACAACAAAAATAAAAGCGCATAGAGGTACCATAAAACACACGGAAATTCCACTGTTAGAATCGATTGTTCGTGAATAGCGGAACAACGAAGTAACGCATTTTTGGCGGGTCTTCAAGCTAATTTAGTGAATAAGTGATGGGTAACTAGATTATCCTATCCCAGCCCTTTTCGGTTAAACTTTAAAGTCCGATTGAACACCTGATATTGCAGTTTGACAAATCTGTCCTGGCCAGTAAGAGCCACCGGTCACTATTACCGGAAACAACCCTTCCCACATCGAAGCCCGCTACAAAGTAAACTTCAACCCCCTAAAGTCCGGACAAATCGTTATGGAAACTCGTTTGTGCCTTTTTTCACTTCAGTTTTCAATGCAGAATAAAAGTGTTTGTTATTTATATGTAAGAAGCTGAATTTAGTATGCTACGAGCCTACGACAGCTTCAAAATATACCGATCTCTCTCTCTCTAATCGTCGATTAGAAGATTCTCTTCAGCAACACGCAATACGAATAAAATCATATAATCGGTAGTAGCGACGGGTGTGTATACAAAGGTAGGGACGTAATCGACGCAAGCTGAGGACTTGCACCTACTAGGGGTGATTGGTTTATGGGGAAGCCCCCAATCCCTACCACCAAAGAGGTTCAACGGTTACCCGGTCCTGTCGGACAGGGAACACACGCCGATTCTTTCAGTGTAACGCGCGTGCACAATTGTTGTGGTCCATATGTACAATTACCGTTGCTTAGAAGACCCCTCGCACTATTTACTCTTCAACTTACAGCATTTTAAAATATTTCAATACTTTAACAGTAGGCTGTGCTTTCAATAAATAACCCACGGATTTGGCTGTTTTAAGCCTTTTCCGATACCCGTTGACTTATAGCGAAACCAGGACAACAATTTACATAACCATTTTTTCTGATAGAAAAACTTCTCGCTGACAACCGTCGACAGCGTGATACACATCGAAGGTAGTAAATCGGCGTGGTTTTGTTGTAGGGGTTAGAATGCACCCTACGAAATTGGGTCTCCGGGTTTAGGAATATATAAAGTCATTATGAAAGTAGGTTGTTTTAGTATTATAAGTAAGACAGGTCCTTTAATTGGCGGGGACCTGCCTGAGGATTTTGTGATGTCGGAGGTTTCGTTATATTAAACACAAGGATGCACTTCAGCTGATAACATTGTTAGAAATCGTTTGGTTCCGTCACAGAGGTTCAAGTTTAACCGAATATGGCTGCGATACCACAGTCTACTTAACCATCACTTATAAAATAAATGTGACCACATTTTGTCGGTCCCGTATTCGTAAAATCGTTTTCATCGAATGAGCTTTACTTTCGAATTTGTGGTACCTCTACGTCATTGTAATCCGTATGCTTGAAATGTTTAGCAACTACAACGATAAACGGTTGCCCAAAAGTAAATCTTTTTGCAATTCGTAAAGTCGCTTTCATCGAATGCTTTACTTTCGAATTTGTGGTACCTCTACGTCTTTGTAATCCCTACAGGCGCACAATCGCCGTTCCCCGAGGACTCACTTTGAGGAGTCCCCGCGTTTTTGTTTGTCCCGGGGACTCACTCCCCGTATTCTCGCGAGTACCCACGGACGGGGAATGATCTGATTATCATCACCATCATCAAAAAGGACTCCTTTTCAGATTCGGTGGGGAATCAATTTTTGCTGGTGTTGGTGCAATGTAAAATTAATTCAAAATAATCAGACAAAACCAAAAATAAAGTGGCTCCAGACTAATTTCGTCAACTGCATATCTATTTTTCGAACAAAATCCATACTGGAAGCATTCCCCGTGTTCTCGCTGTTTCTGTCCGCGGAGTCCGCGTGGAGCGACTCCCTCTATTCTCGCCGTTCCCTCTGATTCCCCGAGGAGTCCTCGGTAACGGCGAGAATACGCCTTATGCTTGATATGTTTAGCAACTACACGATAAACGGTTGCCCAAAAGTAAACCGGACTTCTTCAGAAGTAACCTTACTATAGGCACATTCTCGCCGTTCCCCGAGGACTCCTCGGGAAATCTAAGGGAAAGGCGAGAATAGAGGGAGTCACTCCACACGGACTCCGCGTACAGAAAACAGCGAGAACACGGGGAATGCTTCCAAAACGAATTTTGTTCGAAACAAAAATATGCAGTTGACGAAATTAGTCTTGATCCACTTTAATTTTGGTTTTGTTTCTTCCAACTGTTTTTAATTAGTTTATATTGCACCAACACCAGCATAAATTGACTCCCCTCCGAATCTGAAAGGGAGTCCTTTTTAATGATGTTGATAACCGGAGCATTCCCCGTCCGTGGGGACTCGCGGAGAATAAGGGGAGTGAGTCCCCGGAACAAACAAAAACGCGGGGACTCCTCAAGTGGAGTCCTCGGAGAACGGCGAGAAAACGCCTTATCTGGGATTGGCCAATTCCTGAATTTTGCTTCATTAGCCTTTAAATTGCAAGCTTTTGTTCAATCCAAATTACCCGCGCAGGGACACGGTAAGTGTTCCACCTACTTACCGTAGTAACTACGCATGACGGGTGAAGCAGACCAATCACATTAAAAAGATGCGTAGTTACCACGCTTACCACGCTCCCGAGCATGGTAAGCAAATAGTTACTATTTCTAGAAGGCTGGGACAGTCAGCGTAGTAACTTTTCGTGAGGTTGGAACGGAAAAGTTACTATTGTTAGAAAGGTGGGACACGCTCCCAGTCTCATTGTGGATAACAGAGCCTTCTCTTTTACGCCATCTATTGAAATAAATTCCTGAATTTTGCTTCATTACCCTTTGAATTGCACGCTTTTGTTCAAATACAAATTACCCGCGTAGGGACACGGTGAGAGTGTTCCACCCTCCTTACCGTAGTTACTACGCATGACGTCCCGAATTCTGGCTTTTTGCCGTCAAGGCTGGAACGATTTTTTTTATTTTCCAGCAGGATTATCGCGACACCGGCGAATCCGACCAATCACGTTAAGGATATACGTAGTTACCACGCTTACCACGCTCCCGAGCATGTCAAGCAAATAGTTACTATTTCTAGAAGGCTGGGACGGTCAGCGTAGTAACTTTTCACGAGGTTGGAACGAAAATAGTAACTACAGGATCACACTCTATTTCCGTCTGTTTTTATTTCCGGACATGTGTCGTACGTAATTTGAAAGCACATGGTTCTGATGATGATGCTGAAAACGTTGCTGCTGAGGTATAAAAAAAGATGAAAACCAGCCAATCAGATTCAAGACTTTTAAGTAGCCAATGGGATAAGAGTATTTTGAACAAGAAATCAGAATTTTCAGTAAGAAGATCTGCCATGACGGAAATAGGTCTCAGCTCAAGTATTGGAGTTGTTATTGTATTTTTACTGATCTGGGAATACTATCAAGATAGGTCAGAAGGAAACATATTGGGAAAAAAAGAAGAAAAGTAGATCTTTCTTTCAAGGTATTTCTATCATTTTTTGGATAACTGTTAAGTATCACAGGGACATCCAAAGTTTGAGGTTGTTATTACTAGATTGCGAACATGATGGAAATACCAAGTGATCCTGTAATAGTTACTATTGTTAGTAGGGTAGAACACCCTTGGTTCGTCACGCCAGCAGTCTGAACGTCACTACTAGAGCCCGTGGTAAAAAAATTAAATAAAAACCCCTTAGCACAGATCCACAATGATTCAGTATATTGAAATCTGAGATATGAAAATAAGCTGGCGTTTCAGCTAGATAAGACATCGTGCAATGCATTCTATTCGAACTATCCTTGAGAATTGCTATACGTCTTATGAAGAAGGACTAAGGACTTTATCTCTGACGACTTTCAAGGAGAGAAGGCATACGCTGACCATGGATGAAATGTCTCTGCTCAGAAAAACATCAGGATATTTTACCGGAGTTTGAAAATGGGAAGTGTATGCGACCCGGTACAGGGGGCAGACTGTTGAGAATTAAACCGATTTGATTTTGATATTTTTTTTTCTGTTTAACTGAAATACCAGCGAGTAACTGAAGCGCTGTCGGTTTAGTCGACTGAAGGAATCAATAATCTCATTCTCATAATATTTTTAAGTGGTTTGCCGTCAAAAACCGAATGTAAATTATTCAGACCTAATTAATTTTACAGGTGTTACATATTTAACAATACTGACTTGTATACTAGAACCACAATGTTGCTGATTACTGATACGCAAGATTCCTCCCTTATTCACGCCTTTTTACGAAAAAAACTTGATTTCGCGATACAAGCTTCCAGTTTATCTTTAGAACTTCTGCCCTAAGTAACATAATAGTTGCGTTTTCGCTGAGACCATGGTATCTGTTACCACGGTAACTGGATCTGCAATTAGTGGTTTTTCCAGTTATCGTGGTATCTGATACACGGTGCTCTGCAAAAAGACTATTGCCGAAATTGCACTTTTCGAAGTCATTCCAAAAGAAAAACAGATATCCAGTTACATCAGTTTACATCTAAGTGCTAAACTTCTTTCTCACCAATCTGACAAAATTTGATGAAAGTGAGATGTATTTTCAGATACCACGACCAGTTACCACGGTCGGACCGTAGTTTCCCAATACCTGATACCACGATAACTGTAAAAACGCCTTTTGACCGTGGTATCAGATACCACGATAACTGCAAAACGACTTTAGACCGTGGTATCAGATACCATGGTATCTGCAAAAACGCAATTAATGTTCACGACATCCCATCTCAGCTTCCCCCTAATCACGGACAGTCTTCTTGTTCAAGTCAATCTTAGCGTTTCATTTCATTTTTTTGGTATGATCTGCTGTTCTGTTTTTCTTAGCGGATTATCAAAAATAAGGGTTAAAAGAGGGAATAAGAAAGAATATTAAAAAAAAGATAATTAAATGTAGAGATAGAGGAAAGTGTAGGTGACGCTAAATATATAGGTCCGTCATTGAATTTTTTTTTTTTTTTTCTAAATATCACATGTTAGGACCGTTGGCGTCACCGAGGGAAGTGGAAGCGTAGTCACCTGGCCAAATCATATTGGACTGGAAGAACGGAAAAGATGCTACGCGGCAATTAAAAAAAAAAAAAAAAATCAAAAATAAATAAATAACAGAAAGGTTCGGAAACACTTGCAAATAACATCAGGATTGTTATGTCTTAAAATTGCGCATCCTTGCGTTAAATGTTTGCAGGTTTTCGACAGCATGACGGCAGCATCAATGCAATGAGCTTTGTTCTGGGCCTCGTTTTTGTTGCAATAGCGCTGCCGCATCGCTGCTGCAGCCCTTCTTTGCTTTTGCATAATATGCGTTTTTGGATTCACTTTCTTCTTGGTTGAAGCGGCAGCGCTGCAGCATCTTGCAGGGAAGCACGGACTTGGTCGGGGAGCAAGTCCGTGATTCTCGAGAAGCGCTGCCGTTTTCCTCGGAAGCGCTGCAGTGCAGAAACGGATGTGGAAAGAATCAGTCCGGAATCGGCCGAGAAGTGGACCTGCAGCATGCAACAAAAACGAGGCTCTGATGTACACACACTTCTCGGAACTGAGTAATCCCTCAAATAACATGCAACAAAATTACTACTTACGCCAAATATTGATTCCTCTTCAGCATTCGTCCACAAAATGTCTGGGATATCGAGGTTTTTGGCTTTCTTTTTTCTAAGTTTCTTGCTTTCTATTGGTCGATGAATCTTGCTAATCATCAAAATGTGAGTCAGGTCGAAAAACCGCTTTCGATCTTTGTTTTTCCGAGCCGATTCCACTTCTTTCCTATATTCAAAAAAATACTGTAATACAAATACTCATCTGTTATGCCTATTGTCCGGTTTAAATTCGCGACTTGGAGGGGGGGATCTCAGTCTACCACAAACCCCTGATTTGTGGGTATCCTATACCGAAAGCTGGGTATATCTAGCAGTTTGGTATATGCCTATACCTAACGCTGGACACACTATGCAAAATGCTGCATACCCTAACCCCAGGGTTGGTCACCAAGAACCAGGGTGTACGAGTTACTTCAGGATACTTTGGATTACTTTGGGTTACATTAGTGTACTTTCGGTTACATTGCGTTGGGTTACATTGGGTTACTTTAGGTTACATTACGTTACATTGGGTTACTTTGAGATACTTTTGGGTTACTTTCCAGGGTGTACGAAGCTACTTTTGGTGACCAACCCTGGCCCTAACCAGTTAAAATATTGATGATTTGAGTGAAGCTCAAAAGTCAACAAATCAGAATTCTTTTATAGTGGAGTAGGTCAGGTTCAGGGTAGGTTATCCAGCCAGCGTTTGGAATAGGGCACAAATTGGGGGTTTGTAAACATAGAAGAAATAAAGTTTTTTATGCTGTTGTCCGGCGTTTGTCGGACAACATAATAAATTAAATTCAGCAAAAATTTTTCGGGCAAAACACAGAAGAAATCGAATTCCGTATGCTTTCGTCGGGCCTGATCTCGTCGGCAAATCAGGTTCTTTTTATACAGAAGAAATAAAATCTTGTATGCTTTTGTCGGTCGACTCGTCGGCACATCAGGTTCTTTAGACACGCAAAAAATCAAATTCTGCAAACAGTTGTCGGGCAAAACACAGAAGAAATCGAATTCCGTATGTTTTCGTCGGGCCTGTTCTCGTCGGCAAATCGGGTACTTTTTATACAGAAGAAATAAAATCTTGTATGTTTTTGTCGGTCGACTTGTCGGCACATCAGGTTCTTTAGACACGCAAAAAATCAAATTCTGCAAACACTTGTCGGGCAAAACACAGAAGAAATCGAATTCCGTATGCTTTCGTCGGGCCTGTTCTCGTCGGCAAATCGGGTACTTTTTATACAGAAGAAATAAAATCTTGTATGTTTTTGTCGGTCGACTCGTCGGCACATCAGGTTCTTTATACACGCAAGAAATCAAATTCTGCAAACATTTGTCGGGCAAAACACAGAAGAAATCAAATTCTGTATGGTTTTATCAGGCTTGTTCTCGTCGGCAAATCTGGTTCTTTTTATACAGAAGAAATAAAATCTTGTATGCGGTTGGGCGTCGACCGACTGCATACAAGCGCATCGACCGCATCGACGCCCGGAGTCGACCGGGCGTCGGTCGACTTGTCGGCACATCAGGTTCTTTATACACGCAAGCAATCAAATTCCGCAAACGTTTGTCTGGCAAAACACAGAAGAAATCGAATTCTGTATGCTTTTGTCGGGCCTGTCCTCGTCGGGAAATCGGGTTCTTTTTATTCAGAAGAAATAACATTTTGTTTGCTTTTGTCGGGCGTCGGTCGACTCCATTCTCGACTCACATCAGGTTCTTTTTACATGCAAGAAATCAAATTCTGCATAGAAACAGGGACATCAAAAATGGTAGATGCTTCTGATTTACTCCTGTAACTACACTAATCTTGCAGGATTTGCTACTGGGGTTAATCTTGTCTGTATTGAGATAAAATTATCTCTAATTCGGATTAATCATATCCCAGTAGAGACAAGATTAATCCTAGTAGCTAATACAGCAGTGTAGTGCCATTCCTAACATTAGCAAATGTACCAGGGGCGGATCCAGGGGGGGGGGGGGCGAGGGGGACGATCGCCCCCCCTAGACGGGCTTTAAGTTTTTTGTTTTGTTTACTGCACTTACGGAAGTCTGCATTAATGCATGTTCTAACTACTGTAACTAGACTTAGGAACCTTTTACACTACGTTCAACCCACAGCTTTTCCTCTATCAAGCTAGCCTCGACTATTTCTCACCTCATAGCTCGCTCATAGCATAGCAACAATTCACCCGGTAAATTTTAGCTAGATTCGAGACGCAACGCAACCGGACCTGGTAAAAACAAACATTTCGTTCCAGTGTATAGTGAAATTTGAACATCCGTCACGAGGATTTTCGTCGTTTAAGCGATATTAATGTCGGAAAACGCGGACAAAAGACGCTTGACAGACAGGTTTGCGAACAGTGGAGCCAGGAAGCTTGAATTTTTCTTGTAAACAGTTGTAAGTTGATCAAGTACAGTTTTTGTAAGCATTATTATAATATATGAAAACCACACTTTCGTTAAAAATAAGAGACCGACAGGGACACTTAAAACACGAAAAAAAAATCAGCCTTGTGGCCGACAAAAAGGCCACTACCCCCACTCTTTTCGGTAAGAATCGCCCCCCCTAGAACGAAAGGCTGGATCCGCCCCTGAAATGTACACATACCTTAGTGACATTAGTAGGGGCACGGCAACTTGACATGGGAGGTTGATGAACCGCTCGTTTATAAGCAGCCCTAAGTTTGTGCTTGGATTTCGAAGGATCTCATCAAATTTCGCTGAAACTGCTGGATCTCTCTGAGCCTGCTCCAAAATATGAGTGAATAACTGCTCTACACAGTCCTTGTCCTAAAAAGAAAACATAATCAAAGTGATGACGGTGATGGATCTGGATACATGATTCCCAAACTACAACCTCTGATACAACCGTCTCCTTCTACCAAAAGTACATACTATTTATATACAAACTGCGATTATATTCACTACCTTCATTTGAATGATGAATGATGTATTTATTCAGCCAAACAAGCCATAATCTAACAAAAAATAAGTAATAAATAAGGAAAAATAACACATCAACAAAGCAACCTCTAACTACTTATTACTCGGACAAAGCAAAACAATCAGCTAAAAGTGCTTTCCACACTCCAAGATTATAGAAGATAGGTTTTGCGGCCAACTGTACAAGGTCATTATCACTCTTACTGAGCCGAATAAATAGAGATACACAAGCTTTCCGCTGAAGCTCTTTCAATGTAAAACAACGTTTTGCCACTAGAACTTCACTAACATTACATCTACGTGGCAGGCGAAGCAGTTTCCTTATAGCACTGTTATACACAACCTGTAATCTAACTGCATTTGCTAAATGCAGAGTCTCTAACCCCCTTGTTCATAGTTGTCATTCATTTCGTGGGATTAGGTAATGTCGGGATTCTTAAATTGACCCCATGAATGGACACAATCATCTTGGAATAATCAGCAACCACATAATTGTGATTTTTGGATATAAACCGAATGAAATGTTTATGGACATGCAGATTTACTGATTGTTCAAGGACCTGTCTTACCTATAATACTAACGCAGCCTATTTCCATAATTATAGAAGAGAATTATAGATTATAGAAGATAAATCTATCTTCTATAATCTTGGAGTGTGGAAGGCACTTTTAGCTGACTGTTTTGCTTTGGCCGAGTAATAAGTAGTTAGCAGTTGCTTTGTTGATGTGTTATTTTTCCTTATTTATTATTGATTTTTTGTTAGATTATGACTTTTTTGGCTGAATTAAATACATCATTCATTCAATCACTCCATATATTTCTAAACCCGGAGACTCCAATTAACCCCTCTAACAAAACCACGCCGATTTTCTCAGTTGCCGTGTTTTGTTATAGGTAAAATATGTTTGTTATATAGATAGATTTGGATAGATTTATTTCCGGAAAAGCCCAAAGGGCCATGGAAACAATAAAACAACACAAAAACGAAACCATAGCCGCAACCACTATTTACAAAAAACTTTCCCTGTGAATCATGGCTACCTTTAGGAATCTTCCCAAATTTCTTATATCTCTAAAACTTCTACTTTTCAAAATTTGTTTAAACCTTTCCTCCCCCCAAATCATTTCCTTCCTCAGGTCTTTTAACTCCTGACACTCACACATTAAATGGAATATACATTCATTAATTTTACCACACATCGGACAGAAGTAAGGACCACGGAGCACTCTAACCTTACCCAAATATTTCCTTCTTAGTCCTACCGGTAAACAATCTGCCCTCAGGCTAATTATAAGTTGAATTTGGTCTAAAGGAACTACCGCCTTGAAATAAACTTCTTCCCCCCATGTCTCCTTGGCTACAGCATAAAACCTCAGGGAATCCGAAGCAGCCAGCCTACACTGCCAATCTTGCACCTCCTGTTCTCTTAGCCTACTCTCCACTTTTTTTGCAATACTTCCTATGTTATCCCACCCTTTTCCCTCATTCCAATTATAAGATAATCCTGTACTATCTAAAATTGCCTTAACCTGCTGCGACCATGACTCCTTTGATTTATCTCTCAACGACTCCAAATACGCCGCCTTCATAGGCCTCACTCTTGGCAATGCTATGATTTTTTCCCACAGACGAATCATACTTACTAACCGACAACTCCTTAACGAATAAAGTCTTAAGTCACCTTTTACTACCAACGTACTAGTCTTACTACTAATTCCTAGTATTCTTTTAAAATAACATAATTGTACCTGTTCGAACTTTGGACATTGGCTATATCCCCAAATTTCAGCTGCATAATGCATGGCTGAAACTACTTTCGAAAAAAATACTTGTTTATGCATCCTTAAATTTACTATCGCCTTTATTTGGGTTTTTAACAATATATTTACACACCGTTTTCCTTTTGCTAGGCTTGATTCTACATGCTTACCGTATTTTGCTTTTGCCGATAGTTTAAACCCCAAATAAATAAACTCCTCTTTATAATCAATCTCTTTCCCTTCAAAAATAACTTTATCCTTATTTACTTTCCCTCCTTTTCGAAAACACATCACTGCCGTTTTTTTAACATTCAGTGTCAGTTTTTTACTTGTTAAATACTCACTTACCTTATCCATCAAAATCTGTAAATTTTCTTTAGAATCAGCAATAAGTGCCACATCATCTGCAAACAACAATGCACATAACGTAACAATATCTACCGATACCATAGGCGCCATTCTTGCTTTCAAATATTCATCCAAATCGTTTATGTACAATGAGAACAATTTTGGTGACAGGCTACATCCTTGCTTTACCCCCAGTTTTGACACGAACTCCCTAGAAAATTTCCCTGCCACTTTTACCACTAATTTTGTTAGACTATATATTTCTATTAAAATTACAATAAACGGTTGTGGCAAACCTATTTCAATCAACTTTCTCATCAATAATTCCCTATTTACGTTATCGAAAGCCCCTTTTAGATCCAAAAATGCCACATATAATTTACCCCCCTTACCTTTTGTATATTTTTTTATCAATACATTTAGGACAAAGATCTGATCTATTGTACTATATCCCTCCCTGAACCCAGCCTGAACCGAAGAAATTGTCTCATTCTCATTCAACCAAACATTCATCCTAAGGTCCAACACCTTTGAAAATATCTTACCCATCACATTACCGAGATGAATTGCACGATAATTATCATGGATAGTCCTAGCACCTTTCTTATAAATCGGTATAATTATCGACGTTTTCCATTGCCTAGGCCATACATCTGTCAAAATAATACTAGAAAATATAGTTGCTATCACTTGTGCTAATGTACTTTTCCCCCATCGCCAAACTATTGCTGGAATCCCGTCGCAACCTGGGGCGGACCTACCTTTCATTTTTCCGGGTTTGTACCGGGTTTTTGTCAATCGACCCTGTGTCCCCGGCTTGACCCTATTTATTTTGATTTTATACAGAAGTGTAAATTAATCCTTGAACCTTGCTGCCCTCGATGTGTATCCCGCTGTCAACGGTTGTGTGCGAGAAGTTTTTCCATCAGAAGAACCGGTTATGTAAACTGTTTCTCTGTTTTTGCTACAAGTCAACGGGTCTGGGGGTCATTTGTTGAAAGCACAGCCTAGTTTTAATGTATTCAAACATTTTAAAATACTGTAAGTTGAAGAGTAAATAGTGAGGGGTCCTTTAACAATCATAGTCCCAGCAACTTGGGATTCTTGTTAAGTCATCCACTTGGTCTTCCCAGAAACTTAAGCTGCTCGAGGGAAGGGATGATTCCACCAGTTAGCTGCCAAACAGAAGAATTGTAGAACAAAGTATAGTCATTACCTGTCTCTGAGTCAAGTTGACTAAGGTGGTCACACCAAACGCATCCATTGTATCATCTTCTTCGTCATCTTCCAGCTCATCCTCAGGTAAAATTTGCTAAAAACAATAGAAAAATAAAAACAAACAAAAAATATCAATCCGCAAACTGGAGCACAGAAACTATAGTTACAGATGGTAGATAGATAAATCTTTTTATTCGCCAAACACCTGTCATGGCTTACGCCAAATTTGTTGGGTAATGTCATTATAACTCACGTATACACATTAGTCATAAATAACATCGTAAATTTAACTAACAGGTTACAAATCTCAGAAGGCTTCGTTCTACACACTTAGAAAGAAGGGACGAAACTCTTCGCGAACCTCCGGTGGTCACATTTAATTGGATGCAACTTTTCAACCGCCATAGCTACTTTGCGAGGTAGCCTTTTCGCCAGTTTTTCGGACGGGAAAATATTTCTGTGGATTTGGTGATTTGAAATTTGGCCTGTTTCTAACTATGAAACTATGGCCTTTCTGATAAACATGCTGGTCACGAACCTCTGGTGGTCACATTTGATTAGCTGCAACTTTTCAACCGCCCTAGCTACTTTGCGAGGTAGCCTTTTCGACAGTTTTTCGGAAGGGAAAATATTTCTGTGGATTTGGTGATTTGAAATTTGGCCTGTTTCTAACTATGAAACTATGGCCTTTCTGATAAACATGCTGGTCACGAACCTCTGGTGGTCACATTTGATTGGCTGCAACTTTTCAACCGCCCTAGCTACTTTGCGAGGTAGCCTTTTCGCCAGTTTTTCGGAAGGGAAAATATTTCTGTGGATTTGGTGATTTGAAATTTGGCCTGTTTCTAACTATGAAACTATGGCCTTTCTGATAAACATGCTGGTCACGAACCTCTGGTGGTCAAATTTGATTGGCTGCAACTTTTCAACCGCCTTAGCTACTTTGCGAGGTAGCCTTTTCGCCAGTTTTTCGGAAGGGAAAATATTTCTGTGGATTTGGTGATTTGAAATTTGACCTGTTTCTAACTATGAAACTATGGCCTTTCTGATAAACATGCTGGTCACGAACCTCTGGTGGTCACATTTGATTGGCTGCAACTTTTCAACCGCCCTAGCTACTTTGCGAGGTAGCCTTTTCGCCAGTTTTTCGGAAGGGAAAATATTTCTGTGGATTTGGTGATTTGAAATTTGGCCTGTTTCTAACTATGAAACTATGGCCTTTCTGATAAACATGCTGGTCACGAACCTCTGGTGGCCACATTTGATTGGCTGCAACTTTTCAACCGCCTTAGCTACTTTGCGAGGTAGCCTTTTCGCCAGTTTTTCGGAAGGGAAAATATTTCTGTGGATTTGGTGATTTGAAATTTGACCTGTTTCTCACTATGAAACTATGGCCTTTCTGATAAACATGCTGGTCACGAACCTCTGGTGGTCACATTTGAATGGCTGCAACTTTTCAACCGCCCTAGCTACTTTGCGAGGTAGCCTTTTCGACAGTTTTTCGGAAGGGAAAATATTTTTGTTGATTTGGTGATTTGAAATTTGGCCTGTTTCTAACTATGAAACTATGGCCTTTTTGATAAACATGCTCAAATGCTGGGGAACGCTTGCAGGAGCTCAATGGTCACACATTGTTGTTTTCATGGCCTGTCTGTCGGTCTGGGTTTTCCTAGTTCGGGCACTTCCACATCAGGTAGGACGATGAAACTTGGCAGGCATATCAGGGACCACAGAAGATAAAGTTGGAAATAGTCACTTCCCCGATCCGAACATCGTGGGGGGAGTGGAGGGAGGGGGATCTTGACGTACGTATACAAACTTGATATTTAGAAAGACACGTGTCTCAGCCGACCCAATTCAAATCCGGACTGATCCGGTAACTGTGGGGGAGCTGGAGGGGGGAACAGGAAATCTTGGTAGACGCTTAGAGTGGAGGGATCGGGATGAAACTTGTTGGGAAGAACAAGCGAAATCCTAGATACAGTCGTTGACATAACCGTGTCGGATTCGGGTAGTGTGGGGAGTGGGGGGGGGGGGAGGGGGTCCAGAATTCTGGTGATCCCGCGAGTTCGGTACTTCCTGATGCGCTAGGACGATGAAACTTGAAAGGCGAATCAGAGACTCGAACAGACTTGCTTGAGAATAGTCGTTTCCCCGATCCGACCATCATGGGGTGGGGGGGGGGGGGGTGGAGGGATGGGGAGCCTAAATCGAGTGGCATGCATAACTTTTGAATGCGTGATCGGAGTTTAATGAAACTTGGAAGGTGGAAAGAGCTATCTTCTCAGATGTTCCATGTCAAGTCCTCATTGGATCCGATACTTGTGAGGAGGGGGGGGGGATTGGAGGGGGGCACCCGCAATCTCGTGAAACCCTTACGAGTTGAGGGATTGGGATGGAGCTTGGTGGTAAGAAGAAGCATTTGCACTAGATACGTAAGTGACATAACTAGATCGTATCTGGGCTCTGTGGGGGGAGCTGGAGGGTGTTTTCCCAGGAATTCTGGTGATCGCCAGTTAGGACTGTTCCAGAGGCGTATTAGTGACTTAAGAACCAGACAAAATGTCCTAGGAAAACTTGTGTTTCTGAATCCGACCGTCTTTGGGGAGTTGAGGCAAAGGGAACCAGGAAATCACTAGCTTCAATAAGTTGCGAACGGGTGGTCCGATTCGAGTGAAACTTTATGGCCAATACGAACTGATAATCTAGAAAAGCAAAAGATGCGTCCAATTCACAATCCTTGGCCGGATTGACGAATATGACATTACATTTTGGAAAGCTCCGTAGAACTCCTGCCTGGGGCCAAAAAGGATGGTTTTTGCTTGTAATTGAGCCAGAGACTACGGTGGTGAAGTGAAGTGGAGTTTTATAGCCTATGTCAGAGAGGACTACCTGAAGCTGAGCAGCCAGTTTTTCGTTTTATTAAACTATGTTTCTGCTTTAAGCTCCATTCTAGCAGGCAAGCAGGCAGACACCAGTTTCTAATCGAAAACGCACAAAAGTCTACAGCTGTTAAATGTGTGCGGCATGTCATCCGTTTTTTGGTGAGAAAAATTCCTTCCTGAGGTACACCATTTTGAAAGCTTTGAGGGGTTGACAGGTATACACTGAAACCAAGAATAGGCCGATCCCAACTGTGAGACATGCAGAAGACTTTTCGGCAGTTAGACTATTACTATAATCAATGTACATTTTTGATGTACCTTCCTCGTTCCTATCGCAACCACAAATTAGGTCAGAAGTTCGGCGTCCAAGATGTGATTCGCTCACTCGAGAAAACGTCAGCGTCAGTACTATCAACATCTCGTCATCCTGGTCTTCGAGTAAATGATGTTTTTCATGAATTTTTCAGGCCCAGTTAGTAATTATGTCTAAATTTGTGTGTGTGTTAATACTGTTATTTATCTTCAATTATCTTGTGTTATTTCGCGTTATTCCCTTTACTCCGCTACCACATTCTGTATTTGGCAGGTTATAAATAAAATATATATATACTATAATCATCTTCGGGAATAAGGGGTTGAGAACTTTCTCTAGTTAGTGTATCTGTTATTTGCTTCCGGAGTATTTGATGGTAAGAACAATTTGGTATCATGTCTAACTCGGGGACAGTGACTCGTAACTAAGAACCGGTTTCTAGAAGGGCTTCGTCAGGGGCTAGAAGCCTGTACAAATTAGTGCACCATTTATTTGATCTCTATAAATCTGAGGGTAAGAAATTAGTCTCCATGTCTATCATTGTAACACAGAACTAAGTGTTACGCAACGGATAAAAATGGTAGTGTAGAACAACGTAGTTTCGCAATAATTAGTAGACTGGCATCTATGGTATTTTGATCCTGAAAAGTTACAGATAGCTTTATAATACCGACTAGGTTATTTAAGATGATGTTCCAAGTTTTCATTTGTCATGATGTCTACGATTGAAAAGGATAAAATTCTCCCGGCAGCAAAAATCATCATCCCTACTTTCAATATTCTATTTTTTTACAATGCTGAGGGATACGATCCCTCACGTTGTCCTCATCTATCCCCTGAGCCATGTGATTACAATGGGTTCACAACTTCAGCATTTAATTGATAGCGAAGCAACAAAACCAAAGTGTAGCTGCGACACTTCATGTTGCCTAGGCAACATAGATCTAGTTTGATTCTTTTGGTGTGCAGAAGTTTAATATTTCCTTTTTTTCCCTTGTATTCTATCCTTTTCACAGTTCCAACAGTAAGCTTTTGCATGTATGTGATAGTAAATGTGCCATATGGCCCATATGTATCTATATGTCATTAAATTTGCACATATTTAACCAGAATTTCCAGGATGTGTTATGTTAAGCTAGGAACAAATGATCTACAGTAATATAGGCCACCCAAGTTATTTACCTACCTTTAAGACACTTCCCACATAATTCTGGGTCAGAATAACATCTGTAAGCTCGGATGTGTTGACTGGAGACTTGAGGAAGAGCTGGCCCAGTAGTTTTTTAACGCTGTTGAAATCTTCTCCCTCTATGTTCCTACCTTCAAACTCAACAGGAACTACCTGAAATTAGGTTACTCAGTGATTTCTTCTTTCTCAAAACATATTATCCCATGAAAAATGCAAATCTGGAAACGTCCATTACTATTGAAAGTAGGCTATTGAATTATACAATTTTTCACACACTTTTGAAAACGTCAGCGTCACTACTATCTACATCTCCTCATCCTGGTCTTCGAGTGATGTTTGATGTTTTTCATGGATTTTTCAGGCCCAGTTAGTAATTATGTCTAAATTTTGAGTGTTTACACTGTTATTTATCTTGTGTTACTTCGCGTTATTCCCTTACTCCACTACCACATTCTGTATTTGGCGGGTTATAAATAAAACATATATATATATTGGGCAGGAACTTTTCTATACTTTTCTTATCATCCTTCCAGTCACTTTTTGCGGAAGCCCAATAAGGATTTCTTGATAAGGTCAATATAAGTGTGGTGCATTGACTCCTGGAGTTCAGTCATTACCCTATCATAATTCATATCAAAATACAAGTAGAAAATAAATGATAAAAAGGAAAAGAAATTATGATCCATATTTAAAATCAATTCATAAGAACATGAACATCGTAAAGCTTATGCCAGCATATTAAATGCTTGCTGAAGCTCCTGAAGAATATTTTTCCTGAATATTTAATGACCGCTCAGGATTGGTGCAAAACAGCACATAGCCTATAGGAGTTTCTTTATTAACAATATAGCCCCAGAAGTACTATTTTATGTTTTTTGTTTCTAATTTTGCATGTGAGTCTGAACTTTTGATCAGTTTAATCCTAGTATGTACAGTTTGCTATTTCAGTCTGCAATAAATTTCAGACCTAGCCCATGCCTGGGGCTCCTTCTAAAGTCAACTGAGAGTAGGATTTGTCGAAATATAGGGAAAATAGTCACTTGCATTATATTTTTGACAGGAGCTCAAGTTCTTTGTGCTGTTATTTTTTTAACTGCATCCCCATAGTTTAAATTTGTGCACACTTGTCAGACAACAAGCATTCATAAGTTTTGGAATAGAGTTTATTATTACCAATCACTCTTTATCATTACATGTTTTAAGAGGTTTGAAGTTCAATATTTCCACGAACGTGCATATATTTGTTGTAATGTAATGTTCAAATTTAAAAATCACTTGACACTGAGTAGCTTCTGCTCAGTAGAGCTCTAGCCTATGCATTAGGTTATACAATTTTAAAGGATCGTCATCGTAAACAGAGGCATTACTAGCCAAAATGTTTTTACAGACTGGCTGGTCATTTTTACTGACTGTTTTTCAGATAATAATGACTATTATTGAGGAAAACAACTGTGTTGACGAAATTTGCTGATTTTAAGAAAGACTACTATTTCTAAGAAAAAATCGACTATTTTTCAAGAAAACGGATCGTTTTTTACGAAAAACCGCACTTGACCCAGCTATTTTCTACGAACTGGTTGACAACATTTGGGTAGGCCCCCCCCCTTGTTATGATACCAATACTGGTAAAATAATCTCTACTATGGACTATTGGACAGTTAGACGCTGGTGCATATATCCACATATATCCAATGAAATGCTTTGCTTTCAGTGGATAATTTAGCAGCCGTTATAGGCTAGTACTATCCTAAGGAGGATTTTCGCGAGATTCCGGAATCACTTTCCGGCAAGCGAAGTGATTCCTGGAATAACTTTCCACTTTCCCGCTGGACTAATCACGAAAACACATGGAAAGGTCCCCTGGAAAACGTTAAATTACAAACTATTTCCAATAATGGTTCACTTAATGGTTCTTTGATTCTCATTTATTCCATCTAAGTCACACTAATAACGCTTGCCATTTTTCTTTATTTATTAGTGATACTTGTACTGTTTTTTCCCACACCTTTGAAATTCCTGCTGAAACTTCAACTTTCCATGGAGCTCGTGGAATCACTTTCCAGGAAAGCTGCTTCGGTTCAGTCTACCATAAATCCCTGATTTTGTTATACCCTATGCCAAATGCTGGATACCTGTTGGTAACCTAACCCTGACCTCCTTCAATATAAAGGAGTTCTGATTGGTTGTTTTTTTTTAGCTTCACTTAAATCATCAATATTCTACTGGGTTACAGTATCCACCACCTCCCATAATGTATCCAGCGTTAGGCATAGGGTATGCCAAACATTAGACACATCCAGCATTTGGCATAGGATTCCAAGAATCAGGGGTTTGTGGTTGACTGCTTTGGTTTCCGGAAGCGAGAAAACGGGTTGAACAGTTCAGCAACTTTACGAAGTAGCTCAAAAAACTTTGGAAAGGGATTCGGACTTCTTTCCATCTCGCAAAAACCCTCCTCTAGTCAGACAGAATCAAAAGACAACGCTGATGAAAGCAGATTGAGGACATTACGATTTCAGTGGAAAGAAATAAAGAAATAGACTTTGTCACAAAGTAATGATTTACAGAAAAACACAAAAGAGCAATCAACTGAAATATGCTGAAGACTTTAAAATAACAATGATTTATAGGAAAATGCAAAATATTATTAGAAAGTACTATATGACTCAAATAATTGATTTTATTCACAAAAAAAGATGGTTACAAACCATATTAGGGTAGCTACTAAAATATATAACTTTCAAATTCTGATCTTTTGGCCATACGATTATGATTCTCCTAAACTTTAGCTTTGGTTTGAGCTCAATAAAACCTCAATAACTTGCTGCTAAGTATCCCAATTCTAGGTTTGAAAAAACTAATTACAATGGGAGCTTGCCGGACACATGTTCAAAAATCGCATAATTTTGCATTATACATATTCCGAGAATGATGACGGCCGCCATCTTAGCTTGTAATTTTTAGTGAAACTGGGTGTTGTTTTTTTTCACTGGGAGCAGATTATGGTGGATTACAAGAGAAACTGGGAATAAGATACACAAGTTCGAAGAACCAGCTATTTACTGGTGTAGCAGGTTATGGATATTCAGTCCTAGTATTAATAAATCCTTCTAGGGAAGTTCAGGTACTTTTTTTTATTCCTTAGGTTACATTTAATTATTTAATGACAATATAAGCACATATTACCGATGTCCTTATCAAATCTACGATTTTTTCCTGAATACAGTGGCATATTTGAAACATTTTTTCAGCTGTTTTAGACTGAAAACCATTAAAATTTGTATGATAAATTCTCAGCAATTCATTTTTCATTACAAGAAAATCGGCAAATCGGCGCTACTGCTGGTGGAGGTAGGGCTTTTTGTTGTGGCTACCCTAACCATATCACTGTCAAGTAGATTTCCTTCATCCTCAGAACTGGAACCCATTTCTTCATCTTCACTGGACTCAGAATCAATTTCTTCATGTTGCTCAGGAGGAACAGAGTTTGCTGACTTTTTTGCTGGGCCCATGCTAAAATTAAAGCACTGAATATAAGCACGTTTTCAAGTTTTGGATTACTAGTAGTGTTGTTGTGTCTTTAAACAAATTACTCCTACCGAGTCTGAAATTTCGAATTGTGATGTAGAAAAAAAAAGAAAAAACGAGAATCATTCTAACAATTTTGAAAATTATGTAAAATTAACATATCTTAGACCAATATTTAGATTTTAGTCTTCTGAATTATTTTTCTAAATCCCGATTTATTTTGAATAATCGAGAGAAGTCGAAGCCGCGCAAAGTTTAAAAACGAAACGGGACGTGGACTAAAATTGTGAGTTTTGAAGTTTTGTTTCAAGAAATCATAAAAAAAGGATTCCGCCGTTCCTTGCCAGTCCATTAGTACTGGAACATCAGTCCTGCGTCAGTCCAAGTTTCAGATTTCTAGTAAGGCACTCCCTTCAGCAAGATCTGTCTGGGTTATAAAACGAACTAAAACAGGAAAGTCGCAAATACCAGATTAAACCAGAATGGAACATAAATCCAGTGTTTCCACTTGGAATTTTCAAAATCATGAGCAGGAGTCCAATGATAATGCAATATACATGAGATTTGGGCCAGAAAATCATGAGAAAAATCATGAAACTTTCTGGTGAAGATAGACGAGAAAATCATGAGATTTTCGAAAAGGCATGCAGATTTTAGCTACTTATCAGAAAAAACTTGTAACAGTGATATTTTAACTTCTTCTAACCGAAAACATATAATAAGGATTCACTGGTGAGAAGAGAACAAGCTTGTGTCCCTCCCCTGCTGGACAGCAACGGTGGCTTCTGATGGCTGTAAGGCAATTTTTTTTAAATAAGCCTTTTTCTGGTACAACTTTCTACTTCTCAGTATAAAGCAAACTTCTTGTGCCCCACAATCTCAAACCTGCTGTTCCAGCAAAAAAATCTAGGCTACATCATGAAAGGCGCCTTAGGTGAAATTTTTGTGAGAAGAGCTTTTATTATATCCCAAAGAAAAGTAAGGACCAAGGTAAGGGCAATCTATAACGTCACATTACCGCCATGTACGAGATAAATCAAATGAACAAAAAAAAGGGAGAGTAAATCAGGCAGCGGTAGGTTGAATAGAAGCGATATGACAGAATTAACGTAAGCGGTGCAGGCGATTTTTTTTTCCAATTCGCTTTTTTATGTCAAACCTCAACCTGCTTCCATGCAAATTGTAGCTTTTTTTGTGACTAGACAGTCTAATCCAAGGCACTACATAAATGACGCCTACTTCTACTTCTATTTAGCCCTTCCACCAAATGAAGAATACTAATAAAGGTGCCGCATGCACAAATTATCAAAAGCATCTATGTATGAGAGCTCCATTTTGGGATTCCAGACGCCCGTGTCACCTAATCAAATATGAAAGCATCCAACCACGAATGAAAGCTATCAGACGAGTTTTATGAAAAATCTAGAATTATAAAAACATCTATTCAGAATAGATTTTACATTAATTTAGCAGTGGAGTAAAAAAGAGCAGAAATCCTGAAAATCATGAGTTTATCATGAGATCATGATACTGAAAAAAAATAATAATGAGATTGGAAAAAAAAACATGAGATCTCATCTGAAATCATGAGAAGTCGGAACACTGCAATAAAACAATAATGAAATGCTGGAAGAGCAGATTCTTCTCTAGGCTATTATAAAAAGTTTTGAATTGCATGCAGCATCACCTGATTTTGTCCCTGCCTGAGCTTGAACTCTGTGCGCTCTGTGCAGAGTCTATCAGATAGAAGAAACAGATATGAGTCTAGAGTATTCAGTAGTAAACAGCAATTTTATTTTATAAACATAGCAGGTTAAACAACGGAAAAAAAAAGAAAGAAAATATTACTTGGCTTAGAGCAAGCTTAGAGAGCTGTTGAAACCATTTAACATTTTAGCATTTTGACAGTTAGGATGATACAGAAATTTAATTTTGACATTTATGCTGCCAATTTTTATGTTTGCACCCTCCTTGAGCTTGTCATGTACTTAAATTACCTTAATTGCATTGTCCCACAACACAGGTGTTAACACCCTTGTGTTAACAAGGGTTAATTTTAGCAATGGAGTAAAAAAGAGGAGAAATCGTGAAAATCATGAGTTTATCATGAGATCATGAGACTGGAAAAAAAAATAATGAGATTGGGAAACAAACCATGAGATCTCATGTGAAATCATGAAAAGTGGAAACACTGCATAAAACAATAATCAAATGCTGAAAGAGCAGATTCTTCTCTAGGCTAATATAAAAAGTTTTGAATTGCATGCAGCATCACCTGATTTTGTCCCTGCATGAGCTCGAACTCTGTGCCACTCTGTGCAGACTGCAGAGTCTACCAGATAGAAAAAACATATATGAGTCCCAGGGTTGGTCACCAAGAACCAGGGTGTACGAGTTACTTCAGGATACTTTGGGTTACTCAGGGTTACTTTTGGTTACATTGGGTTACTTTGGGTTACATTGTATTGGGTTACATTGGGTTACTTTGGGCTGTATTAGGTTACATTGGGTTACTTTGAGATACTTTTGGTTTACTTTCCAGGGTGTACAAAGTTACTTTTGGTTACCAACCCTGGTATGAGTCTAGACTATTCACAATAAACAGCAGTTTATTTTATAAACATAGCCGGTTAACAACATAAAAAAGAAAAGATTAGTTGGCTTAGAGCAGCTTAGAGCAAGCTTAGAGAGCTGTTGAAACCATTTAACATTTTAGCATTTTGACAGTTAGGATGATACAGAAATATAATTTTGACGTTTATGCTGCCGATTTTTGGGATCCCAAAACGTACCTATGACATCGCAAAAGTTGTCTGTCTGTCCGCACAATAACTCTCGGATTGGGATATTTTGATGAAACTTGATGGGTGGATCCTTTGGGTCAAAGTACAAGTCAAGTTCGAAGATGGGCTCTATAGCCCTATATTTAAGGGTGGGGGAGGGGTTTCAAATTAAGGAGCAACAAAAATATTTTTTTAAAGCTTTTGAGATAGTTGATTTAGGGGTCAGAAGACATGCTGAATTCGAATATGAAATTTATTTTCTCGCCGGATAAATAATTCACCCGGAATCCGGCGAAAATCGGAAAATTTGTGAAAAGTAAAAGTTTAGTATTAAGTTGATTAAAGGGTTGATTTAGGGGCAAAGAGACGTGCTGAGTACGAATATGAAATTTATTTTCTCGCCGGACAATTAGTTCGTTTCTAAAAGTAAAAGTTTTATTTAAATTTGATAAGATATTCGATTTGCAGGTAAGAAGACATGCTGAATCTGCATATGACAATCATTTTCGTACCGGATGTATGGATCGCTCGGAATCCGGCTGAAACCGGAAAATTTGTTAAAATTAAAAGTTTAATCTGAAGTTGATAAGAGGTTGGATGTAGGGGTAAGGATACATGCTGAATTCGTTTTTGAGCTTTAGTTTTTTGCCAGGCAAGTAGTTTGTCCGGAATCCGGCCGAAACCGGAAGTTGGGCAGAAGTAAGGAAGGAAGGAGATACGACGTAGGCTATAGGGTAAACCGTATGCTGAATCCATATTTGTATATTGGACAGCGCATAACGGATATGTTGAAATTCAGCTCGCGTATCCGGTTTGTACTGTAAAATACGAACTTGGTCTTCTCCGATTATTACCAAGAAATACAGACAGTCAAGACAGACAGACAGTCAGTCAAGACATACAGACAGTCAGTTGGCCTTAACCTGTTTGTAAGTGTTAAAGGTAAGAATGTTCAAGAAGTCTGTTGAAGACCGAATATCTACAAGACCGAATTGTCGGTAGCGAATATTAAAATTTTGGGATCCCATCGAGACCCTTGGTCTTGTTATGTTTGCACCCTCCTTCAACTTGTCCTGTACTTATAGTAGCTTTATTGCATTGGCCCACAACAAAGGTGCCAATGGTCCTGTTGTAGCACTGAATTACTACTAGTAATTCAGTGACTACTGCCAGTCTGAATTATTTACTTTGTCGTTTTGACTGATGTTATTGTTTTGATATTGTGTATCTTGATGGCAATTTGGCCCCAAGCCACAATTTGTGTTAATGTTTGAAATAAATTGAAATTGAAACAGTAGAGTCTAGGCTGGTGAGGCAAAATTTTAATTTTAACTTTTATATGGACAATTTTGACATTATATTGGCAACCCCTCCTGTGCCTCTCCTGCATTGCTAGTACAAGAGAAAATCCTGCCTCGAATTTACATGATCTCAAAATTGGCCCCTTTGCAGTCCCTGAATAGTAAATTAAGAAAATAGTAAATGTTCTTTTACTGTTTTTGAGGCCAATTTGGGGGTTAATGTAAATTCAATGTTGGGTACCGTACCGTCAGTACCTCTCCTGTACAGTCTAGGATAGCGAGATAGTTACCAGGACCTAGCTGCAAGACTCAATTTATTCGATTTGTTTGACTGGCAGACATGGGCATCCATCTTATTTGATGCTGGTAAATGAATAAGTCAGATAAGTTTTGCTCTGAAGAAGAAACAAACTGAATGTTCTTTTTGTTCTAGCCGTAGCCTGATGAACACCGTTGTCAGTAAGGGCTAATGTATCGCTTGAGCAGATCTTAGTTGACTTACCTGTTCAGCCCCATCATATATGATTTGCAGTCAGCTTGGGATGAGGGAGGACTTCGATATCAGTTGTGGTTTAAGAAATGTCTAGGAATACAAACGAGATAATGCACATTAGAATGAAAATATGAATTAACAAGTTTTGATCTTCTAGCCTACTCTTCTTTTTCTGTTGAGCTGCGTCCTACTTGTGATAAATTCAGTCAATCACAAAGATTTAATCTTTGGATGGGATATGCCAAAACTTCTCAATACTGACCCAGCCATTGGCTGGTCCAGTTGTAAATAGGTCTCCAAGGGACTGTCCAGGGCTGGTTTGGAGAGAGGACTGATTATTTGTGGTCGTGAAGCAGGAGAACTTCGACTAAAGGCTTAACGCCAAACGTAATAATAACAATAAAAAAGAGTTTTGGTGCTCCATCTTGCTTGAAATGTAATACTGAATCTTCCTCGGGTTCCTGTTTGTTTGTGTGTTTTTTGCAAAAGGGGTTTGTTGAAAAGGCACTAATTAAATCATTAGGTAGCTTTCCCGTCAGTGTAAAATAGTATCTGTGACAATTTTAGTGAAGGTTGAAAGTTTAAGCTGTTTTAGTATATCCACATATGTTAGCTGGCTCAGTTCATTTGCAGCTTTTGTTTGTGTAACTGGACAGATTCTATGACATCAGTATCTACTAGTGCCAGCTCCAGCATATGGCAAAGTAATACCTTGCCATGGGGTTGAGTCTCAGTTTATACACTCTACAAGAAAAAGATCAAGCTCGCCTCTCTGTTAGACACTCTTTAATTTGTCTTCTAGTTTAATACAAAATATGTTGACACAAATTAAAGCAATCTTATGAATCACCAGTAGACAGATACACGCGCAAACACTTGTCAAAGATCGATCCAGAAATGGAGCAGAGAAACTTTTCCCTAGCTTGTCTTGAAATGACAACCACCAGTGTGGGTGCAAGGCTGAGTCCATAACAGCGTGCTAGGCAGCTATTGTGTGGGCTACCCTGCCATGATTTTTGACGGAACATGTGACTTTTGGCAACAAAAGCCTGTGACATCCTAGTGCTTTGTTGGCTTGCTTTGTCGAAGAAATCGAAATTCTGTGACAAACCACAAATTCGGCGACCAGTGCTGCCGTGCCTGGAGCATAAACGTTTTTTTTTTTTTAGGTTATCATGAATGAAACCTTTGATCAGACATTCACTGTTGTTGGAAAAGGACGTCCTTCGCTCTTCCGAATACCGTCTTCAGGAGAACAAACCTTTGTCAACTCACCAACGTCCCTAAACCAGATTTTACAGTCAGTCGATGACACACTTGCACAGTCACCAATTCAGAGGCCCCGAACTTCTCGACTATCAGCTCGCCTTAGCATTGGTCATGTATCGAAGACATCAGAACCGATTCAGCAGCGAGAGAATCGTAGGGAGTCTTTCTTCGATCTAGATATCACAGACATACCACATGCCGGGTCTTTGAAACACTTGCCTGTTGGTGGAAGAAGGAATACATTTGATGAATATGATGAGCCGCAGTTTGAAGGAAGAGATGCCCGACGAGAAACATTTGGAGATTTTGAAATTGTTTCATCGGGCAGACCGAGTCTTGCTGATTCCTCTAAACGCCTATCAGTTGGTGGGAGAAGGAGTGCATTTGCTGAATACGATGTAGAGCCACAGTTTGACAGCCGTAGACAGACATTTGGAGTTCAGGAAGAGTTGGAATTTGGAAGAACAGGCAGACCCAGTCTGGGAGCTACGGTGCTAGATGATGAGATTACAACTGTGGGGAAAGGGCAAACCAAGAGGAGGTCCATTTTCTATAACCAGACCTTTCGCGAGGATGTCACACAGGTTACGCACCAAAATAACTTTATGGAAAATACTGCGCTAAATGCAGTGATGCAGCTCCAAGAGAATCCTCTTATAAAAGGTAATCATTAATTTGTTTTTTAAAGTTTAACTGAAGAGTGCTCAGACTTGACAGTCTAGTAACAGATCACTTCTTTACTCGAATAGGCGTGAAGCCCGGCAAGAATGGAATACTTCGTTTGTCCACACATACAGGAGCGTCACTAGCCTCTTACCTAGGGGGTGGGAAACCAGTTTGTGCCGACGGACTCAACAATTTGCCGACGAAACACGTTGCCGCTGCGGCAACGGCGTACATTTCCCGCCATCACAGAACAGAACCGGTCTAAAACTAAATGTAATGCTTCAGCTGAGATAAGATAAGATAAGATTTATTCCATTAAAGCCCAGAAGGCCATGGAAACACCAAAACGAACCGTAACCTGAACAACAGAACTAACTACACAAAACTTTCCCTGTGGACCATAGCTACCTTAAGGAATCTTCCCAAATTTCTAACGTCTCTAAAACTTCTACTGTTCAAAAACTTGTTTAAATCTTTCCTTTAATGAAAATTCGTATATTTAAAGTAACATATTCGGCTTTTTATTTCGGCTTCCGATAAAACCTGAAGCTTCCAACGACTGTACCCAGAACAAATTTAACTAAGCGCCATGTGCGAAATTTTTTAATCTGCCTTTTTTACGGAAAAAATTAACTAAACCTACCATACAAGTTATAGCTTTTAACGTTTTTCAAACCCCCAAATATTTCGATCCTAAAACGCCAACTAAATGAAACACCGTTTTTTCAAACAGAGAATTTTACGACATGCGCCGCTGGCGAAATTTTGTGAAACCGCGGAAGAGCAGAGCGCTTTTTTGCGGTCCCAAATAAAAGTAAGGCTACCTGTGAAATCACAATTTCTCCGCCAAAAGTAGTGGCCGTCCACATTAAAGTAGGTAAAAAGTAGATGTTCCCTGACTACTGAATTCACAGCAAAAAGAAGTAATTTTCACGTTAAAAACATGCTTAATACTTGAGTACTGTGATCGTCATTGCGTTGCATCCTGTCATTTACCACATTATGAATACACCGAGAATTGACCAAGAAAAGAAATAAGGATCCGAAAAGAAATAAGGATCCCAGTTTGCCGATAAGTCTTTTTTCGATTATCGCTGTGCAGCCAATCAACCAAAATGGCAGTATGTAGGTACGAACAGACAAAGACCTACAAATAAAACAAGGAAAACAGGTTTGCTGAATTTTGACGACAACGAATGTAATGGAACGAAACAGTGTGTGACCGCTGTGCCGACAAGAATAGGCTACTGGCGCCCGACAAAAGCATTCAGAATTAGATTTATTCTGTCTTCTGCCCGACAAGACTGTACAAACTTTATTTCTTACGTGTAAATAGAAGCCGATGTGCCGACGTGACTTAAACTTCCGAGATGCGCCCGATAAACGTTCACGGAATTTGATTTCTTACGTGTAAAAAGAGCCCGATGTGAATACCGACGCACGAACAAAATCATACAACGTTTGATTTCCTATGTCTTTTATAATAATAACTTTATTTCTTACTTATAAAAATAACCCGACGTGCCGTCGAGACTTGAACTTCCCGGGTCCTCCCGACCGACATATGTTTGCAGAGATTGATTTGTTGCGTATAAAAATAACCAGATTTGCCGATGAGTCGACCGACGCTAAACAGCATACAAAATTTTGTTTCTTCTGTATTTCTTATGTATAAAAATAACCCGATGTACCGACGAGAATACCGAGGCCCAACAAAAGCATACAGAATTCGATTTCTTCTGTGTTTTACCCGATAAATGTGTGTAGAATTGCTATTTCTTGCGTATAAAAAGAAATGTGCCAACGAGTCGACTGACGCCCGACAAAAGCATACCAAATTTTATTTCTTCCGGGGTTGGCCCGACGCGAAAAGTGCTTTCTCAAGATCCCCCCCCCCCCATAGTGACACACCTGCACACATATGTCAGTTTTATCGCATGAACTTTCGGATTTGCGGTACCTCTCTGTACTTGTCCCATTAACGCTTGAAATACATAGCAGCAAAAAGTTAAGCCATTGCTGAAATTAAACTAACAATTACAGGATCCTTACAAGACACATCTTAACATCATTTTTTTCTCCAACCGTGGTTTTTCCGAGCTTAGCGTCTTTAGGCATGGAAGTGAGGGCTTTTGTTGCAATTCGAATTCTCCGCCTTTGGGTGCCTTTGGGGTTGTCGTGCAGGCGGTGCACATTCTGACCGTTATTACTCGAGCCTCGGTAAAAAAAAAAATTCCCATAGTCGGGTCAAGAGGATTCGCTGTATTGAAATGTCACATGTGAAAATAAGCTGACTTTTCAGTTCAACTTTAATGCCCTAACTGGCTAAACTGACAATATGTCACAGTTATGCATTTACATGTACGGGCAAATATGCTTCAGCTCTGTTTCCCTATCCAGAGGCGTTACTAGACAAAATTGGGGGGGGGGGGGGGGGACGAGGCATTTACCGACTGGCTGGTAATTTTTACCGACTCTGCAGAAAAACGAACGTTTTCAACAACAGTAAATGACAGTTTTGAAAAAAATCGACTGATTTTCACAAAAACCAACTATTTTGACGAAAAATCGACCAATTTTCAGAAAAACCGACTGTTTTCATGAAAAAAATCAACTGTTTTGACGAAAAATCGCGGTGCTTCGCGCCGACTCGTTATTTTTTACCAACTGGCCGACAGCATTGGGGGGGGGGGCCTCCCCCCCACAGTCGTGGCGCCCCTGCCCCTATCCCTCACTTGGCTCTGGTTACTAAACAGTTTAGAGTAGTATAATAAGCAAAACCGTAAACAACATGCCTTTTAGTATCTTTGTTTTTTCCATGTTCGCGATATCCGTTTTCGTCAGGGTGGGTCTGGGACATGATGACAGACCGAAACGTTTTGGTTTCCCAACTTTCCGGAATCTGGAAGTGTGTCATAGAGGTAAGATATACATGAGACAAGATAAATATGCTAATGGATGGAACAGGGGAAAAGGGAGTGTGATTGAGAGTTCTAATTAGGAGCAAGAGATGAGGGAAAGGTATGTCTACGAAATGTTTAATAATGGAGAAAGTAGCTAAGAGCTTGGTCACACTTGGCTCATTTCCTGGCTTTTTGGGGTGCAAAAGTAGAAAAAAGGAAAAGAACAAGGTTCAACTAATTTGATGTTGTCATTTTCAATTCGGGAGATCAGTTTGAGCAAAACAGTGTGTAATATTATGTTACAGGTCAGGAACTCTAATTGACCTCTAATTGCAGTCTGCTCATTATCCCCAAGCTGCCCCAAAGCCCATCAATTCTCACGTCTACTAGAGATGTTCAATTGTTTGTCGAATAGGCTGGTTTTTGAGCACGGTGTGACCAAGCTGTAAGTTATTCGGAAACTGCGAGAAGGTTTGACTGCGCGAAGATATAAGGCGTATTCTCGCCGTTCCCCGAGGACTCCTCGGGGAAACGAAGGGAACGGCGAGAATAGAGGTAGTCACACCACGCGGACTCCGCGTACGGAAAACAAAGAGAACACGGGGAATGCTTCTAAAATGGATTTTGTTAGACACAAAAATATGAAATTGACGAAATTAGTCTGGTTCCACTTTATTTTTGGTTTTGTTCCTTGTGATTGTTTTCAATTAATTTTACATTGCACCAACACCAGCAAAAATTGATTCCCCTCCGAATCTGAAAGGGAGTCATTTTTGATGATGATGATCATAGTCGGTGCATTCCCCGTCCGTGGGGACTCGCGAGAATACGTGGAGTGAGTTTCCGGGAAAAACAAAAATGCGGGGACTCCTCAAGTGGAGTCCTCGGGGAACGGCGAGAATAAGCCTTTAGGGTAATCTACAAGGTGAAGCCTGGCTTTAAAATGGTAGCTACGATCTCGTTTGCTACCTGCCCGGTACTGTACTACCGAACTGATTCAGCTTGCCTCTCCTGTTGTTTCGTTTTGGCTGGTTGCAGACTGCAATACTTTATATGACTAAATCCAAAACATGCCAGTGATCCACAAGAAGAATGCGAAAACGTAGCACTAACGACTCAAACTTAACAGCTCAATCCTGTGTTGGCTAACCACGGCGATGTTTGGGAGCAGTTGTGATATAGCTTCCGGCTCTTCCGCTACGCACAGGGAGATTTTGCATCGGCAAGAAGAGTTAGTTATCAAGAGTATTCCTACCAGTATTTGCTTCACCCGTCATCAGTTGTAAACGAAAATTTTCGGATTTCTCAACTCACTCTGTGGCAGACCTGTGCCAATTGTGGGAAAATTCGACTACACTCTTGTCTGCCGCCGGTTCTTTTGAGTAATGAGCGGCCAAGACATTCGGTTTTATTGATTTTACCCTCGTCATTTTGCAGAACCTCACTGATAGTAGTGGTAGATTACAGCATTTATTTCCTGTCTACTTAAAGTTCAATGGGCACATCAAACTACCCCAATCCCACTCTGTAACAACCTAGGAACAATGCTTACCCCCTAGATCAGAACCTTTTCAACAGTTTCCTCTCTGTGATATTTCAAAGCGTTTTTTTTGGGCCAGTACATGCTCAATTTACTAGCTTGGACAAGGATAAAAGTGATGTTTCTTATAATACTTAGTAGACCTTTATTTTATGTATAAATCAGCTTGTATAACTCAGGTTCGAATGGGTTATTTGTTTTTGAATGAGTTTTGTAGCTATGTTATTTTTTATGAGGTTATTGCATATTCTGGTACATTTTATAAAGCAAGTTAATCAAGCTTCACAACACTATTCCACAAAGAAAAACTTTTAATAGGCACTTTATGCCATAGAACTTCTGATGAAACATTAGAACAATCAGGTAAACTGCATCTGAGGCTTGACTTTGGTGACATCTCAAATATATCCTTTTCTGTCAAGCATTGCTGGGAGTTTTTGAATTTCCTGCCACGATATCCTAGCTCCTAAGATTTTGATCGCCGAAATGCCAGAGAGGTCAAGACAAGGGATAACAAGAAAACGGCCGATTCTTGTAGCGTCTTCTTATGGAAGTTGGAAATGTTTATTTGCGAAGCATTTAATACAAAGTAAAGCATTAGAAGTGTCCATTGTGCTTTAACCAGCAAATGACGTGCTTATCCTTTGCTGACTTGGTGCCCTGGTCGTAGTAAGAGTGATACAAATCTTAGGAGATCAGCCCCACAATCCTGCCAATGGGAGGAAAGGGAGAGCCGTTTGAGTGCTGAGGTATAGCCGACAGCCCCGAATAAAGGCCCGTTGCCAGGTCATATATTGTATGGTGAAGTGGAGAAAATCTGGCCATGAAAACCGGATCATCTGCTCGCGCCCTTGACTGGCAGGTCTTGGGCGGTGCGTGAGGTGCATTGAGGCGAACAGTAACAGTGATTACTAGAGCCTCGTTTTTGATGCAATAGTTTAAATCAAATCAAATCGTTTATTCATTAAGAATCTTACTCACGGCTTGTGCCGACTAACTAATTCGAAGGTCAATATATAAATACACATCAATATATATATAAAAAAAAAAGTAAGCGTAACTGCCGAGTCAACTGCTGTCAACGATTACACTATACTAAACGGTAAAACGGTCACTATACTAAACGGTTCCATTGGGATATGCTGCCGCATCGCTGCTGCAGCACTTCTTTCCTTCAGCACGAGATGCGTTTTTGGATCCGCTCCCTGCAAGATTTTATCTCGATTGAAACAGCACCTTGCAGGGAAGCACCGACTTGGTCGGTGAGCTAGTCCGCGATTCTCGAGAAGCGCAGCAGTCTTCCTCGGAAGCACTGCACTGCAAAAACGCCATTTAGCAGAAGCAGCCGGGAAGTGAACGTGCAGCTTGCAACAAAAACGAGGCTCAGAAGTTCCTTGTGTCTCGAATGATTGAATCATTCGGAACCGATTCACTCATCCGAGCTTTAACTGAAGTCATTTGGTTCGTACTTCGTAAAACATTATATCCTTCAAAACTGAAGAGCAATGAATAAAAAGGAACAACAACATGTCAATCAAACTCACACATACTTCCATACTAATAAACAGCTGACCATTAAAGACAAATTAGCCTACTAAATTCTGTAAGTGTTTTAAACTGTTTTTGACTTCCGCTGTTATTTTTGTCTTCGACAAGAATAATTAGGGAAAATAAAGTGACTTAGAATTTGAATTGGTTTTGTTACAGACACAGAAAACCTGCATCGGGATTTCCACGAAGTCACGGCCGACTTTCAAGCAAGCATCATCTTTAGTCAGATCAAACGGTTCGAGACAGCATTGGAGCCTCATGTCAGTCAACTAAGAAGTGTCACGAAAGTCCTCCCTGCCGAACACCACAAGTATGCTGAGCTGAAAGAGGTAACCTTATTGGGTTTTGTTAGCGTTCGTTTATCTTTTGCTGTTCTTGTAGATTTTGTGTACCCTATGTATTTCTTGTCAAGCGCTCTTTACCTTTTTTTGTATGTACTGTGCAAATGCTTTATTACAAGGCTGCATGTAATAAATTCATTCATTCATTCGTAGTCCTCTGATTAAGAACGTGTCCGAAAGCTTTTTGGTTCTGTAAGTGCTGCATTAATGCTGCATTTTCTTCTTTTTTTTTGTCCGAAAGCTGTTACCTTTTTTTCTTCTCTGACACTTCTAGAATACCAAAATTTAAGTCAGGAAGAAGAAGAATAAAAAAGAATTAGCTGTGTAAAGCTGACAAAATGGATCAGTTACTGATATCCAACCTTCTTATCTTCTTGATCTTTCCTTTCTTCATTGGCCATGATCGCCAGTTGTCTTAGAATTTGGAATGTTTGCCGAATTGTCAGTTGTCTTAGAATTTGGAATGTTTGCCGAATTGTCAGTTGTTTTGAATTTGTTATATTTGCCGCCTAAAATATTGAGAGAATCGCCGTACTCCCTAGTTTTTTCTTGAAAATTCAGCATAAAATTTAGCATGCTTGCTGAATTTTTCGATGAATATTATGAGTTAATGCTGCATTAATTGAGCGAAAATTTAAGTCCGAAAGCGAAATGCTGCATAAAATGCTGAATTAATTCAGCATTTCGTTCGTTTCGGAGCTTTCAGACACGTTCTAAGACTTAAGTCCGAAGGGCTAACCACCAGAGCTGCTGCGAGTCCAGCAAATCCTGGACAAGTCCGAGTCCTTGAAAAAGGCATCTCGAGACGAGTCCAGAGTCCGAGTCCACATCTTTGGCGGACGGACAGCTCCGTGAAAGACGAGCCCGAGACAAGTCCGAGACTTGTCCGTGTCCTTGAAAAAGGCGTATCGACACCGTCTCGAGACGAGTCTAGAGTCTGACCCCACAGCTCTGGCGGACGGACAGAGACAGCTCCGTGAAAGACGAGTCCGAGACAAGTCCGAGACGAGTCCGTGTCCTTGAAAAAGGTGTCTCGAGAAGAGTCCAGAGTCCGATTTCACCAGCACTGATAACCACTCCCTGGCATATATTGTACACGCTTTCCCGGCACCAATCGGTACCGGCCGAATCCGGTGGTGCCGAATCCGGTGGTGCCGAAACCGGTGCTGGCCAAACATTAGGAGATTCCCGCTTCTAAGTATGCTTATTTTAAAGTTCTAACATGTGTGAACCGGTTCCAGCTGTTGTCAGCCTAGCTTTAAAATGGTAGCTACGGTCTCTTTCGCTATCTGCTCGGTACTGTACTACCGAGTTGCCCCTCGTGCTCTTTTGATTTGGCTTTTGGCTGGTTGCGGACTGCCATTCCTACCGATATTTCCTTCACCCGTCATCAGATCTAAACGAGAATTTTCAGGTTTTCAACTCAGTCTGTAGCAGACTTGTGCCAGTTGTGGGAAAATTCAACGACACTCTTGTCTGTCGCCGGTTCTTTTGAGTAATGAGCTGCAAACTAGAATCGAGAGGGTGTTACCCCTCGCTTACAACTTTATTTACAAGAATGACCAGCTTGAATATCTTCTTGAACGAGAAGGTCCCTTCAAACTAGTTGCCTCTTTTATCGACGTTTTATTGGCCCTTGGCTTGGCCGGCTGCGTGATTCCCGATTCCAAATGCCGGCGAAGTTTCACCCACTTGCAGGCAAACCTTAAACTTGCTGGCTCACCAACTCCATGTTCAAACACTATAAAAAGTTTCTAATGAGTTAACTGCAGTATTTTCTACTTGGATTATTCTTATCTCTACGGAGATAAGATTAATACCAAATAGAGATAAGATGAATCCGAGTAGCAAATACTGCAGTTAAATTTAATCTTCATACGGAGAAACTTTTTTACAGTGAAATTTGGAGGAAAAAAAAACATAAAAATAATGGCAGACGACAAAAGATACAAATTTTGTAATTAATCCGTTAGACAAACAAGATTATTGCTAAGAAACAAGATTAGATTTGGTTCAGAAGTTCGTTATTGCAAAAAGATAATGTTGATTGACTAGGACAAGGGAATGCCGACCGGCGATTAAAAACGGCATTTAAACGTATTTGAAGGTAAACTCTACTTAGAAAAAAACAAAAAACGCAGCTCCTCACACGTGAAAATTTATATTATGCTCTCCGTAATCCCTTACGTTATGCCGACTCTTTCACACCTTGAGGGACCCTGTCAGGCTCTCGCAAGCGTAGAATTACCGAATTTGTTTTTTCTTCTAAACTTTTACCGCTTTCGTCGAAAGCAATTTATTTGTGATTTCTTTCACAAATACAGTCTCCCGAATAAACTAGTAAGCTTTTTAATCAAGCAGATCCGTTTATTTAATTCCCTCTTCCTCTTTTTGCGTTTCCTTACCGCGTTTCTGAAGTTGATAAAATTTACTCTCTGGATACATGAATGAATGAATGAATTCCCAAAAAAATTTGACATTCCTAAATTATCTGTACGTAGAAATACTCTTTCAAACAATTTTGGAGCTAAGATAACGTGTTGTCCCCAGATGACCCATCTATTCCCCCCTCCCCTCCCGTCTTCCGTGCGTCGGTCCGAGAGGAATACTGGCAATCAGTTTTCCCCATATCCCGCTAATTCTTCTACCCAATTTTTACGTAGTTTCATTCCATCGTTTATTTCTGGTAATTTCTTGTAAGTGTATTAGTTAATTTGTTTCTTGTTTGTCTGTGTATTTTGTAAATTTGTATTCCTTTTCTAGCTTTTAGCTATTCGGATTAAACTTGATTAAAAAAAAAAAAAAAAAAAAAAAAAATGGGCAATAGCGGAAAAAAATATAAATCTATTTGGCACATCATGACCCACGGGCTTTCTGTTGCAGCAGTTTATCTACCAATGTATCCTGATTTCACGAAGCGGAATCTGACAATGCAAATGTACGAGACATCTCAAAAGTACGGAGGAAACATAGCTGATAGTAAGCAACCTAGACAGCAAAATAACACTACGGAGTGGAGCCAAGACCTATGCATGCTTTGCAAATCGGCCATACTCTTAGCGTTGCCCACTGCGCTTGACGCATTTAAAGCGAGACAAACTTGTGGGTTTAGAAATTTCTAGTAAAGCTAAGGTGCGGCCTGCACACACCAAGGAAACAATGCTCTTTTTTTGCTCCATGAATTTTACTTTGCTCTGGTGTCGCACATGTTCTACGGAAGAAGGAGTTGCAGAAGATGTTATTTTAAGTATGCGAAGCACCTGCTTTATTTGCCAAAGTTATACCTTCCCACATGCTAACAGATCGTTTCCAAGTTAAAGATGCAAGCGTCACATTTTTGGAAATTTCGTCGGCTGTGCCAGAAATCATGGAAAACTGGGCCCAGCCACCGCACGACACTACATTCTTGTCTGGCCGATGAATGAAAAATTGTATATTCTGTTTCATTGTGATTTGAATGAAATGAAATGCTTTTATTCCGCCAAAATGACGAGACAAGAATAAGGTTAAAGCATTTACAATACGTACATTTAAGCTTTCTAATCCTAGTGCACATCATCGTAACACTCAAACTAAAACAATATTTATTATTGTACTAAAACAATATTTATTATTGTACTAAAACAATATTTAACTAAAACTAAAACAATATTTATTATTATTTAACTCTTTTATTTTACTTTACATAGTCCGCTTTTCAAATGGCGGGTCAGTAATAAATTACTCTTTACTTACTTAATGGAGTCTGTATCATCTTTTTGCGATGTCCAGAATATGAAGTTATCGGAGGTGAACGACTGAATGAGTTTGAGTAGGGACGTTCGCTATCGCTAGTGGTGCTAGTATTGCTGCTATTCGAGTGTGTGTCAATTTTTTTAGGGCTTGGCGCTGCTCCTTAGTCAGAGCAAAATAGCACTAGGTAGTAGCGCCAAGACTTGAAAAAAGTGACACACAGTCAAATAGCAGCGACACTAGCACCACTAGCGATAGTGAACGTCCCTACCGAAACCCAATCTGTCGTGCACCAGCGCTGGCTCCAATAACTTCGTATCCTGGACACAGCAACAAAAAAAGATACAACCTCCCGGGTTTCCTCGATGTATGCAAACTGCATTTTAGCTTTACTAGACATTTTTAAACCCGCAAGTGGATCTCGCTTTAAATGCCACAACCCTAGTGGTCGGCGCTTCGAGTATTTTCCGTTTGCGAAGCAAGGAAAGCATAGGTCTTGACGCTACTGCCTAGTTTTATTTTGCTCTGTCGGCAACGATGTTATCTTTGTAGGTGGAAACGGACTTAAGCGAGGAGCTCTTCACTTGGCGTCTCATCGCCGGTTTATACACCGACCGCTTCTTAGTCGCTCCCGATACCGAGTCCTCCGACTTTGCTATCGAGCAACTTGCACTCCGGAAGCAGTTCGTGTCGGAGAAGGAAATTATCGATAAGCTTTTCGAGACGGATGCAAGCTTGAGGCAAGCTCAGATTGTCGTCGATTGGCTGGAACAGTCGGCCAATGAGATATTCGAGACGTGGTCCGCACAAAAGCTAGAACTGATGGTGGGAGAGAGCAGAGGATGGGAAATGTCACTTGCACTTTTGCAGGTAAAGGAATGTTTATTTTTCATTAATCGCGCAGTGAAAGAACAGTATAATTATTGTGAGATAAGTAAGGGACTTGAGTAGATGAATAGATGTTCATCAAAGCCCTTAGGCCACGAACATAAATAAATACCTGATAAATACATACATAATTTGTAAGTAGATTGATGGCTTGTCCATTTGTGTATTGACAGTTTTTTCGTTGTCTCGTCTTTTTGTATTTTGTTGTTTTTTTAGTGCGGAGGTTACTTGCTAGGTGTCCCCGTCTTGGGACCGGATGGTGGCTGTTATATTATATTGTACACAGTTTTGTATGACCATGATTAAGTTGTACTGTTTAACTTTATCTTCTGCCCATCGAGCCTGCTCTCTGCCATGAAGCTGTGTAAAAGTACTTGTTTTCATTATTTGAAATTAAATGAACCTGAACCCGAACAGGATAATAATAATTGAAGAGCTCAGCGCACAAATGTAATAACTCGCCTTTTAAGAGCACCATCTAGGTCAGATGTTTGCGCTCTTTCTCCCTGTCCTGTCAGATTTTTCTCAGTCAGTCCTCACTGGGATATCGTTCGACAAATGTGATAACTAGCTTCCGATATCATAACTTTCCAGGCTTTAGACGCGATAATCTTGTGACATTCCTTTTTTGCGCTCAGCTCTTAAATTGTGTACGTAAAGGATACGGGCGAACTTTAAATTTTCACATCACCGCTTCTCAGATTAACTCGTTGTACTTACAGTTTTTTTGTCACATGATACAGAAGTGCTCCACATGTATTAATGGTTCTTAGGTTTGAGCCAACTAAAGAACACCTCGTCCCATTTACTGTTTATGCTCCATTATTCTGAACTAGTTGAATACGTTAAAAGTGGACTCTTTAAGAAATTACCCACAATTTTTGGCGTTTCAAACCTTTCTCGACGCCCGTTGACTTCTAGCAAAACTACGGAAAAACCACATAACCGTTTTTGGGATCCCAAACGCAAGCAGAGATGGGCGAATCCGGTCACGAAATGATTCGAATCCGAATCCAGGGCTTGGTACGAATCCGAATCCGAGTCCACTATTTCGTGCTGACGATTCGAATCCGGAATCGAATCCGGATTCGAATCTGACCTTAACAAAAACCAAATCATGTACATAGGCTATGGTTTAAAATCAGAGGTGAGATAACGTTATACACTACTGAGGATGGTTGGTGGTGGAGACCAAAAAGTCGGATTGCCTACGCAGACTGTGTAAAAATTGGGGAAATGGAAACTGGAAGGATGAAGTCTAGGATTTTGAGCGGATTCGTCAGATTGAGGGTTTGGAATCCGAGTCCGAATCCGAATCCAGCCTGACAAGCAGAAGATTCGAATCCGGATTTGAATCCGGCCATTGGACGAATCCTGGATTCGAATCCGAATCCGGATTCGGATTCGCCCATCTCTGAACGCAAGTGGAGGGATACGTATGACTTCGTAAAAGTTGTCCGTCTATCCGACCGTCTGTCATTCTTGAAGGGAATGAGATATTTTGATGAAACTTGATGTGAGGATTCTCTGGGTCAAGGAAAAGGTCGAGTTCGTAAATGGGCCCCATAGCTGTATATTTAAGGGAGGGGGAGGTTTCAAATTAAGAGCCGAACAAAATATTTTTTAAAAGTCAAGATAGTCGATTCAGGGGTAAGGAGACTTGCTAAATCCGAATATGAAATCTATTTTCTGGCCTGACAAGTAGTTCGCCGGAGTCCGGCAAAAACTGGAAAATTTGCAAAAACTAAAAGTTGAATCTGAAGTTGATCAAAGGGCCGATTCAGGGGTAAGCAGACCTGCTGAATCCTAACATACAAATTATTTTCTCTCCGGACAAGTAGGTCGCCTGGAATCCAGAAATTTAGCATGAAATTTTGAAACCCAATGACATAGTTGATAAAGGGTGAGAAGACATGCTGTTTTAGCTTTCGACATACTAAAGATAAAGAAAAAGTGTATGCGATCAGTTTAGTTCTCATAAGTCCCAACCGGCATTTACTGGTTGGGAAAGTCCGGCAACTGTCTGGTGAACAATTTAATAAAAATTTGTGGACCACTACACCAGTCTCTACCGTACCCCTTTATCCATACAAGCGAAAGCTCCGCGTCGATGACGACACATCTTACACCTAGCGCTTTGGGTTTAGTCATGGCGGCAGGCAGTCTGTCGTGTCGGGGGGTTGAGTGAGATATCTTGTTCGAACTTCGTCTGAAGATTCATTGGCAAAGTACAGGCCAAGTTCGCAAATGGGTCCTTTAGCCCTATATTTAGCGGTAGAGGAGAGGAGTTTCGAATTAAGGGAAAACATATTTTTTATAAGCTAATGAGATAGTCGTGTAAGGGGTAAAGAGGCCTGATGAATCTATATATGAAAATAGTTTTCTCGCCGGACAAATGATTCACCCGGAGTTCGGCCCAAACTGGAAATTTGGTTGAAGCTCAAAGATGTTTCTGAAGTCGATTAGAGATGCGCTGTTGGGGTAAAGAGACACGCTGAATCGAATTTTGAACTTTATCTTCTTGGCGGATAAGCTTGCAAAATTTGCCAACACACGAAATTTTGGATCGAAAAGTTCGGATCTCATGTGACTAGCTCTTTTGCTCTCGCCGGGAATGCTGCTAAAATACGAGGTATTTGGTAAAAAAAAAAAAAGCTTTCTAAAAGGCCTTTCTGAAGTCGATTAGAAATGAGATATTGAAGTAACATGCTTTCTGAATCCATATCTGAACTTGGTTTTTTATGGCACTTGCCCTTCGGCCAAGTGCCATATAGCGATCGCAATTTCTGTCCGTCCGTCGGTCTGTCGGTCTGTCCAGGTTTTGCTAGTTCGGGCACTTCCACATAAGCTAGGGCGATAAAACTTGGCAGGCGTATCAGGGACCCGAAATGATTAAGTTGGAAATAGTCACTTCCCCCATCCGAGCACCGTGGGGGGAGTGGAGGGAGGGGGAATCCGGAATATTGAGCTATTTGTAACTTTTGAACGGGTGATCGGATCTCGATGAAACTTGATATTTGGATAGACCTCATGCCTCAGACAACCCATTTAAAATCTGGACGGGATCCAGTGACTTTTTGGGGGGGGGGGGGGCTGGAGGGGGCAACCGGAAATCTTCGGAAACGCTCTGAGTGGAGGGATCGAGATGAAACTTGGTGGGAAGACACCTAGCAAACACTAGACACATCATTGACATTATCGAGCCGATTCGGGTACTGTGGGAGGAGTGGAGGGAGGGGGAATCCGGAATCTTGAGGTATTTATAAATTTTGAACGGGTGACCGGATCTCGATGGAACTTGATATTTGGAAAGACCCCATGCCTCAGACGACCCACTTAAAATCCGGACCGGATCCGGTGACTTTTGTGGGGGGAGGGGTTGGAGGGGGCAACCGGAAATCTTGGGAAACGCTCTGAGTGGAGGGATCGAGATGAAATTTGGTGGGAAGACACCTAGCAAACACTAGATACATCATTGACATGACTGAGCCGATTCGGGCACTGTCGGGGGAGTGGAGGCAGGGGGAATCCGGAATTTTGAGTTATTTATAACTTCTGAACGGGTGACCGGATCTCGATGAAACTTGATATTTGGAAAGACCTCATGCCTCAGACAACCCATTTAAAATCCGGACCGGATCCAGTGACTTTTGTGGGGGGAGGGGTTGGAGGGGGCAACCGGAAATCTTGGGAAACGCTCTGAGTGGAGGGATTGAGATGAAACTTGGTGGGAAGACACCTAGCAAACACTAGAAACATCATTGACATAATCGAGCCGATTCGGGTACTGTGAGAGAGAGTGGAGGGAGGGGGAATCCGGAATCTTGAGGTATTTATAACTTTTGAACGGGTGATCGGATCTCGATGGAACTTGATATTTGGAAAGACCTCATGCCTCAGATGACCCACTTAAAATCCGGACTGGATCCGGTGACTTTTAGGGGGAGCTGGAGGGGGAACCGGAAATCTTGTGAAACGCTATGAGAGGAGGGATCGAGATGAAACTTGGTGGGAAGACACCTAGCAAACATTAGATACATCATTGACATAACCGAGCCGATTCGGGCACTGTGGGGGGAGTGGAGGGAGGGGGATCCGGAATCTTGAGGTATTTATAACTTTTGAACGGGTGATCGGATCTGAATGGAACTTGATATTTGGAAAGACCTCATACCTCAGACGACCCACTTAAAATCCGGACCGGATCCGGTGACTTTTCGGGGGAGCTGGAGGGGGCAACCGGAAATCTTGGGAAACGCTATGAGTGGAGGGATCGAGATGAAACTTGGCGGGAAGACACCTAGTAAACACTAGATACATCATTGACATGACCGAGCCGATTTGGGCACTGTCGGGGGAGTGGAGGGAGGGGGAATCCGGAATCTTGAGGTATTTATAACTTTAGAACGGGTGACCGGATATCGATGAAACTTGATATTTGGAAAGACCTCATGCCTCAGACGACCCACTTAAAATCCGGACCGGATCCGGTGACTTTTGGGGGGAGCTGGAGGGGGCAACCGGAAATATTGGAAAACGCTATGAGTGGAGGGATCGAGATGAAACTTGGCGGGAAGACACCTAGCAAACACTAGATATATCATTGACATAACCGAGCCGTGCCTACTCGTAACAAGTGCCATATGAGCTTGTAGCTCTTGTTCATTTGATTAGTTGTTTTGCCGTAGTTGTAAAAACAAATAATCAAATGAAAAAGTTCAGATATGCATTCAGAAAGCAAGAGCCAAGAGCTCATATGGCACTTGATACGAGTAGGTGGTACCTAAAAAGTAGACAAGAAACCGAAACAGGGCAAATGAACTTTCTACTTTCAAAGTTTCAACCCTGAAGATCCATTCGTTTGGTCCCTACAAATGCCACACGGTTTCCGGTACCCCCTCCAACGTCCCCTGGATCATCTGAAGCGTTCTCTCTTACCACCTATCAAGTTTCACTCAAATCTGATCGTTTCCCGTTCGTCGTTGATCAAACTTCCCGTAATTCTCCCACCCCCCTCCCCCAGCATGGTCGGATCCAGTTCGGACCCTAAAATATGTCATCTAGGGCATGTGAGCTCTCTACATTCCAAGTTTCACTCAAATCGTTCCACTTGTTTGACCCCTATGCGAGCCAAAACGTTTCCGGGAATCCCCTTTCCGCTCCACCCCACTGTGGCTGAATACGAGTCGGAAACATAGCCTGAACGTCCCATCTCTGACATAGCCTATGTTATGGAGACATCCCATAGCACTTTGCTCTGCAATAGTCCTCCTAGTTATTCCCTCCATCTATCGCCTACTTTTCTATATATCTCTTCGGTTTCCATCACCATCATTAATTTCCCGGCATCGTGACAATAGGTCACTCGGTCTTTATCCTAGCTTCAGTTAGCTGCTCGCTAATCCGAGGTCAGGCTTTGATCCATTTCATTCTAAGTATTTTGGCTGCGTAATGAATCGGCAGCCAAAAGTAGTTCTCTTTCATCCTTGGTCGGAGCAAGACCTCAGTTACTCTGTATTATAATTTATGGTAAGGACCAGTTTATATATTTAGTTAGGGACCCCTTTAGTGCTGTATTATATGTTCTTGTACACGATTTACATGAGATAAATTAACTATAGACGTTATGGTCCATCTCGGCTAGTAGGCCTCGGGCTTGACTGGATATGTGAATTCCAGCTTCGCTAGGATGGGTGAACCAGCTTGATTAGGGATTTCTGGATTGACTGCGGCTGAGCTATAGAATTCCCTGAGACTTTCCCTTGTCTCTTTTGTCCGGTTTCCTGACTGGTCCTGGGGCTAGTGGGCACCTACGGTGTCAGAATGTCTTCAGCCCACACCCCAGGAGCCTTATCTTCATTAAACCTCGCCTCCACTCGTCCATCCTCTTAACACCTATATGCAAATTTCCGGTTCCCACTTCACACCCCTCCCCTACCGTGACCAGATCCGATCCAGAAACCAAATAACAAATCAAGGCCGCATTCTGTCCAACTTACATCCCATTCTGTACCCCCCCCCCTCGTCCAACTCTTCTAAACGTGCCCGCATGTGGTTCAGACGTTTGTTTTGCTTGTCGAGGTCATCAGCTCTTATCACCCATAAAATTTCACTCGAATCGGGCCAGCCGTTTGCAACTTACGGAACCAGTGATTTCCGGATTCCCCTTCCCTCAACTACCCAAAGAAGGTCGGATCCTGGAACACAAGTTTTCCTAGGGCTTTATGCCGGGTCCTTAAGTCATTCATAGACCTGCAAAGTTTCATTGTTCTTAGAATAGCTGGAACTATCGTAACTGGTGATCACCGGACGGGAAACACCCTCCAAACTCCCCCCCCACTGAGCCCCGATAAGATCTGGTTCTGTCAGTTACGTATCTAAGGCTAATGCTTGTTCTTCTCACCAAGTTCCATCCCAATCCTTCAACTCAAAGCGTTTGACGAGATTTTCGGTCCACCCTTCAATTCCCCCCCCCCCCCCCCCCCACAACTATCTGATTCGACAAAAATCTGAGACGATAGTTCTTTCCACTTGCCAAGTTTCATTCAATTCCGATCACCCGTTCAAAAGTTATGCATGCCACCAGATTCCGGACTCCCCATCCCTCCACTGCCCCCACAGTGGTTGAGTCCAGGAAACAACTATTATCAAGTCAATCTGTTCGGGTCCCTGACATGTCTTCCAAGTTTCGTCGTCCTAGCACATCCAGAACTACCGAACTAGCAGGATCACCGAAATTCCGGACCCCCCCCCCCTCCTCGACCCCCCGAGGTGCCCGAATCTGGTCCGGTTATGTCAACGACATGTCTAGGACGTGTGCTTGTTCTTCCCACCAAGTTTCATCCCGATCCCTCCACTCTAAGCGTTTCCCAAGATTTCCGGTTCCTCCTCTCCAGCTCACCCTTGAGTCACCGGATCCGGTGAGACACGAAGTCCTTCCAAATATCAAGTTTCATTAAGATCCAATCACCCGTTCAAAAGTTATAAATACCTCTATATTCCGGATTCCCCCTCCCCCTACTCCCCCACGATGCTCGGATCGGGGAAGTGACTATATCCAACTTAATCTTTTGGGGTCTCTGAAACGCCTGCCAAGTTTTATCGTCCTAGCTTATGTGGAAGTGCCCAAACTAGAAAAATCTGGACTGACAGACCGACCGACGGACGGAGAGACAGAAATTGCGATCGCTATATGGCACTTGGGCGGAGGGCAAGTGCCATAAAAACCTCCAAAACAGTAATAATTTTGTGTACATATTCAAGCGGTTGATCGTGGATAAGTAGTAAAGTGTTAAAGGGGTCTGGCGAAGACCCGGAAATCTACGAGTTCGATTGTCTGGATAAAGAAGTCGAAAAATATTAAATTTTCGGGATCCAATCGAAACTTTTGGTCTTGTTTTCTGATGAAATGAACTTCTCATGAACAATCGTTGGAACCATGACACGCATCGAAAACAGCGTAAAATGACCCCCTTTTCCCTGCGGTTCAGAGTGATAATATGAAAGTCATAATATTAATAATAAAATGGAAAAAATACGTGATTGGCCTCTACAAAACCTGTCACGGTTCCTGACGGTTTTTTATGGCACTTGCCCTCCGGTCAAGTGCCATATAGCGATCGCATTTTTCTGTCCGTCCGTCGGTCGGTCGGTCGGTCTGTCTGTCCAGGTTTTTCAAGTTTGGGCACTTCCACATAAACTAGGACGATGAAACTTGGCAGGCGTATCAAGGACCCCAAGAGATTAAGTTGGAAATTGTCACTTCCCCGATCTGAGCATCGTAGGGGGAGTAGGGGGAGGGGGAATCGGAATATAGAGGTATTTCTAACTTTTGAACGGGTGATTTGATCGTAATGAAACTTGATATTTGGAAGGACCTCGTGTCTCAGATGACCCAATTTAAATCCTAACCGGATCAGGTTACTTAGGGGGGAGCTGGAGGGGAGGAACCGGAAATCTTGGGAAACGCTTAGAGTGGAAGGATCGGGGTGAAACTTGGTGGGAAGAACAAGCGCAAGTCCTTTACACGTCGTTGACATAACCGGACCAGATTCGGGCACTGTGGGGGGTCGAGGGGGGGGGGATTTCGGTGATCCTGCTATTTCGGTACTTCCGGATGTGCTAGGACGACGAAACTTGGAAGACATGTCAGGGACCCCAAAAGATTAACAAATACTTACTTCCCCGATCCGAGCATCGTGGGGGGAGTGGGGGAGGGGGAATCCGGAATATAGAGGCATTTCTAACTTTTGAACGGGTGATTCGATCGTAATGAAACTTGATATTTGGAAGAACCTCGTGTCTCAGATGACCCAATTTAAATCCGAACCGGATCCGGTTACTTAGGGGGGAGCTGGAGGGGAGGAACCTTGAAATCTTTGGAAACACTTAGAGTGGCGGGATCGGAATGAAACTTGGTGGGAAGAACAAGCACAAGTCCTAGACACGTCGTTGACATAACCTGACCAGATTCGGGCACTGTGGGTGGTCGAGGGGGAGGGGTCCGGAATTTCGGTGATCCTGCTATTTCGGTACTTCCGGATGTGCTAGGACGACGAAACTTGGAAGACATGTCAGGGACCCGAACAGATTGACTTGATAATAGTCGTTTCCTGGATCCAACCACTGTGGGGGCAGTGGAGGGATGGGGAGCCCGGAATCTGGTGGCATGCATAACTTTTGAACGGGTGATCGGAATTGAATGAAACTTGGCAAGTAGACCAACCACTGTGGGGGGAGTGGAGGGATGTGGAGCCCGGAATCTGGTGGCATGCATAACTTTTCAACGGATGATCAGAATTGAATGAAACTTAGCAAGTGGAAAGAACTATCGTCACAGGTGTTCCATGTCAAGTCTTGGTCAAATCAGATGTTTGTGGGGGGGGGGGGGATTGAAGGGTAGACCGGAAATCTCGTGAAACGCTTAAGAGTTGAGGGATTGCGATGGAACTTGGTGAGAAGAACAAGCATTAGCCTTAGATACGTAATTGACAGAACCAGATCGTATCGGGGCTCTGTGGGGGGAGTTGGAGGGTGTTTCCCGGAATTCTGGTGATCGCCAGTTACGATAGTTCCAGGTATTCTAAGAACAACGAAACTTTGCAGGCCTATTTATGACTTAAGGACCCGACATAATGCCTTAGGAAAGCTTGTGTTCCTGGATCTGACCTTCTTTGGGGAGCTGAGGGAAGGGGAATCCGGAAATCACTGGCTTCCGTAAGTTGCGAACGGGTGGTCCGATTCGAGTGAAATTTTATGGGTGATACGAGCTGATGACCTAGACAAGCAAAACATATGTCCGAACCCAATGCGGGCACGTTTAGGAGAGTTGGACGAGGGGGGGGGGGGGGGGACAGAATAGGATGAAAGTTGGATAGAATGCGGCCTTGATTTGTTATTTGGTGTCTGGATCGGATCTGGTCACGGTAGGGGAGGGTGTGAAGCGGGAACCGGAAATTTGCGGATAGGCTATGTCAGAGATGGGATGTTTATTTTTCCGATTCGTATTTAGCCACAGTGGGGAGAGCTGGAAGGGGATTCCCGGAAACGTTTTGGCTTGCATAGGGGTCAAACAAGTGGAGCGATTTGAGTGAAATTTGGAATGTACAGAGCTCACATGCCCTAGATGCCATATTTTATGGTCCGAACTGGATCCGACCACGCTGGGGGAGGAGGGGGTGCGAAAATTACGGGAAGTTCCCAAAAAACGCTCTGATTTGAGTGAAACTTGATAGGTGGTAAGAGAGAGTGGTTCAGATGATCTATTTAGTAGTCCGAACCAGATTCAGACTCGGTAGGGGACTTTGGAGGGGGGTACCGGAAACCGTGTGGCATGTGTAGGGACCAAACGAATGGATCTTTAGGGTTGAAACTTGGAAGGTAGAAAAGTCATTTGACCTCGGTGATCCGAGGCGATGGAAATGCTCAGACTTTAGTAAAACGTAGATATCGTATTTCTAGGTCCGAACCGTATTTTTAGATGGCGGGGTGTTTTGGTTTCTTGTCTACTTTTTAGGTACCACCTACTCGTATCCAGTGCCATATGAGCTCGTAGCTCTTGTTGTTTTGTTTTTTTAAGCGGATCGTGGCGCATCTACATGACTTTGACATGATTTATGGTGTGTGTATTGCTACATACAGTATCGATTTGATTAACCAAGAAGTCGCGAACAACTGAGATTGGGAACTAAATGCTACCTGCTATTCTGACCATGTTGTTGTATTTCTAGCGTTCGAACGGAAATCCTACCTCTAACAACGTCACTGAGCTAGATTTGGACGCGCCACTCCGACAAAACCGACCCCTCCACCCCCAGGATGCGGAAGATTTTGCGATTCTCAATCAAGGAGTTTATAAACGAATCAGATGTGGACAGTTTAGCAGAGCCCAAGAGCTGCTCGTTGCTGCTGGTAAGCCCCCCTACCTGCCTACACGATCTGACCCTGTTTAGAGTAAAAGTGCTAACGTTGGATGTACAGTCATTTGTGATAGTGCAAGACGGATACGTCAGCTGAATTTTATTAGAGCTATATTTCGGCCCTTCTTGACAAGGGTCGTCTTCAGGCTCAAAGCTCCTCAAGTTGGAAAAACGAACTTGTGGAAAACACAAACTAAAGATTCTAGCTTAGCTTTAAATATTTGACTTCGTGAATTCCTTTGTGAGAGTTGCTTGGAGTTAAAAAGGTTGCTATGATTTCATTTTACATACGGCTCATTTTCATTTCATTTTAGATATCGGGTAGAGATTTTTCTACGTTTGGGTTGACTTTCGTTTTGTCGTAGAGAATAGCTTGGGGTCTGAATTTCCTTTCGCTGATGATGCCGTTCCATTTTTCTGAAACATGTTTCTGACATGTTTCGGAAATATGTTTCTGAAACATGTTTGGAAAGGTGGGAATGTACTACTTGAGGAGACTGTTATATCTGGAAATGTAGATATGCTCAGATTATCCATTGTTTCGTCAACGTTTTACTCTAGTTTTTATACACAAGGATTTTTGCCAACAAAAGTACAGTACAGTTTGTTTTATTTGTCTTTGTTTCACCAATCAGATACGTTTGTATACAATATACCTTAGTGACAAGGTTCGCTTCGGCAAAGGTTCGCTTCGGCGTCGTACGACGGAAAATAATGGAAATGGAAAAAATGAAAGAAGATAGCTAGCTGTTGAAGAATGGGTTGCTCATGTTTCAGCCCTTAGCATTTCTTACAAATACACCCCAGTAGGTCAATATTCCTTGAGCCCAAGCTGACTTTGAAACATAGATTCAGAAAATGCATTAAACAGATATGTCAGCTATGATGCTTTGGCAGCGATATAAGATAAGATAAGATAAGATAATCTGTATTTGAAAGCCGTATGGCCATATACAGTAACAATCAACATACATAAATACAACCAGCATTCAATCACCGCTACTATAATTTCTACGGCGCACTTGCTCTATCTCTTTCCTCAATCTTACTAAACTCTAAAGCCCTTCCAACAAAATTCCCTACTGCGATAATATACCTCGGCGACGTAATTTCAAAATCCCAGGGAGAAAGCCATCATTCCCCTTTTCAAAGATACTTCCCCTCAAATGTGAGAGGCTACGACACCGCAGGAGAATGTGGCCAAGCCCATACTCACCTTCCCCACAAACCGGGCAAGACCTATGCATTTCCGGATTTCTCTTTCTTTCCCAAACTTTCCCGAAAGGTAGACAATTTGCTCGCACCTGCAACCAAACCTTCATAAACCTTTTGGGGATATCCAACTTAAAATAATATTCCTCACCATACGTTTCCTTCACTCGGCCCTTCTTGGCAAGGGTCCTCGTCAGGCTGTCAATCTTTAGGGATTAACAAGAAAGATTTACAGCATGACCCTGAAGATTGACAGCCTTACGAGGAGCCTTGACAAGGAAGGCCGAAATATCGCTGCTGAAGCATCGTAGCTGACATATCTGTTTTATGCATTATTTGAATGTATACCTCCCAGTACCAAGAACATATAGAATTGTAAGGCCCCTGTTGGCAGGGACGACTTTAATCACTTGGATTGGAACGTATAGAAGCTTGTCAAATCCCATTTCCAAGAGGATGCGTAAAAATAGAGCGTGGGAGTCAGAGTTATTGGGCACTAGAACAGCCTTCAGTTGGGAAGGTCAGGTTCATAGTGACACAATTTGTACTAGAGTCAGGATGGCCACTCCAGAGTTAACGGTAACCTGTAGAGGCCGTTTCCATTGCACCATTTGTATGTTGTTAGCATTACAACGACAACAACAAATCAAATAGAGACAGACAAAAAGTCAGTCCACAACAAGATCAAAGGTATCGATGGGATCCCAAAATTTAATATTTGATCCAGACAATTGGGGTCTTGTAGATATTCCGTCTTCGAACGGACTTCTTAAACATTTTTACTATTAAAATTTGGAAACAGATTAAGGCCAATGGTAATCATCTGAGAAGACCAAGTTCAGATATGGATTCAGCATGTGTAATTACCCTATAGCCTACGTCGGATCTACTTTGACGAAATTGATCAAAACTTCCTTCGTTTCGTTTTCCAAATTTCCGGCTTCGGTCGGATTCCAGACAAACTAATTGTCCGGCAAAAACTAAAGCTCAAAAAGGAATTCAGCATGTCTCCTTACCCCTACATCAGACCTCTAATCAACTTCAGATAAAATTTTTACGTTGCACAAATTTTCCGGTTTCAGCCGGAGTCCGAGAGATCTATAGGTCCGATAAAAAGATGATTGTCATATACCTATTCAGCATGTACATGTCTTCTTACCCGCAAGTCGAACATCTTATCAAATACAAATAAAACTTTTATTTTAAACACATTTTCCGGCTTTGGCGGGATTCCCGCCGAACTAGTTGTCCGGCGAGAAAATAATTTTCATATTCGGATTCAGCATGTCTCCTTACCCCCTAATCGACTATTTCATGAACTTAAAAAAAAATTTATTTCCCTTAATTTCAAACCCCTCCTCCACCCCTCAATATAGGGCTAGAGAACCCACTTTGGAACTTGACCTGTACTTTGCCCCAAGAGTCATCATGCCAAGTTTGATCGAAATATCTCAACCCCTTCGAGAGTTATCGTTCTAACAGACGGACAACTTTTACGAAGTCATAGGTATCCCTCCACTTACGTTTTGGGATCCCAAAAGCCCATTCATCCCAACGTCAGGGAAGTATGCCAAATATGGGAGTACGAACCACTGTTTAGAAGCTGTTTGTTCAGAAGTAAATAGGCTTACGAGACTTCCGATTTACACATCGACATCAGGATACGAGTCACATTAACTCTTAATTTATCTAATTTCTTGTTCATGGTTATTTGAAATAGTTATTTTTGTTACCCTGCGTCGGGATTCTTTTTTGTGTTCTGTTTTATCATTTTGGACTTCGTCTTTAACTGGTCTACGACAATTGACATTTAAAGTTCATAGGAAAAGAAAGAAATAGAGACTATGAGCGTGTTCCATCCTACTTACCGTAGTTACTACGCATGACGTCACGAATTATGGCTTTTTGCCGTCAAGGCTGGAACGATTTTTCTATTTTCCATCAGGATACCATGCCGCGGGCGAAACCGACCAATAACGTTACAGAGATGCGTCGTTACTACGCTTACTACGCTCTCGAGCATGGTAAGCAAATAGTAACTATTAGTTACTATTTCGAGAAGGCTGGAACGGTCAGCGTAGTAACTTTTCGTGAGGATGGAACGGAAATAGTAACTATTATTAGAAGGGTGTAACACGCTTAATAAAACGAAAGGTCTACCAGAACGGATGTTGAAATCACATGAAGCAGTGCAATAAATTTGCTCATTCAAACCGTTAAAGCAAACCTCGAACTAGTTGGCAATACAAAACGGATACGTCAGCTACATTTTATTCGAGCTATATTTTGAGCCTTCTTGGCAAGGGTCCTGTTCAGGCTCAAGCCGGAAAATGAACTTGGGGAAAAACAATGGGAAGAGCCGAAATATAGCTCGAATAAAATGTAGCTAACGTATCCGTTTTGCCTTGTCAAATGCGATTTGCAGTCAGCTTGGGCTGAAGGAATATTTACCTCGCACCTTTTACTGTTGAAGTTCCCGTATTCAGAACTGTTTGAATACTATAAAACTAGGCTCTGCTTTCCACAAACAGTCCACAGCTTTGGCTGTTTTAAGCCTTTTCCCAGGTCCATTGACATCCTTTAAAAACTCGGCAAAGTCTAAATAACCGGTTTTACGAATCAAATGCATAGATACGCGAGCATTCTATCGGGAGCATAATGCATGGGAAATCGTGAATTGTGGTAAGTGCAAAGATTAGAAAGGTAGCGACTGTTGAAGTTCCAGTATTCAGAACTGTTTGAACACTATAAAACTAGGCACTGCTTTTTACAAACAATCCGCAGCTTTGGCTGTTTTAAGCCTTTTCCCAGGTCCATTGACATCCTTTAAAAACTCGGCAAAGTCTAGATAACCGGTTTTACGCATCAAATGCATAGATACGCGAGCTTTCTATCGGCAGCATAATGCATGGAAAATCGTGAATTGTGGCAAGTGCAAAGATTAGAAAGGTATCGTTAGCGGCTTAGAATGCAACATATGAAATTTGAATCGCCAGGCTTAAGAATTGAATGCAATTACGGAAGGACGTCGAATTGGTGTATATAAGCGACTGGTCCTTTAAATATGTTAATTTTTAGGCCACCCCCTGCTCGCCTCCCGTCTCGAAGGATGGCTACCTTTCCACGACCCGAACTTCGACGTCGATGGGCAGTTCGACCATGAAGTTGACCGCCTCCCCCAAGAAGGAAATCCGCGACGGTCTCTATGGAAAAAAGTTGCCTGGGCGTTTTGCGAGGAGGCCAAAATCCCTGCGTTCGAAAGGGCCGCGATGGGGGCCTATTGTGGCCACCTAGTATCTCTGTTGGAAGTTGCAATTGGGTGGTTGGATGCCCTATGGGCTCATTTTAAAGTGTTGGTGGATCAAGGAATGGAGAAGGTGGTGAGGAATTATGAGACGACGACGAAATTCTTTGCGGAGGGGGTGGACCTCCCCGATGGGTACTTCCAGAAAGAGTAAGCGTCGGTTTAATTTTTTATTTTATTTTAGAGAGAAGAGTAGGTCAGAGTTTGCTATAATTAGATCTTAGTTCCTGCACAGGTGCTCAGGACATCCAGGAAGTGGCGCCATCTTCTTTCCTATACGTCGCTGCGCAGACTACACTGGCAGAAGTTTCATAACAGATAACACAAGGATGCGCGGTGTCAACAGCAAGGGCGTCCCGAGGAGGGGGGTCACAGCGCCACCCTACCTTTTGGGAATTCGGTAAAAATGTTCGCCGAAGGTACAAATTCTGGTAGAAACGGGTATCGTGGTGAAGCCGTGATGCCCGCTTTATAAAATCCTTCTTCTCCACATTTCAAAATTGGGTCCCATCCTTTATCGACTTTGATAATTCACCCAAATTACGGTGAAAATCTATTTCACCGTATCCGGTCTGTCCATTTGCAAATTCTGTGATTTAACATATATATTTAGTTAGTTCCCATTCGTTACCGAATTCGGTTTTTACCGGACCGTCGTCTAGTCCGCATTTATTTCAGCGCGTTCGGCCCGTTCCTTTGTAAATCCGGTGATTTAACGTATTTTGTTCTCATTCGTTACCAAATTAGGGATGCGTCGGACCTCTGTTTAGTCCTCATCTGTTTCACCGCATTCGGCTTGTGCATTTGCAAATTAGGTGATTTAATTATTTGTTAATTTATCTCCCATACGTTACGGAATTCGGTAACAACCGGATCTTCGTTTAGTCCGCATCTGTTTCACCGCGTTCGGTCCGTCCCTTTGTAAATTTGTTGATCGGACTTGTTTATTTGGTCCGATTCATTACCGAATCCGGTAATTCACCGGACGTTTCTCTAATCCATATCTGTCCCACCGGGACACCGCATCCGGTCAGTTCATTTCATAATTCGGTGATTACTCAGATTCATGTGGCTCTGATTCATTACCTGTTGAAACCACGCATCCTTGAGTTATCTGTTATGTTTGATAGTGCAAAACGGATACGTCAGCTGAATTTATTAGAGCCATGTTTCGGCCCTTCTTGGCAAGGGTCCTCTTCAGGTTCAAAGCCGCTCCAGTTGGAAAAGCGAACTTTTGGGAAAAGTTGTTCGTAGGAACTGGAAAAGTTGTTCGTAGGAACTGGTTTTCCCACAAGTTATCCGTTTAGGTTTAAAGCCGCTCCAGTTGGAAAAACGAACTTGTAATGTAGTATAATGTAATGTCTATTTTTCACCCATCGTACAGGAAAGAGAAAATGATGGAGTATAAAAAAGAAAGAAAGAAGAAAAACACAGAAAAAAGATCACACAACAAAGAAAAACAAAAGGCAGACCACAGAGGGAAAAGTCACACTTGTGAATCACAAAATGTCAAAAAATAATCCCTTGCGACTCATGGCCGCTCTTACTTCGTTTTACTCGTTGACATAGCTCATCGAGCTTTCGAATCGGGTCAACGATACCGTATTTGTTTTTCATGTAGGTATTGCGCGTCCAAGTTACTTGTGGGAAAAGTTGTTCGTAGGGACTGGAAAAGTTGTTCATAGGAACTGGTTTTCTCACGAGTTCATTTTTCCAACCTGAACGGCTTTGAAGCTGGAGAGGACCCTTGCCAAGAAGGGCCGAAATATAGCTCAAATAAAATTCAGCTGACGTATCCGTTTTGCACTATCAAACATGATTCGCAGTCACCTTGGGCTGAAAGAACATGTATCTGTTATGAAACTGTTAGCTCCTAACAGCGTGTCAGTATGGTGAGCACGATTAGATGACCTTTTTGACAGCATATCAAAACAAGTTATCGGAAACTTTTTTTTGTTTTATAGGTGGGACATTGAAAAGATTTTCGAATCTGTCAACACTTTCTGTAAATCGAAGGGATATTCAGATCGGAACAACCCTTTCTACATAGTTCAGAAATACCTGATACTTGACGACAGCGATGCATTGGTGGAGCAAGCCGAGCTGTGGTTGGCGGATGAGAAGGGGCCAATGAAAGGCCACTTTTTAAGGTTTTTGTGTCACATGCTCCTGTTCTTGAAGCGAATTGGTCGGCTAACAAGTGAAGAAGCAGGAGCAGGCGTGATCGCGGCGTATGTCAAGGTGAGAACAACGTTCTAATGAACAGTCAATCCCAGCCAGAGCCAAATAACACCAGGGAGTAGCGCCAAGACGTATACTTTCCATGCTTTGCAAACGGGCTATACTTGTAGAGCCGCCCACTAAGCTTGCGGCGTTTAAAGTGAGACAAACTTGCGGGTTTGGAAATTTCTAAAAAAGCAAAGGTGCGGTCTGCACACACCAAGGAAACAATGAAGGCTGCATAATTTTTTGCAATATTGAGGATATGAAGTTATCGGAACAAGCGTTGGTGAACGACTGAATGAGTTTCAGTAGGGACGTTCTCTTTCGCTAGTAGTGCTTGTATCGCTGCTATTAAGTGTGTGTCAATTTTGTCGAGTCTTGACGCTACTCGCTAGTGTTATTTTGCTCTGATATGAGCAATCCCATCAGTAAGCACCATTACGACCAATTCTACAATTCTGTCATCAAAATTTAGTGGATCTCAGTTGAGTATTTGACCAACACCTTCTTCAAATTCAAATGTTCCAGTTTTCAAAACTATTTCAATACTGTAAATACCAGGCTCTGCTTTTAAAGTTATCCCCGGCTTTGGCTGTGTTAAGAATTTTCTCAGGTCCAAAACTCGGCAAAATTCAGATAACCGCTTTTAAACATGAATATGCGAACATTCATTGAGAGCCTAATGCGCACGGAAAATAGTGAATCGTGGTAAGTGCAAAGATTAGTCGTTAGTGGTCTTAGAATGTAAGGTGAAATTTGTGTCTCCCTGCTTAAAGGACGCCTCGAACTATTTACTCTTCAACTTACAGTATTTCAAGATACTTGAATACTTTAAAATCAGGCTGTGCTTTCAACAAACAACCCACGGTTTTGGCCGTTTTAATCCTTTTCCAAGAGCCGTTGACTTGTAGCGTAAACAGTGAAACAATTTACATAACCGGTTTTTCTGATGGAAAAACTTCTCGCAGACAACCGTCGACAGCGTGATACACATCGAAGGTAGCAAAACACGGCCAGTGTGAAAATCAGCCTGGTTTAGTTAGAGGGGTTAGAATGTACCGTAGGAAATTGGGGTATGCGGGTTTAGAAATATATGGAGTGAATATGGTTGTAGGTTGCATTAGTAGTATAGGTAAGACAAGTCCTTTGAGAATAATAGTAGTATTTTTGCAGATACCATGGTATCTCTTACCACGGTAACTGGATCTGCAATTAGTCGTTTTTGAAGTAACCATGGTATCTGATACCACGGTTGCTCTGCAAAAACGAGAATTGCGCTTTTCGAAGTCATACCTAAAGAAAAACTGATACACAGTTACATCACTAAGTTCCAAACTTCTTTCTCACCAATGTTACAAAATCCTAGTCTCTGTTATTGGTAACGATGAAAGTGAAATGACTTTTTCAGATACCACAATGAGTTACCACGGTACGACCGTGGCATCTGAATATCAGATACCACGATAACTGCCGAGATCGTGCAAAAACTGCCGAGAAACTGCAAAAACGTATTTTGACCGTGGTATCAGATACCACGGTAACTGCGAAAACGACTTTAGACCGTGGTATCGGATACCATGGTCCCTGCAAAAACGCATGAATACCGAATTACAAATTACGGAAGTAGGTTGCATTGGAATTATAGACACGACGGGTCATTTAAATTAAAGACTGTATTTATTCTGGTAGCCTGTAATAAGAACCGTCAAATATTGCCAATTAGGATCTTTAATATCACAAATGTGACTGCCATCAATAAACACACCAGTTTTGGGACTCCTCTGAACTTATCTCGCAACCAGGAATATCATATTATATGAGCCGCGTTTTTGTTGCAATAGCGCTGCCGCATCGCTGCTGCAGCACTTCTTTGCTTTTGCATAATATGCGTTTTTGGATTCACTTTCTTCTTGGTTGAAGCGGCAGCGCTGCAGCATCTTGCAGGGAAGCACGGACTTGGTCGGGGAGCAAGTCCGTGATTCTCGAGAAGCGCTGCCGTCTTCCTCGGAAGCGCTGCAGTGCAAAAACGGATGTAGAAAGAACCAGTCCGGAATCGGCCGAGAAGTGGACCTGCAGCATGCAACAAAAACTATGCTATGATGTATAGTTGCTTAAAGCCCGAGGGCCATCGCGTACAAAACAAAATACAAACAGATAAAAAACAAACATCAACTCTTCTAATAAATCTGCCTATCCGCAAAAACCTTCCAAGCTGCCTAACCCCAAACAAACTTTTCTGCTTGAGCTTTTCCACCAACCAACCTTCCCCGAAAATTTGCTTCCCAAATATTTCAGTATTGCAGCTTGTTTGAATTTCTGTCGTGAGCGAAAAAACGGAAAAAATAAAAAGACATCCTAGATGGCATAGAAATTTATCAGCAAGTATCCCTCTCAGATGGTGTGCAAGGGATAAATATAATTTCGGATATGTCGGTTGCACTTCCGGCAAACCGTCGTCAGCGATATAAAAACAAACTAAATCATAAGATCCAACACAATATCAACAGAAAAACGATGCAGAACCAACAAACCATAAAACGACATGTAACTAAAAACAGAAGAACACCGCGAATTGAACGACATACAAATTGAAGTAAACTATCGAATATTAAAGTGTGCGCGTTAAAAGTGTATCCGTACAAATCTTATTTTACAATTCTGAGTTCTGTGTCTATTTACAATTTACCAACTATTTTTACAATTATTCCCTGGGAAAGCGCAGAAGCTTTCACCCAGCATTTACACAATCCTTGGTGTCCATCACTGTCAGATACTTTCACCAGGGGCGTCACGACTGGGGGGACGCCCCCCCCCCCCAATGCTGTCGGCCAGTCGGTAAAAAATAACCGAGTCGGCGCGAAGCACCGCGATTTTTCGTCAAAACAGTGATTTTTTTTTTCACGAAAATAGTCGGTTTTTCTGAAAATTGGTCGATTTTTCGTCAAAATAATCGGTTTTTCTGAAATCAGTGGAGTTTTCTGAAAATCAGTCGATTTTTTTTCAAAAATGTCATGTTTGTTGTTGAAAATAGTCGTTTTTCCAGCGGAAAAATTCGGTACAAATGTTCAGCCAGGCGGTAAATTCCTCGTCCCCTCCTCCCCCCAATTATTTTGGCTAGTAACGCCTCTGACTTTCACAGAGCTAAATGCTCCCTCGCACATCATCTGAGAGGGATAACTAGCTGATCAGGAAATAAACCCCGAAAATCACGATTTTCTATTTCTTTTCCACTCCTTAGGTTGTTCGCTTTCTTCATATGTTTAGTCTTTACCAAGAGTTATGAGGTCTCTGTACTGTACGTATATCGTCCTTGTCTAGAGTACTCGTGCGCAGTCTGACATCCGGAAAAGCATTCAGAAGAGAGTGGTGAAGATCATCCTTGGTCCAACGTACACGTCGTATGAAGGAGGACTGGCGAAGCTTAGTCTCTCTACTCTCTCTGATAGACAACAAAAAATGACTATTTGTCCTTAAGTAATAGTAAAAGTGTCTGGCGAAGACTGGATCTGGCGAAGACAAGACCCAATTGTCTGGACCAAATTTGAACTTTTGGGATCCCATCGAAACCTTTGGTCTTGTCTCAGATGATTAGCTTTGGCCTTAATCTGTTTCTGAATTTTTGTAGTAAAATGCTTAAGGAGTCCGGCGAAGATAGGACCCAATTGTCTGGATGAGATATTAAAGTTTTGAGATCCCATAGAAATCTTTGGTCTTGTTCCATGATCCGGAGCGAAACTTGTTAAACAAAATGAAAATCGCTTTCGTGAGAAATTAGCCTATTTTCGCTTTCCAGGAGCTCATCAGCTCAGACCAGCTTGGCTTGGTCGCTTGGTACGCCGGGGAACTCCCTGCCGACCAGCAGATAACTTCGTACGCTGAGTTTTTGGAACCACTTACGATGGCCCCAATAGAGGACAAGAGTGCCCTTCTCGATTTGGCAAAGAAGGCTGGTTTGGACGTAAAGCTCATTGCGAACATCGTCGCAGAGAGTACGAGGTAATGTTCAGTATAGTAAATGTGTAGGTAATATTCAGTAATAGCAAGAACAAATAACGAGATAGAAGTGCTGGATCTCCCTATCTTTTAGATTAGATTAGATTTATTATATAATTCAGGTACAAAATTTCGTGGTTGTCCAACCAAATTGTTTGACCTTTGTCAAAGTAATATATGCAATTGTTAAAATCAAATTCGTAACCAAAATAAAAGGTGAACCATTGAAGTCAACACCCGAAATAAAATTTATAACAAAATAACTAAGACAGAACAACATTATTGTAAAAATCCACAAATTTCGGAATGAAGCTATTACAATATCTTCCCGGTTACATGCGATCGGCATGAGCTTCGGGACTTTGGTGGATACTTGCTTTTGGTGGCCTTGGGTGTTCAACCTCAAAATCAGGGGGTAAAAGGGATCGGAGAGTTGGGTGTTCAAGGAGTTTTAGTCCAAAATTTTGACACAACTTCTGCCTCCTAGACAGCGCATCCAGTCCAAATAAAGAAAGAAGGCCAGAGTACGGGATTTTAGGGCCCCTGTTCACAATTCTTAGGGCACGTTTCTGAATATTCTCTATACGATCAGATTCATCCTTCGTAATACCAACCTATCTCGGTCGTAGTCGGCCGAGTCCTGACGCAAACGAGCGGAGGTTACTAGCTTCGCGCCAAATTACCTTTCGTTAACTCTACAAATTACTGTACAAAAAAGTCGCAGCAGTCAAAGCTGGTTAGTTCTATGGACGCGCTCCAGAGCGGGTCGGCGCGCGAAGTACGCCCCTGCTAGCCTCCTTCGATATTTGTTATGGTGGGTTTACACACTGCGTAAAATCCGAGCGTATTTTGAAATCCGAGCGTATTTTACGCACGTTTTGAGCTTGAAAAGATTTCTAGCAATACGGACGTATTAGAGAAATCGGTCCGTTTTGTATTTAAATACGTCCGTATTGCTAGAAATCTTTTCAGGCTCAAAACGTGCGTAAAATACGCTCGGATTTCAAAATAGGCTCGGATTTCACGCAGTGTGTAAATGAACCATATACTGAAGTTGTCTATGATTCAGTGTTACTCGCTACGTTTCCCACCGACGACTCTCTGATTAATCCTCACTTTATTCCGCAAGAAACATTTATTTTATTAGCACCGCACGTACGCTTGGATCGAGATATTAGAAACCGCACAATCTAAAGGTGCTAAATTGGGAAGAAACACGGAGACAATTAAGCGAAAGAAACATAGGAATGTTATCTGGAGGGGGAGGGTGCATCACTATACCATTATGCGATAAGCAACGTTGAAGACGGAAGAGGAGTAAACGAGCATCAACATCAGCTCAAAGCTAGACTAAATAGCTCTAGGTCCACTCAATTTTGTCGGGGTTTTCATAGTCGCTGCATGCAACTAAAGACATACGTTCTATCTGATTATGTGTTCTTGGTAATTGTAACTAATAGTTACTAATGCTAGAAAGGTGGATACGCTTTATATTTTCTTTGAGTCGTTTGCCGTTGTAGTTGCTTTGCTTGATATTCAAGGATAGAGGAATAAGCACGTACAGGCACCACAAATCAGAAAGGGAATTGGAAGAGAGTTAGTGGAAGAAACAGAAACTGTTTCTACTCGACTTGTGCTTTGACTTTTAAGCTTTTGACATGAAGTCACGATGTGCATGAAAGAAAACAGAAGAAGAAACGACAAATTCAGATATCAAACAATAAACAATCGATCAAAAACACAACAGCCACCTTTGTTATCTACAGTAGAGGTATGCTTATGTGAACGTTTGTTGACAGTGTACTTTGCCATTTTCATGCACTTGCTGCGTTTAAATCTAACTACTAGTTAGCCAGAGTAGGTAGTTAAGGGAAGGGCATCTGAAAACACCTGTATAGGTATTTTGCATCTGCATTCTACCATTTAGCTCAAAACTGCACTGTTCACATTAAAGTAACTGTTCACATCAGCATACCTCTACTGTACTTGGCGAATTCATCTCTATGGACGATCTGGATCAATGAGAGCTCGCTCAGTTTTCGAGCTCACTCGACGGTTATTAGACCCGAAATTTGGGGTCGGTCACGGAATGAGGACTGAAAATAAAATTACTCCTGACCCCAAATGGCAATGTGGGAGAAAACTTTCGGTATTAAAAATCAGTTATTTCTTCTTTCTTTCCTGTGAAGGGTTTTGTTGCAAAAAAAAAGAAAAAAAGACACTAACGATTTTCCAATGAGCTTGCGATTCCGTTGAGCCTGTAACTGCGTAACGATAAGGCCAGTATAGTACCTAGGTCTCTTTCATGTTCTCTTTGTTGTATGTCTAGGCCACATTTGTAGCGAACTTTGTTATAGTGATCTGAGAAACGTAACTGGCACGAGACTCGTAGTAATCGACCAATGTTTCTTTCAGGGGTTTAACTTGAGTTTGTTACATCCTTCAAGTACTTGGGGTGCACTTTTACCCCCAAACTGAATGATGGACTCCGTATCAGGAAATTCGCTAAGTTTTATGGTTCATATCTTGTGACAAATATCACGGTCAGACGCGGCAATTCTTTCCATGTTCCGTACAATAACTCCTTTCGGTGGTTGCACGGTTTTCTTTGGAATTGTAGTGCCTCGCCAATGTTTATTGGTGAAGGTGTCCCTGAGCTATGAATGAATGAATGCATCTGGTGATTTTCCATCTTTACATAAAATGTCACTGATGGAGTATATGAAAAGAAATATAAAGAAAAAGGAAAGATGAACAACACACAAGATACAATTTTAACTTGGCAATACAGTTCAAAAAAAGAAAAAAAAATTCAACTATGTGATGACAAGATCCTGAAATGAAGAAAGGAAACAGAGGGTTAATTAATTGATATTTTATATAAGTAATTACCGAAAATGTTTGATCTATAGTTGAAAACGTATATAAAGCGATGCGCGGTGGTTACGGCCGTCTCGGTAAAATGTAAGCACAGTGTCAAGCGGTTCGTTCTTGCCCGTCTGCTTAATGCAGTCATTACACCTTACGTACCTTATGTTTCGCCACTTTGGGAGTTTTAAAAATAACAGACCAAAGAAAAATACGCACCACGTACTACAAGTACGCAACACTTTTGCTTAGCGTCCCTCTCCGAAGTTATCATCTAAAATAATAAACCCAACCGAAAAAATACATAAAATTGAAACAAGTGCTCGAGCAAGAGCTTTCGATGCTTTCGCACACCATGTACTAAATCGATTCGTGGTATCGATTTTAGTATTACGTTTAGTGCGCAGGCCCGTATCCAGGAATTTATTTCGGGGGGGGGGGGGGCCTTTGGGGGGGGGGGGGTTTGTCTGCGGTTCGCACAAAAAAGACACAGATCAGAGGGAAAAGCCTATAAAAATGAGTATTTTTTGTATGTTTCGGGGGGGGGGGGGGGGTCAACCCCCTACCCTCCCCCCCCCCTGGACTCGGCCTTGTTAGTGCGTGTATTTTTCTTTAGTTTCTTTTCTTTATGTTCTCCGCGTTTTTCCTTTTGTAAGCGGGCAAGAATAAATATATATATTTGCGAAGAATTCCTATTAAATTAAAGAACTTAAACCCGAACTTTCTTGTTAAACCAGCAGAAATTCTTTATTGACTAATGGTATGTGAAATTATGCTTAATTGCTCGATAGAGGCTGTTTAGAGAGGCATTTTGTATGTCTTTACAGGCTGAGGGGTCAGGAGGAACTGGAGGACCTCCTGAAAACGGACCAAGAAATCCCGCCTCTTCCGGTGTTCCAGATTTTCGGACTTCAGTGGCTTCTCTGGGATGGCGTACCGATGCTAGCAGACGCACTGCACCACAGTAACGCCATCTGTAGACTCTTTTTGATGAATGGAGACTTGCAAGAAGCTAGGACTGTTTTGAGTGCTGTAAGTAGCCTGCCGGGAAGCTATGGTCGAGGGGAACGATTTTGGTTTCAGTTCCGTTCAGTTCAGTAATTTTGTCCGGTAAGAAACACAGCAGCAAGAAACATCAAAACAAACATAAATAAACAACAGCACTGTCAGAAGTTTCGTAACAGATAACACAAGGATGCGGTTTCAACAGACAACAGTCTGCAGACAATACTTGGGATATTCTGTTGTCGTGACAAACATTATGCATGAAATGTTATGCATAACGGGAAATGTTATGCATAACATTATGAAGAGCCGAAAAACCGACAAGAAGTGTCTGCTGAATTTTCCGAGACGAAAAAAAAAAAAAAAATAACAGATGTTTTTTTGGCGGTTTTTTTGGCTCTTCAGGGCAATCTTTTTTTGCATAACATTTGTCGCGACATCAGATTACATTCCAAGTGCTGTTTGTTGAAACCGCATCCCTATGTTGTCTGTTATGAAACTTCTGACAGTGCTTATCATGGCACTACATAAAGTTTAACTGAAAAGGTCTTAGATATTAGAACCGAGTTGCCCACCACTTATTTACTTCAAGTTTAAACGAAAAGGGCTGGGATAGGACAATCTAGTTACCCATCAGGTATTCACTAAAATTTGCTTGAAGACCCGCTGAAAATCCGTTACTTCGTTGTTCCACTTTTCACGAATAATCGATTTTCAAATAGTGGAATTTCAGTGTTATTTGTGGCACCAAAATGCGCTTGTATTTTTGTTTTATGCCTTAGGAGAAAGATTTATGATTGATTTTTGTTCAGGCATTAAGCAGTCTTCACCAATCTCACCACTGCCCACTGAAAAGCCGTCTTTGTGTTGAGATTAAAATTTCCCGTGTCATAGTAGAATTTTCGTTGTGGGGACGGGCGCAGATATTCCGAACGTCATAACTAGAGTAGATAGTGATCGATAGATAGTGAAAATAAAAAAAATCCCTTTGCAGGATCCAAATAATTCAGTGTATTCACTTTAAATTACATAAAAATAAGTTGGCTTTTCAGTTAAACTTTTTACCCGAGAAGCTTAAAAACCCGACGAAAATTACTTCGGTGCTACGCTATTCACGAATAATCGATTTTCAAATAGCAGAATTTCCTTGTCTGATTTGTATGCATTATCAACGAAAAGGATTTACAAAAAATAAGTGTTCAACACATAGAGCGTGTTCCACCCTTCTAACAATAGTTACTATTAGTTACTATTCCCGTTCCATCCTCACGCTGACGTGCTGACCATGACTCACGCTGACCGTTCCAACCTTGTTGGAATAGTAACTAATAGTTACTATTTGCTTACCATGCTCGGGAGTGTAGTAAGCGTAGTAACTACGCATTTCTGTAACGTGATTGGTCGGATTCCCCCTGGCGTGAGATCCTGCTGGAAAAATAGAAAAATCGTTCCAGCCTTGACGGCAAAAAGCCAGAATTCGTGACGTCATGCGTAGTAACTACGGTAAGTAGGATGGAACACGCTCATAGTGAGCTACCTTCCGTAAGCTTATCACTGGCCGCTGGAACGCCGCGTATGTATTGAGGTTCAGTTTTCTGCGTCATAGAAATTTGCGCTGTGAGCACGACCCTAGGTATTCTGAACGTCATTTTAGAGCAAATAGTGAAACAAAAGAAATCCTTTTACACAATCCAAAATATGCAGTGTATTTAGTTAAATGACACAAAAATAAGTAGGCTTTCAGTTAAACTTTAAGTTGTCAGATACTCATCTGACAACTTAAAGTTTAACTGAAAGCCGACTTACCCAGGTTGATCTCCAGAGCTCGTTTTTGTTGCATGCTGAAGGTCCACTTCTCGGCCGATTCCGGACTGATTCTTTCTACATCCGTTTTTGCACTGCAGTGGTTCCGAGGAAGACGGCAGCGCTTCTCGAGAATCACAGACTTGCTCACCGACCAAATCCATGCTCCCTGAAAGGTATCCAGCACTGCCGCTTCAACCAAGAAGAAAGTGAATCCAAAAACGCATATGTACGCATATAAATATAACATATAAATAAATATAAACGCATATAAAACGCATGTTATTTTCGTTGTGCAACATTGTCAGTGCTAAAGTATGCCACCAGGCATGTGCACTGGTCCGTGATTTTTATCTATGTTTGTTGTAATTAAATACTACTACTACTACTACTAAAAAAAAGCAAAGAAGTGATGCAAAATCGCATATTGTGCAAGAGCAAAGAAGTGATGCAGCAGCGATGCGGCAGCGCTGTTGCAACAAAAACGAGGCTCCGATCTGATAACATTTTCTCTTTTAGCTTCCTGAAGATATTATAAACCTCGTGAAGCAGGAAAGCTTGGAGGAAGCTCGCAATACTGCAGAAGAAGATATTGATGAGGAGTCAGCGCTGCCAGCTCGAGAGGAGAATTCCATCCGAGAACATCTATGCATTCAGTATTACCTGGTAAGGACTAAGGATGGGTGAATCCGAATCCGGATTCGAATCCAGGATTCGTCCTTTCGGCTGGATTCGAATCTTCTGCTTGTCGGGCTGGATTCGGACTCGGACCCTCAATCTTATGAATCCGCTCAAGTATCTCGTCTACATCCTTCAAGTTTCCGTTACCCAATTTTTATACATTAGGATAATAGGCAATCCAACTTTTTGATATCCACCACTAACCATCCTCAGTAATCTATCACGATCCGATTACTTAAGTTATCAGTGCTTTTTATCACCTCTACTGTCTAAACTGTAACCTACAATCGTGTCGTATTCGCTACTGGGATTAATCTTGTCTCTAAAAAGATAATCTTATCTGTAATTCGGATTAATCTTATCTCAGTAGAAATAAGATTAATCCCGCAAATACTGCAGTTAACTTTAATTCTTACTTGGAGAAACTTTATACAGTGTATGTATGTGGTTCGAGTTTTGTTAAGGCCGGATACGAATCATGATTCGATTCCAGATTCAGATCCTCAGCATGAAATGGTGGATTCGGAATCGGATTTGTACCTATGTAGGTCTGGATTCGGATTTGGATTCGAATCCTTTCATGGTCGGATTCGCCCGTTTCTGGGAAGGAACCGATGCGTATTTCCCCTGACAGCGTTGTATTGTCTCTTGACATTTATAAATGTTTACTTGGTTGTTCCGCTAGACGCGTGACCGTGTCATGTTGCTGATAGGAACATTTTCTATGTTTCCTTGTTCCTTCAAGTATTGTGAATGACCTGTGCGTGGTAAGCTATTATAGTTATGTACATGTTGTAGCACAATATATGCTGTAGTATTTGTTTAAAAAACTATTTTCATCCCATGCATTACGAATTTGTAGAAGCAGGAACAATAAATCTAATAGCATACTATAGTTTAGAGCGAGAGAGAGAAAGAGAAGTTTATTTAAACAAAGTTTAAGAAAAATGTCCCCAAATCCGTGTTCAGTGTAAGAATCCCCCCCCCCCCAAAATGACAGTCACATTCCTCTAAGATCGACGTACGGATGACGGTAGGGGAGGAGGGAATAAATTGCCCGTTTGGGGGTGAGACTCCATCTTTTCCCAACTAATTTTCGACAGTTTATTTCGTTGCCACTTAGTTTAGGAAGGTCTAGGTTGCGTAAATATTGGTATATTTCTTAGAGTTTTTGAGAACAGCGAGCAATGATGAACGTATCATGGGCCGCTACGTTAATTAAAAAAAAAAAAAAAATGACTTAAAACAGATAAGTAAGCTAATATTTTCTTTAGCCATATTTTGGCCCTTTTTCAATTCAATTCAGTTCAATATAATATAAAAAAACAGATAACGGACAAGTCGATGGGTTGTTTTTACGTCAAAACATAACGTCATCGCAGAACAATCAACATGTAGGTCTTTATACAATTTTGCGACATTTATACCGATGTTAAGAATGTTATCCCACTTCAGACACCATTGTTAAGAATGTTATCCCACTTCAGACACCATTGTTAAGAGGATGGACGAGTGGAGGCGAGGTTTAATGAAGATAAGGCTCCTGGGGTGTGGGCTGAAGACATTCTGACACCGTAGGTGCCCACTAGCCCCAGGACCAGTCAGGAAACCGGACAAAAGAGACAAGGGAAAGTCTCAGGGAATTCTATAGCTCAGCCGCAGTCAATCCAGAAATCCCTAATCAAGCTGGTTCACACATCCTAGCGAAGCTGGAATTCACATATCCAGTCAAGCCCGAGGCCTACTAGCCGAGATGGACCATAACGTCTATAGTTAATTTATCTATGTAAATCGTGTACAAGAGTGTGACACATATAATATAGCACTAATGGGTCCCTAACTAAATATGTAAACTGGTCCTTACCATAAATTATAATACAGAGTAACGGAGGTCTTACTCCGACCAAGGATGAAAGAGAACTACTTTTGGCTGCCGATTCATTACGCAGCCAAAATACTTAGAATGAAATGGATCAAAGCCTGACCTCGGATTAGCGAGCAGCTAACTGAAGCTAGGATAAAGACCGAGTGACCTATTGTCACGATGCCGGGAAATTAATGATGGTGATGGAAACCGAAGAGATATATAGAAAAGTAGGCGATAGATGGAGGGAATAACTAGGAGGACTATTGCAGAGCAAAGTGCTATGGGATGTCTCCATAACACCGACGTCTTCTGATAAATATGGTCAATAACATGCTAGACTACGATTAATAAAATACAAATAACATAAACATTAACGTTCAAAAGCGCTCCGAGTTATATAAACGAACAAACGAGGGGACACAACTCTGAACATACCTTGATCGCGAACCTACCACCGGCTCTAAACGAGGCAAAGGGTCGGCAGCTTGACGAGGAAGACGAATTCGGGAGGGGAGAAAATCAGGGGGAGTATATCACGGTGAAATGGGTTTTGGACTATAGATGTACCCAACTTCATACAAAGTTGAAGTCGGTGGCATGAAAGGGTATCTGATTTAAATTGCTTTAGGAGGTGAATGTATGGGACTTTTGGAGCTTTAGATGCAACGAGCAACGCTCTATAATGTATCCTCTCAAGCAAATCCGACTGTTCCTGGGTCAGACCAAATGCCAAACCGGACGTCCATATTCTAGGTTAGAACGTATAAAAGAGATATAAACGCGTAGTAAATGGGGAGATGGAACACCGTAACGGGGCAAAAGTTTAAGGTAGCTTATAGCCGTGTTAGGGCTATAAGCTTCTTGGCAAGGGTCCTCATCAGGCAGTATGTGAAAGAAATGAACGTGGATTTTTCTCGTAGTAGGTTGCGTTCCGGAACTTAACGATCGTTAACAAATTGTTAACAGTTGTTATTTTGCGTTCCACGTTTCTGATTTTGAAATTTAAGCTCCGCTCACCTACAGTTTCCGTTCCAGAGCTTAGCGATCGTTAACTATTTTGTAATGATGGTCGGTGAGCTTCGTTACAAAATAGTTAACAATTGTACAATGTTCTTCAAAACTGTGCTAACTACATTTTCATAATTTCAGGGCCCAGTTTTGTGTATGTCATCTGCATGAAGAAAGTAGGAACTCAGAAAGTTAAAACTAATCTACCTGTTAGATGGTGCTCATGTCATGATCTAACACTTAGCACAGTTTAACAGAATACCAAATGAGCTCTGTTCTTTCCAATGGTATAGTTAACTCAGTTTTCACAAAAATTTCACTTAGCACAGTTTTGAAGAACACGGTACGATTGTAGAACTGGAAAAATGTAACGATCGTTAAAGCTGCAGTTAGCTCCGCCCCGAAGCAAAGTTAACGATTGTTAAAGGACCCTTCTTGCTTATTCTGCCTTTTATTATATATTTAGCTCCCATATGAAACTATAAGCTTCTAAAATTCCCACCTCTCTCCATTGCTTCGTTACGTAACTACGTATTTTTAGCGCTTTTTCGGCCTTGCCGAGTTTTCCCGCCACCCAACAAAAAGTTTGCCGCAATCTACAACGTCCGCTGACAACTCTTTCACACAGAGGATGTGATCATCTTCTGTTTATTACTTCTTCTATTTTCTTAGTTTTCCCACTTTTTAACCAAGGCACGTGCAGTTTTCAAATGTTTTGCGCCCAACCGCCACGTCGGAGAGCAGGAAGGTTGGGTACGGTCAACAAGCGCTGACAAGAGAATCACTAGTTTTAGATGGAAAGTAATGGTATTTTCAAATGAGTTTTTTCTTATTCATTTCATAGGGAAAAGATCATTTCTAGTAAGAGTTGTGCTTTAATAATTGTTAAGTTTGCCGAACGCAACCTTAATTCCTTATATTTCCAGTCCTCTCATCGCATATTTGAAGATTGGTTAAGCGTTCAGCATTCGAAACCTTCCGCGCCAGAAAAACCGAAAGCGTTTGAAAATCGTTTGGTTAATCACCACTTCGCAGAACAGCTTGCGTACGAGAAAAAAGAAAGGGCTTTTAAAATGGAATTGTCGAAATGGGAGAGTCGCCTGCATGGAGTTACAGAGGTAGGTGCGATTCTGTGCATCGTTTATAGCGTTTAATTAAAATAAATTAAATAAAATACATAAATAAACGTAAAAAAATAAATAAACGTTGTATAGCGTTTGACACATCGATGCGTATCCTGTGTCAATTGTAATTAAGTTTCTCTGTTTGTTGGATCCCGGGATTGTTTTTGAAATTACCCAGGGGTTGCTCACTCCCAAAATGGTTGTACAGTGTGCCCGGTGCCCAGCCGGTGCCAGTGGCGCCCAGGGAGGGTGTACAGTGGTGCCCAGCGAGTGAGCAAGCCCTCGGAAATTACCAAATTAAGTGTTAATAATAATAATAATACAAAGCAAGAGAAAAGGTTTTCGCCTCTAAATAACTCTTATGGGATTTTGAGTAGTCGAACTGATCAGAGTTAAAAATCCCGTCAACAATGCACTTGACACTATTGATCGATTCAGCATCAACCGGATCTTCGGTAAAACTTTTCCAAGGATCAACAGTTCTGTTGCCAAAACCCCACTTTAAAACGTCCTTGTGGAATTTTGAATTTGCAAGCTTGTATGCGTTATCTTATGGCATCGTATCGCGAAACGTCAGCGGCCGTAGTGGCGTTTCCTGTTAGTTTGATTCGTCCTTTCTGTCCCAGTTTAGGATCGGGGAAAAGTCTTCCCTTCCTCGCGTGTATACGCGGAACAGGTTTGATCCATAAACTGCAAATACAAATTTTGTTGGACATGTTCATGCCGACGTCAAGCGGTCTTTCTGTCATGCTTATACGGATTGGACCTAAACCAGATGCGGTTTTTTGCGGCTTCTTTGTATCCTAGACATTTTTTAATCTTCCTCACCAAAGTGTGCAACAAACACAAGTTTGTACAGTAGAGGTATGCTTATGTGAACTTTGCCGTTTTCATGCAATTTCTGTGTCCAAAGCCAACTACTAGTTAGCCAAAATAGGTCATTAAGGGCGTCTGAAAACACCGGAATTGGTATTTTGGATCGTATTTGACGAGTCCGGTTAACAAAGGACTGAGTTGTTGAGTTTGAGTCGTTAGTGCTACGTTTTCTCGTTCTTCCCGAGGATCACTGGTGGGTTTTGGACTTAAGTCATATAGAGTATTCGGACCAGCTTTGACTAATGTGCGCCAGAGACATCCTTCTGCCTATTTTAAGGGCAAGACTAGGCTTGTTAACCTACCTATTGACGATAGTGCTGAACTGATAGACTTGCTGTTATTACAGAAATCATGAGAAAACGTCCGCACAATAAGTAAGTAAGTAATAAGTAATTTATTTATGACCCGCCATTTCGGAAAGGCGGAGTAAATGAAGAAAGTAAACAAAACACATACACACACTGTCACTGCGTAATCTGTTCTTGTCTGAAGATGCAGGGTTTCCGGCAATAATACATATGTCGAGGCGATATTCCCTTGCGTACGTGATCGCGTTGTCCTGCTTTTACGAAAGCAGGGTCTTGGAATTACATTCGGGAGTGTTCTGTTTTTGGTTTTTATTTATATACTATAATAGGTCTGTGATGACGAATTGATGATTAACTGTATAGACTATAAAATGTGCATTATACTTGACGTAATACCCAAATTTGGCATTGCCATGATAGTGGTTTTTTGAAATGAATTCGTTACTTACTTACTTATTTACTATGCCTGGTCCGCGTTTGGCATTTCTCTCCGGAACGAAATAAATCTGGGGATTCTGTACTAGGGAATGGAGTTTGAGAATTATAGAGAGAGAGAGAGGGAAAGGTTTATTTACACAACAATCGTAGCTCAGTGGCTAATTTTATGTTGCACTACAAAACATGTAATTGTACACTAATATACAAGGACGTAAAAAAGGGCACGAAATAGTTCTGGTAGCGATTTGTCCGAGCACATACTTCATACTCTTGAAGTCTTTTTTTCGATGGACTAGTAAAAAGAAGGCTGTCTCTTCCAAAAACAAATCTAAAAATAGCACCGAGTAGTTGCAGAATTAGATAAATACTATAGTGACTGTAAATACTACAGTGACTCGGTTGACTAGTGAACCATATATGGAGCCACAAAAAGAAAGCTGTCTCTTCCGAAACAAATCCAAAAATAGCACCGAGTATTTTGAGAATTGGATAAATATTACAGGGGATAACACAAGTGCGACTTGTGTATAAGTCTGCCACCGCTTGACCTTAAGTGTCAACCATGCTTTAAAGCGTCTTGTAAATTCAACAAAGACGAATAATTGGACATGTTTTTTTTCTAGTCTGGAGCAAAGAGGGGGGGGGGGCATTTAGAGTTGAGTAGTTTAAAGACCAGTAGCCCCCTTTTCGCCGGTGAGTCAGCGTTGGCAGTTTGTGGTTTCCGTAACTGTAGTTCGTAACGTAGCACTTAGAGGACACGGTTGCTCTGAACGACTTCGAAGACATGCGGTAGTGGGATTTACTGGGTTCCCGAATGGTTGTATAGTATTTCAATACCTTAGTAATGTGCTTTTGTAAATTAACCACGAACAGGCATAATTTTTTTTTTACTAATTTTAAACGACCCAGCACGAACAGACATAATTTCGTATTTTATTTCAATCAGTCCCTCTGATTTTTAGAGTGTAATTCGTCGGTTGCGGGATGACGTCTTGAAATTCCCTGGCGGTTGGCTTTGTGACGTGGAAGAGGAGGAGAAACTTGACCAAGAGAGGGAGAGGGAGTTGGATTTGCTGAGGAAGGAGTGCCTCCCACAAGTAAGGGTTTTTATATTTTTTGTATTTGTATGTTTTTAACCCACGAAGAGGAACATAACCCCGATGAAAAATTTGTAGCCTGCGTAGTAGTATGGTACTAGTATGAACAAGTTGCATGTAATACTATGTAATAGCAAAGAATACTATCATTTAATGTGCCTCAGACTGGTCCAATCTTAAGTAGTAGTAACTAGTAGTAGTAACTCAGTCGCCATTCAGTCGCGCCCTATAGCAGACACAACTATTCATTCCAGTGCGCACAGAGGTATACTCGTCCAACAGAGTGAGAGATAACTATACAAAAACTGTCCGGCAGAAAATTTGATTGAGACAAGACAGTCAGACAGTGCACACTCTATGCTCAGTATCGCAATGCTTGAGCCAAGTGCAAGTGTATAGACTTTTTTTGCTGACAAATTATCGTGTTGCCGGAGGAAGCAAAGTTTGCTGCGTTATTTGCAAACAGATTGGATATTTTAGAAGCGTCATTTCGTCGACGGGGACAAGAAGGCCCCCGGGAAGTAAGTCAACTAGTACTATCTACATATTAATAATCCGCAAACCCAAATGGTTCAGTTTCATCTGGGTGATTTGGCATTGGCCAGTTTTGCCGGTTATCCGTTATGGCCAGTCCGTATCCTACGTGCGAACAAAACTACGTCAGGAAAGTTCCAGTACAGCGTTTTCTGCTACGGCAGCCATGATAGATGCAGAGTCACAGAATCCCAACTTCGAGATTTTGAATCTAATAAAACAGATGCAATGAAAAAAAGCGCCAAGGGAGTGAAAGCGGCATTTGAGGAACTGGCATTACAGCCTAATGTATATCTTGAAGCTGAAACTTCCGGTACTGACCCGGGTGATGCGTCTGCTGCGACTTCAGATCTACTGAAGCGGATTGACACGGCGGAGCAGGAAGTTACCATAATTAAAGAAAGTTTGAAAGCGGCTATAAATGAGAAGGTTCAGAAAGCCCTTGCCTCGACTGTCACACCCATTTCTACAGACACTGTTATAAACGATATATACAACGCCATAACTCTTGAGTTCTCGCCAAAATTTGGAAGCCGTTGAAAAGCATCTCAAATCGCTAAAACACCAAGTTCATCTCTTGGAAGCAAGGATCGTAAAAATAGAAACAAAGCTAGATGATCATGAACATGAGTCACGCCTTGACTCTCTGTTATTTCTCGGAATTAAACAAGATCAAGGAGCAGAATTGAAAGCTGTAGTGACTGGTGTTATTCAGAATCAGTTAGGCCTAACTGGACTAGCGAGTAGTGACGTCATTGCAGTTTCGCGTTTTCCATTGGTTGCTGACCCTAGTCGTCCTGATAAGATAGCCCCTGTACTCGTGAGATTCGCAAGCAAAGAACTGGCGGAAAAAGTGTTCAAAGCAAAAGGAAAACTTGCGAAAACAGGACTCTTTCTATCGGAGAATCTCACGAACCGAAGGCGTGACATTCTGCAGGCTGGTCGAGACCAGTACGGTAATAAGAACGTGTGGTCCAGCCGCGGTCGTGTGTACGTTCGGCTCCCAGGAAATGATACGACGCGCAGGCTTTGGTCCCTTGACGATATCTGTTAGTAGTAATAACCTCGTGCTTTAACGTATTTTTATATTTGTTAACATATGTTTAGTGCATCTAAATTCCCCGCATATTCAAATCAATCAGATGACATGCTTTTGAAGGAATTTGGAAACAACCCGTTTTCACCTGATAGTGTTCTTGGAATGCCTATTGCGGGTGACGATGATTGTACTAGAAATCTTGTAACTGATCATCCTCGCCCAAGCAAATACATTTCTCTTGGTTGCTCAAATTCAAGTGAATGGGCGAATACCTCAGATAATGGTATGATTTTTGGGTTGTGGAATTGCCAAGGTTTGCGAACTGCTTATTCATCTTTATGTGACACTTTATCGTCACTAATTTGCGTACCGTCGATAATTGGTTTGTGTGAGACTTTCGTATCTAAGAAATCGCTTCCTTGGGATTTTCCTTTTCCCGGTTACAAATGTGAACGTCGCTAACGATCCTCCATGGAAAAAGGCGGCCTTGCTTTGCTAATAAAAGATGATATTTCGTATTGGGTGAGAGAGGATCTTTCCCTGTGGCTTGAAGGTAGACTTGAAACAATGTTTGTTGAAATTAAGAATACTCGTGGAAAAAACTTGATCCTTGGTTTAGTGTATAAAGTCCCTTCTTACAATGATAAGGAATTTCTTCAGCAATTGGGAAATGTACTTGAACGGGTAAACGATGCAAACAAAAGTAAAATAATAATGGGGGATTTCAACATAAATCTTTTAAATAAAAAGGATAGTTACGATTTTGTAAACTTAATGATTTCTTCGGATAACTATCCGTTAGTCACTGTTCCAACTCGAATAACAAACAAGTCGGCGACGCTAATTGACAACATTTTCTGTGACAGTGCATTTTTTTAGAGGTCTTTGGCTGATGTGGTTGTTACGGATGGATCTGATCATTTTTTCCTGTTATCCAAAATAAGACTAAACAGTAAGGAGCGGTTTAAGATTAACACAAGGCAGTCTTATCGGTTAATGAATGAAACAAATTTACACAAGTTTAGTAAGATTTTGGACGAGCAAGATTTTTCTCCAGTAATAAATGAAGATTGCCCAAGTAAAGCATATGATCTCTTTTCAGAAACTATAACAAAAGCAATGGATTTGGCTTGCCCCCTTCAGGATTGTAAGAAAGGGAACAGGAATTTCCCAAGAAAATCCTGGATGACGCCTGGACTTGTAATTTCAGTAAAAAATAAAAATAAACTTTTTCGTGTATATATAAATGAACCTTCTATTGAGAACCATGCGCGTTATAAAGCGTATCGCAATCAGTTAAATTCTATACGAAGAAGAGCTCAGATTAAATATTATGAAGATCAGTTTGCTTCTTGTAATGGGAATATGAAGAAAGTATGGAAGAGTATAAATGATTTACTTGGTAAACGGCCATCTTGTGATGAGATTAAAACATTAAATTCTACTCACGGAAGAATCGGAAGATCCCAAGCTAATTGCTGATTACCTTTGTAATTATTTTTCTTCCGAAGGCAGACGACTGTGTGAGGAAGCGCGTCGTAAAGCAAACCCAGTCCCGCTAGCGGTAAACAGACCACTTGTTTCAGAACTGCATTTTACTGCATGTTCATCTGAGGAAATTAATAAAATCATTAATAATATGAAATCGTATTCTTGTGGTGTTGATGGGATAAGTTTAAAAATTGTAAGGGCAGCTAAACAATCCCTAATTCCTATAATAAATTTATCTATTAAAACAGGAATCTTCCCTGAAGCTTTGAAGCTGGCGTGGGTAATTCCTTTACATAAATCCGGGAAAAAAGATGAAGCAAGCAACAAAAGACCAATATCAATCCTTCCTTTTTTTCTAAAGTTTACGAAAAAATAGTGCACGGTCAACTTTCCAGACACATTGAAGATAATAAAATTCTGCTCGACACTCAATGTGGGTTCCGCAAAGGTCTGTCAACGGACTTAGCTATCATTAAACTAGTAGATTGGATTAACGAAGCTTTTGAAAATGGTTTGATTCCAGCTGCAATATTTTTGGACTTCAAAAAAGCATTTGATACTGTTGACCACCATGAACTACTAAATTCTTTACGGTCTATTGGAATAGGGGGTAAAGCACTAGACTGGCTTCGGTCATATTTATTTGGAAGGAAACAAGTAGTCATGAACGGTAGTATTACATCGGAATAGTGTGCAATCCATTGCGGAGTGCCACAGGGTTCGATTTTGGGTCCATTACTTTTTATTATTTTTATTGACACGGTTAAATATTTCCTATCCGAAGCTGGTATTCTTTTATTTGCTGATTACACTCTTCTTTTTTTGTCTGCCCCTTCTGTACCTGATTTATACGAAAAGCTAAAAAAAAAGTACTAGTTGAATTTACCAATTTCACTGATTCTCACCTAGTAACCCTGAATTTTTTAAAAACAAACTATATGGTATTCTCGAGAACCTCATCCCTAACAAGCCCTGGTCAAGTTATGGTGGGTACTTCAGTCATCAAAAGGGTGCAATCCGTCAAATACCTTGGTTTTGTCAGGGAAAGAACACGCCGATATTCTGTCGTCTAAACTTTCTCGGTCTCTTGGAGTGATAAGGGGAGTTAAAAACATTGCATCATCTAAAATTCTACGAATGATATATTATGCTATTTTTCATCCTTACTTAATTTATGGATGCTCCGTGTGGGCTAGCAATTTTGTATCTTGTTACAAGAAAGTTCAAAATCTACAGAACAGTGCTATCCGGGCAATCACGTCGCATGACCCCAATAAGGATCGCAGTGAACGTTTTAGATCTAATAAAATAATGGATGTCGCCACAATTAGAGATTACCAAGTTGCAGTTTTCACTTATAAGTATTTTAATGATCATTTAAATTCATCTTTTCAGAATTTGTTTTCACAGAATCAGGATTTCCACGAGTATTCTACTCGGAATGCCGGACAGTTGGCGAGTGCCCCCCGTAAAACAACAAGAGCTTCTTTCATAATAAAACACTTCGCTCCGGGGGTGTGGAACTCAATACCTGAGGAGATAAGGGTTGCGTCTACCCTTTCAGCATTCAAGTCACAGGTCAAGTCTTTTTTTTCTTATCGAGAACATAAAGTTCCAAAACATAATTGAATTTTTTCTTTTTTCCTTCCTTTTTTTTGGGGGGGGGGGAAAGGGGGAGCAAGGGCATTTTGTTGATGGAAGATCGTTCGTTAGTGAATTTCTCTTGTCAGTTTGTTATGCCCTCATTCTTCTTTTCTTCTTCTTCTTTTTTCTCTCCTTCTTTTCTTTCTTTTTTTGATTTCTTTGGTTTGTTTCCCTTTAAGATTATATGAATGATGAATAAGCCCCGCCCATTGCCAGGCCTTATGTTAGGCCTTATGGTGGGGCCATAAAAAGTTAATGGTGTTCTCTATTTTTATGAATAAAATGAACTGAACTAGTAGCATCCTGTCTTGCAATAGCAGAGCATCCAGTCTTGCTAATAGTAGCTTCTAGCAGTATGCAGTAACACGATAGACTTTAAGTAGAAGCATGTAGTAGCATCAGTTAGTACTGCATGCTACTTTTTCGTACTACTTCATCATACTATTTTGAGATAAATTTTTCATCGGGACATGAACAACAAAATGGAGCAAAAGAGCTGCAGACACTCAAGTTGAAGAAGAATAATGAGAGAGGACGGGACGTGCGGGGAGGCTGAGATGAGATGCTGAGGATATTATTTTTCTCGGGACTGGAAGTTTAAAAAAAAAATGCCTGGAAGCTTATGCCACTAGAGGGGTATTCTCGCCGTCCCCCGAAGACTCCTTTTGAGGAGTCCCCGCGTTTTGTTTGTACCTGGGACTCACTCCCCGTATTCTCGCAAGTCCCCCCCCCCAACGGGAATGCTCCGATTATCATCACGATGATCAGAAAGGACTCCTACAGAGCTAGGAATCTGAAAAGGACTCCTTTTCAAATTCGGAGGGGAATCAGTGTTTGCTTTGGTTGCTGCAATGTAAAATTAAGTAAAAACAATCAGAGTAAACAAAACGAAAAATAAAGTGGATCCAGACTAATTTCGTCAACTGCATATTTGTTTTCTGAACAAAATCCATTTTCGAAGCATTCCCCCTGTTCTCGTTGTTTTCCGTACACGGAGTCCGCGTGATGGGACTCACTCTGTTCTCGCCGTTCTCCTTGATTCCCCAGGGAACGGCGAGAATACGCATTAGGAGTGCGGAAACAGTTAAAAGCCAGAGGGGTCCTTTGAGCATATGACTTCAGAAGTAAACTTCCAGATTATTACATTTCGGGGGTTCAATCCCTGGTCTGGGTAAAAATTTTGCTCACACACCTGTATGTCAATAGGCAACACTGATGCGATTCCGTGTACGAAACAGTTTGGGAATCTAGAGACTGAAAAAGGGACAGCGGGAGCTGACAATGAGAAATTATAGGTGATTACCGGCATGGCTTCTTTAAAGGACACCTGAATGAAGAGTACCAAGTACCATCCCTATCTGTATGGCTTCCATTAACATTGCCTGCAGAAAACCCAATCTAAATACGAAATAGTGTTTCCAAGCTATGATTTTTGCTCCATTCTGCATCGTGTCCTTATTTCAGTACCGAACAATATGAGAAATGAACAAATGTCTCCAATCAACCCTTCTTCTGGTATATGTTTAACCAGTTAAGCCCAAACGTATATTTAGAAGAAATTCCAATGCGATTCGGCTAGCGCTGTACAAGATTTGAATGAATTGCGCTTTTTGTCTTGGAGTCTACATGTGCAAACCTCCAGAAACGAACATCCCTATTTTGAAAACGTCACGCCTAGGAGAAGAATGCTTTCCGTGGCCATGTCTGTAAATGCATTCTCCATGGTGCGTTCAAGTATGGTTTCATTGTTCAGGCGTCGTTTAAGGATTCTCTGGGTTGATAGTTGGATAAGAAACAAATTCTTCTAGGCCTGCAGTCTTCTGTACCAGGTGCTTATTACCTCCAAAAAGATCGAAGATATTGAGCAACTTGAAGCTACTGTGCTTGACCCCACTTACCGGATTTCTGAAGCTTTCCGGCCGGATGTCCTGGATGCCTTCTTGGAAAAAATCCGGAGAGCTGAAAATCTGTAAAGTATATTGTCACAATTTTCTAGATTTCTTATAAACAATTTTTCGCTGTTCCTAAACTAATCTCAGTTATTTTGTCTTTGGTTCAGAGCAAGCATATGAACTGGTTAGACGAATTTGCTTTCGGGCGGGATCACTGTTCCTATGGCCGGCTTCTACCAGACTATTGAAGTGGTTCGCGAACTCTGTTCACAAGCCCCTGGGTAGCTCAAATGGTAAAGAGCGCCTGCCTTGTAAGCAGAGGGTCCTGGGTTCAAATCCCGGCTGAGGAGCATTTTCGTCTCTCAGTTCACTACTTATAAAATGCATCAGTTGCATTTAGAGACACAACCTGCGCGAAACTATTCTCCAAATCTAGAAAGCCGCCGAAAAAAATGTCTCTTTTATAATCCAAAACTTCTCTATTTTGCGTACGGAATCTTCAGTTCGCCTCATTCCAGCTCAGCACTCCAGTCGGACTAGTTTCCTCACGCTGTAATAAGTTTCTCCGAGAAACGACTACAGTTAAGTGCAGTGTTTGCTACTGGGACTATTCTTATCTCTACTGGGATAAGATTAATCTGAGTTAGAAATAATCTTATCTCAGTATAGACAATATTAATCCCAGTAGCAAATACCGCAAGATTTTTTTTGTACAGTGCAGTCTTATTATCAACACTTCTAAAAAAAGACGGTAAAATATGGACCCATAAGCAGGCCCGTATCCAGGAATTTATTTCGGGGGGAGGGGTTTGCCTGTGTGTCTGACAAAAAAAGACATAGATCAGAGGGAAAAGCCTATAAAAATGATTATTTTTGCACGTTTCGGGGGGGGGGGGTCAACCCTCCCCCCCTGGATACGGCCTTGCCCATAAGGTAATGAATGAATGAATATGTTTATTACACATCTTTAAATAAAATGTCACTAATGGAGTACAAAAAAAGAAATAAAGAGCGAAACACAATAGCTTTCACCTTCTACTCCAATGATAGTACAGAACTTTCGTTGTCCGGGAAGTAAGTTGCATCACGTACTTACCAAACGTCCCCATGACAGAAAGTCCCTGTTTATTATTTATTTACTTCAGCCGTAGTGATTTCGAACCGGTGACCCCCCCCCCCCCCGCCCGCCCCCACACACACGTACACAGTGTTAAGTATATATAGAGGCGATCCCCCGTCAAGCGTTTTCATTTAATGCGCGTGTCTTGGGACAATCCTTAAAGGACACTCACACTATTTACTCTTCAACTTGCAGCATTAGCCATGCAGTAGCCACAGAAGAGAATAAGATAGCACTGAGGGGGGGGGGGGGGGGGGGGTAAGATTTCCACCAAACAAACCAAGGCATGCAGTAACTGTATGCCTGTAGACCTACTGCGAAACTGAATCGATCTGCCGTTCAGTGAACCTTTAAAGCACAACTCTTACTAGAAATGATCATTTCTCTATGAAATGGATCTGAATTTTTTTTCGAAAATACCATTACTTCCCACCTGAGTTTAGCGATTTTCTTGTTAGCGCTTGTCGACTCCATCCAGCCTTCCTGCTCTCCGACGCGGCGGCTGAGCGCAAAACATTTGAAAGTTAACGTGTCGTGGTTAAGAAGTGGGAAAACTAAGCAAATAAACGAAGTTCAAAAGAGAAGATTCTCATATCCGTATGTGTGAAAGAGTTGTCAGCGGACGTAAAGATTCCGGAAAACTTCGCGTTGTGTAACGAGCAAAACCGGCACAGCCGAAAAAGCGCTAAAAATTCGTAGGCACAAAACAAAACTATGGAGAAAGGTGGGGATTTCTGAAGCCGGTAATTCCATAAGGGAGCTAGGTATATTATAAAAGGCAGAGTAAGCAAGAGAGGTCCTTTAAGTTTGCCCAAAATGGCCAAGCCAACGTGCAACTGAAAGATATGTAAACTCGTTTGTGCCTGGATTCGTTCGTTTAATAGCTGTTAGGTTGACTTACCTTTGCTAGCTATCTTGCTATTTTGGCCAATAAACAATATATGTATACATATATGTTCTTAACAAAAATTTAGAAAGAGCACGAAAAACAAAATATAGAATATTTTATTTCAATAGGCCACAAAAAAGGAAAGAGACTCCAAAACGTGAGTAAGTGATACATAAAACAAACTGTAGCTCAAGTACTGCTAAAGTTAAGGCCCATTCCTAACGGGTTTTAGCTAATACTCGGTACTAGCCACTTCCGGAAATCACTCTTGAGACCGAGAGTTAGCTGGGTTTCTGCCTTTCGCAATTGATATTGGTGCCAGTTTCGGGTACCAGCTAGTCTCGGACCCAAGTTGAAATCAGTTCAACTTTTGTGGGTACTAGCCAATCAGATTATTTTGGGGAATATTGAGGAATATTTTGATTGGCCAGTTTCTAACCAAGCCCAATAGATAAAATCACGTCCACTCCTTGCTGTTTTGAAAACGAAAGTAAATTCAGGTCACTGTTCTTCGGTCTGACGTGGTTCAGCATTAGCCAATCGGAGTATTCCTAAATATTCCCCTAAGTAATCTGATTGGCTAGGAACCACAAAAGCTGAACTGATTTCAACTTGGGTCCGAGACTAGCTGGTACCCGAAACTGGCACCAATTTCCATTGCGAACGGCAGAAACTCAACTAATTCTCGGTCTCAGAGCGATTTCCGGAACTGGCTGGTACCGAGTATTAGCTAAAACCCGTTGTGAATGAGCCTTTAAGTAACTGACCGGTAAGAGCACCGGACAAGAGCAGGAGCTAATACTACGAGTCTGTAGTAAGTAATCCGTCTCTCTTCTCGCAATGCAACCTTGCTCTCGTGTCCAATTCCTGACCCAAATGAGCGCTATCACTAGTTGCGTTTTCGCGGTAACCAGGTGTCTGCTACTCTGACGAATTGTCGTTTTCTCAGTCACCCTGGTATCTGGTACCGACTAATGCCCGGGCCACATTCAGTCACATCTGCACGTAAATTTGGTTCGTTAATTTGGTTATTACCCACTCTTACGTTTCATCCTGGTCATACCTGGAACGACGAAATTCAAGATGTATTACCGCTCATCACTCGAACGTAAACAAATCAGCGACTCTGTCTGTGATTGGTCCATACACTCCAAAGATACGTTTCAGAATGGCGGAGATGGATTTTTCCATCTTGACAATATTACGTTTTCAGTGTCTTTCTTCCCAATTTCGACCGAAGATGGCCTTATTACCGGCGTTATTACCAGGTGTAACTATAGTGGGGCCCAGGCAAAAGCCTGCCGAGACCGATTACCGGAATTCAGTAACCTAGTAACCTAGCAGTAACCGGGTCTGTGAAACAAGAACAAAAGTAGTTTCGATGGGATCCCACAAATTTAATATCTGATCCAGCCAATTGCGTCTTGTAGATATCCGGTCTTACTCCTTGAACATTTTTACTATTGAGAATCAGAAATAGATTAATGCAATGGCTAGTAATCTGAGAAAACCAAATTCAGGTAAGATTCAGCATGTGTGTTTACCCCTCTACATCATATCTATTTTGACGAAACTGATCGAAACTTCCTGCCTTACTTCTGCCAAATATCCAATTTCCACCGGATTCCGGGTGAACTACTTGTCCGACAAAAAACGAAAGGTCAAAACAAATTCAGCATATCTCCTTACCCCTGTATCGGACCTTTAATCAACTTCAGATAAACTTTGACTTCTAAAAAAAAATTCCGCTTTCGGCAGGGGGGCAAACTGAATGCCCGGGTAGAAAATGATTGTCATTTATGGATTCGGCATGTCTTCTTATCCCTAAATCGAACATTTAATCAACTTGAAATAAAACTTTTACTTTTAACAAATTTTCTGGTTTTGACCGATTTCCGGACGAACTAATTGTCCGGCGAGAAAATAAGTTTCAGATATGGAGTCAGAACGTCTCCTTACCCCTAAATCGACTATCCTCATTGGCTTCTTAAAACAGTCCCTTAACTTGAAACTCGTCCCCCGCCCCTAAATATGGGGCTACAGGGCTCATCTACGATTTTGACCTGTACTTTGACCCAATGTACCCACATAACAAGTTTGAAGAAAATATCTCTACCCCACCGTGAGTTATGGTGCTGACAGACGGACAGACAGACAGATGCACAACTTTACGAAGTCACAGGTATCCCTCCACTTTCGTTTTGGGATCCCAAACTGTGCGCTCAGGTACCAGGTAAGAGTAACTCTAGGTTACCGCAAAAACGCAGCTACTGTACCCGCAACTCCTAGCCTATAGTCTAAAGTCAGGAAGTTCTAGACTGGAACCTTCAATAGCCTACACCATCCGTATGGTGCTGTGCGAAACACGTGGTATACAAGATGGCGAGTACACAAAAACAGCCCAATGTTCATGGAAAACCATCCCGAAAAACGACAACGTGGACAAGACAAAGAGATTCTTTTTAGTTTCCGTTCTCAATAAGAGCAGGTAATCAAATTTTAGGGGCAGATCGTAATAGAATACCATCAAATTTTAGGGAACGACAGAAGATTCAATATTAATGTTTCGCAGCAATTTGCTACTATTTACGCTCCGTCAGCTAAAATTCTAACGAAATAGGCTCCATCCGTCAGCTGAATTCCGGTTCATGGCGCAGTGCTATCCTCGCGAAAGATCCTCGAGTTCAGCGCTCCAAGCGGACTAGTTTCTGAAAGTCCCCCATTGTCTCACCGATACTTGTGACAAAGCGCTAGTAAAGTATGGATCCATAAGGTAATTTGCAGAGAAAAACAGCTTTTACGTCCTACTCCAAAGACAGTGCGATACTTCCATTGCTCGAGAAGCAGCTTGCAGTTTTTTCCACTCATCAATGTGTGGTTCTATTTTACTATTTCTATGGAAGTGTTGATAATGGGACACGGAATTCGCAAAAAATAAACTTTGGAGTAGGAAGTAAAAATAATCAATTAAATTAAATTTAATAAAAATAGTCCGCTTGCAGGCGCTGAACTGAAACTTTGGCGATTTGTCTACATTGTAAAAAACTTCTCCGAGCACGGATTAAAGTTAACTGCAGTATTTGCTACTGGGATTAACCTTATCTCTACTGAGATAAGATTAATACGAATTAGAGACACTCTTATCTCAATAGAGATAAGATTAATCCCAGCAGCAAATCCTGCAAGATTTTTTTTTTACAGTGTAACATTTTTGCAATTCATATGTTTAAAGCGGGCACTGTACGGGCCAGCACTCTTCTAACTATTTCTTGCTATCTACCTACTAAGCTTATGCGGCTTTCCTACATAATACGAGAATAAAAAGGTGCGCAACGATAGGTGCGCAACGATAGCTGCCCCCGCCATCATCCAGTGACGCTATTCGCGCGGGCCACCGATAGCTCTTCCAATGAAAGACGAGGTGAAAGAGAACAAACCAGCAACGGCGACGGCGGGTAGGCCACCGAAGCGACTAGCGGCAATCGCAGGAACTACACAGTCCTGTAAAAACAAAAGGAGAATTAGTCATGAACTGTGAGTCCCCTGATTGTCAGATGAAGCGTTAATTAGCATTTGGTCTTCCTTGCAGGAATTTGCTAATTTCGGACGTTAATTTTTATGTTATTTGTATTTTACTAATTGTAGTCTATTATGTTATTGACCATATTTATGATAAGACGTCGGTGTAAATGTCGCAAAATTGTAAATACTTGTAGATTGTTATGTTTTGACGAAAAAAACCCCATAGGCTTGTCCGTTATCTGTTTTTTTTATTATACTGAATTGAACTGAACATAAATTTGACCAAAAATTCTGGGAAGTATGACATTCTTGACCTTGAAATAAAGCTACGAGCACACAGTCAGATGTTCGCAGTGAGATGCGAATTTCCTCTTCCCTCTAGAATTTTGACGTGTTGCAAGCAGTTTTCCCCATAGTGACACGATGCGAAATCTTATCAGAATTTGCAAGCACGTAGCTCAAGTTTCCAGCTGCCAAACATGTGTCCGGACACACTACCCTCCTCCCCCGTTGGCAGCCAAAAGGATCCAGACAGTGAGGGCGGCGGAACCTGCCACAACATGCACCCGTAACACCAGTGCGATCAGTCAACCGAATTGGCAAGGCATATGAATGAACTTAGGTTAGAAATTTGTGGAGTAATGAAAGAGGGGTGAATAAAGAATAGATGTGCATGATCACGGGAAATAGTTGTTTTATGAGTATTAAACAGTTGGCGAGGCTCCTCAGGGTAGCCCCAGCCCATAGGGTTAGGTGCTTATAGAAGGTATTATTTTTGTTTGTTTCTGCCATGGCCTTTGGCTCTTGGTGTAAATAAATCTTATCTTATGGACTATCGGAGCTTCGTTTTTGTTGCAATAGCGCTGCCGCATCGCTGCTGCAGCACTTCTTTGCTTTTGCAGAATTTGCATTTTTGAATTCACTTTCTTCTTGGTTGAAGCGGGAGCGCAGCAGCACCTTGCAGAGAAGCACGGACTTGGTCAGTGAGCAAGTCCGTGATTCTCGAGAAGAGCTGCCGTCTTACTCGGAAGTACTGCAGTGCAAAAACAGATGTAGAAAGAATCAGTCCGGAATCGGCCGAGAAGTGGACCTGCAGCATGCAACAAAAACGAGGCTCAGATGACGGCTTAGAGGAACGCAGATCGAGAATTACAGAAGTTAAGTTAGTCTCTCAATCTTTTGACTTTTTCCAGTTTATCTTTACTCTATCGGTGTTCCAATCTTTGTCTATTTCTGTTCTTCTTCTTTACATAATTAATTGAGGTACAATTATGAGCATGTCTAGGCCTTGGTCTCGGATGATGTATTTTTGTATACGCTCGAGCCCTTCTCTTAACAGCGGAAATTTGTTGTGGAATGATTTACATATTACCTGTGAATATGTAAATCATTCAATAAAAATGATGAAGGGTTGTGAACTGATTCGATGAATTTGCCTTCGGGCGGGACCACTGTTCCCACGGCCGGCTTCTATCTGCCCATTGCAGTGGTTTGCGAACTACATTCACAACTCTCTCGGTACCTCAATAGATAGAGCGGTCTTCTTGTAAGCGGAGGGTCCTGGGTTCAAATCCCGGATGAGCGGAAGTTCTGCATTTCTGTTCAGTACTTATAAAGGTATCATCTACGTTTGAAAATACAAATAACCTTGAACCATGGCCAACGGCCCACCTGAGAGAAGACTGGCTAGTCCTGACAAATCCCCTAACCGACTCTGGAGGTGCAGGGGGAACTGGGGTCTGAGGTAAGGTGTTGTGCTCTGAACAAACTTTTTTTTCTGCGTTCTAAACGTTTTATTAGGCCGCTTTCACATTCACGCGTTGAGCCTTTCAAACAGAGCTAGGCAACCTCTGCTTCACGATTGCGTCAACGCAACGCAAAGCTTACGCAGACAAATAAAACGCAACGCAAGAATAGAACCGGTTCTATTCTTGCGATGCGTCGACGCGTATGCATCAGACAGATTTTTCAGTGGAAAATGGAAGATTTTAAGAAAACTGGAGAAAAACCTAACAATGATGAAGAAAACTTACAAATGGTGAAAGAAACGAGAATTCAGAAGAAGAAACCGAGAAAGGAAAACGGAGCACCCAGCGTGACTTCTCGTGCAGGTGTGGAAGATACGCTACGCAACCTGTGGCGACGCAAGATAAACGCATAGGCAACGCATCGCAACGACGCATCAATCTGGAAGCGGCATTAACCCCTCAAACTCGCGACCGGAGCCTCGTTTTTGTTGCACGCTGCAGGTCCGCTTCTCTGCCACTTCCGGACTGATTCTTTCTACATCCGTTTTTGCACTGCAGTGCTTCCGAGGAAGACGGCAGCGCTTCTCGAGAATCGCGGACTTGCTCACCGACCAAGTCCGTGCTTTCCTGCAAGAAGCTGCAGCGCTGCCGCTTCAAACAAGAAGCAAAGTGAATCCAAAAACGAATATTGTGAAAAACCAAAGAAGTGCTGCAACAGCGATGCGGCAGCGCTATTGCAACAAAAACGAGGCTCGGGTCTCATTGTTGTTCTGTCGAGGTCAGATAGAAAAGTAATCTAATTCACTCCAGTTTGTTTTTACTCGTGATCAGACAAAGCTCGTCTCATGCCGATCGTTGGTAAATATGTTTTCGCGACTGACATATTTTAGGGTCGTTCCCCTGTAAATAACCTCGAATATTTTCGTAGCCGATCTTGGCCAAATAGGGGATATGGGTCTATCATTAAGATAAGGAAAAAAAGTAAATCTCACTCTGGCAGCAAACATGGCGCTTTCAAAAATACGCGTCCAGAATCTTTTCACTTGAAGGCTTTCTGCCATTCCATTCCGGATCCAGACGGCGAAGTGCTCACAGTTTGCTTTCATGACGTGATACTGGTTGAAATCTAAAAAAACAAACATTGTCGTATCTTTGAACCTTCACATATGTCGTACCATTCAACTGAAGAAAAGAACTACTAAATTTGGGGAAAAGCTGTTGACAAATGAAAACCATCGATTTTTGCCCCCCCCCCCCCCCGTCCCCTTTTTCCCCTACAAATAGACGGACAAGGCAGCAAAATAAATTATTGCCTGCCACAGGACGAACCACAGTTCATGGGCTCGTCTGTGCCCTTTTGTTTTTTTTTATAGAGATTTAACAAAGCAAATAATTAATGTAATACATTTCATTTTATTACTGCAATGCCCAGCGTAATTTAGCTCCTTCTTCAGAAGAAAGCAACGAAGTTGGTTTATTGATGAAAGATTTGATGACAATTTGGTCATCTCAAATAAGCTGCAGTCGGACAATTTCAACTGTAGCTAAAATATTCGCGCTACAAAAACGTGCAAAAATGGTTTCAGTTACTGAACAACTGCTATTAGCTGTCAGATTGGCCGGGACTGGCACACGATTCCGCATCTACTTGTTGCCGTCTTCTCCTCGAGATATTTAAGCTGCGTTCGCTGCACTCCGGTCTGTATCTGGTTTTTCCTCACCAGTGTTCGGTTCTTGTTCTATTGCGAGTTTCCGTTCTCACTAGTGACGTCACTAGAACCTGCAACTTCAGATAAAACTTCAACTTTTAACAAATTTTCCGATTTCAGCCGGATTCGCGGCGAACTATGTGTCCCAGTAGAAAATGATTGTCATACACGAACTCAGCATGTCTTTTTACCCGTAAATCGAACACCTAATGAAAAACGAGACGAGAAAATCATTCTCATATTCGGATTCAGCATGTTTCCCTATCCTGAAATCGAACCTCTAATCAACTTCAGATTAAACTTTAATTTTGACAAATTTTCCGGTTCTGGCCGGATTCCCGGTGATCTACTTGTCCGACGAGAAAATCATTTTCATATTGGGATTCAGCATGTCGTCTTACCCCTGAATCGACTATCTCATCAGCTTTTCAAAAATTATTTTGTCGCCCCTTAATTTGAAACCCCTCCCCCTCCCCTAAATATGCAGCTATCGGGCCCATCTACGAACTTGACCTTTCCCTTGACGTGAAGAACACTCACACTAAGTTTCATAAGAATATCTTCATTCCCTTCGGGAGTTATCGTGCTGACACACGGACGGACAGACGGACAACTTTTGCGATGTCATAGGTATCCCTCCACTTACGTTTTCGGATCCCAAAAATCATTCCAGCCTTGATGGCAAAAAGCCAGAATTCGTGACGTCATGTGTAGTAACTACGGTAAGTAGAGTGGAACAATCACCATCGCTTTCAAAAATCATGGACAACAGGGCCCACCCAGCGCACGACGTCGTCCATTGCTTCCTGACCAAAGATTGAAAATTAAGCGTCTTTTTCTCTATGTTTACAAGTTTTGTTTATTTTCTTCATTTACTCCGCCTTTTCAAAATGGTGGCTCATAAATAAATTACTTACTTACTTACAAGCTCTAAATAACTCTGAGAAGTTAAAACCTCCATCTATAATACACTTGAAACTACTGATCGATCCAGGATTAACCTCATCTCAGGTAAGGCTGTTCCAATGATCAGCAATTCTGTTATCAAAGCTCCACTTACAAACGTCCTTGTGGAATCTTAATTTTGCAAGCTGGAATGCATGCCTCGATGATGACGTCTAAAGCCGATTCCATACTGGAGCGTTGAGGCTTTCAGACTGAGCTATGCAACTTCTTCGTCGCGCTTGCGGTGACGCAGCGCAGAGCTTACGCAGAAAAATAAAACGCAACGCAAAAATAAAACCAAGTTCTATTCTTGCCTTACGTCGACGCGTAGTCATCAGATTTTCCAGTGAAGACAAACTGGAGAACACTTACTGACGATGAAGAAAATTTAGTAATTATGAAAGAAACGAGCATTCAGCATAAGAAACCGAGGAGGAAGACGTAAATATAACATCCAGCGTGAAAGGTTGTCGCGCAGGTGTGAAAGATGCGCCACGCAAGATAAACGCATACGCAGCGCATCGCAACGACGCGAAAAAGCAGCTTTCACATTGACGCGTCGTTGCGATGCGTTGCGTATACGTTTATCTTGCGTTGCGTCCAAGTTGCGCAGAGTATTTTTCATACCTGCGCGATAAGCTTTCGCGCTGGATGCTCACTCACATTTTTTTTTCTCTGTTTCTTCTGCTGAATTTTAATTTCTTTCACTAGTAGAAAGATTTTCTTATCATCAGCATTTTTTTTTTCTTGTGAAACTTCCATTTCCACTAACAAATCCGATGCGTACACGTCGACGCAACGCAAGAACAGAACTTGGTTCTATTCTTGCGTTGCGGCGAGAACAGATGGAGTCACTCCACGCGGACTCCGCGTACAGAAACAGCGAGAATACCGGGAATGCTTCCAAAATGGATTTTGTTCGAAATAAAAATATGCAGTTGACGAAATTAGCCTGGATCCACTTTATTTTTGGTTTTCTTTATTCTGATTGTTTCTAATTGATTTTTCATTGCACCAACACCAGCAAAAACTGTTTCCCCTCTGAATCTGAAAGGGAGTCCTTTTTGATGATGGTGGTGATAATCGGAGCATTCCCCGTCGTGGGGACTCGCGAGAATACGGGGAGTGAGTCCCCGGGACAAACAAAAACGCGGGTACTCCTCAAGTGGAGTCCTCGGGGAACTGCGAGAATACACCTTCAGTGTGAAAGGTTCAACGCGTCAGTTTGAAAGCGGTTTTCTTTATTCTGATTGTTTCTAGTTGATTTTTCATTGCACCAACACCAGCAAAAATTGTTTCCCCTCTGAATCTGAAAGGGAGTCCTTTTTGATGATGGTGGTGATAATCGGAGCATTCCCCGTCGTGGGGACTCGCGAGAATACGGGGAGTGAGTCCCCGGGACAAACAAAAACGCGGGTACTCCTCAAGCGGAGTCCTCGGGGAACTGCGAGAATACACCTTCAGTGTGAAAGGCTCAACGCGTCAGTGTGAAAGCGGCTTAATGCTGAATCAGTTACCTCACTTTGTCCTCATTTCGGAATTTAGCTACTACAAACTAAAACGAAAATGTTACGCTCCCCATTTCTCCGTGTGAACTCACAGTAAGACCAGAGCAAAATAACTATAGAGGGTAATGCGAAGACCTATCCTTCCCATGCATCAAAAATGGTCCTCCGTCGGAGCGCCGCCCTGTTCCTGTGTCCAGTGGCGGACGAAGAAATTCTAGCAAGGCTAAAGTTTCTTTTTTTTTATGTAGTTTCGGCGTAGTTTCGCTTAAAAGCCGTTTTCTTTGTCCATTCCATTTGCTGTAGTTTCGAACGTGAACGTACGGAGTTCAAACTACAAAGTACCTCGCCGATGTAGTTTGACTTTTCGGAAACAAGAACTCAATAAAACGCAAGTAAGACAAAACAAGAACCAAACTACAAACTCTGACGAAACAAAAGTGAATCCAAAAAAACGCAACTTCAGATGCGGTGCAAACATCGAAACACTATATGTTTTTGTCACTCTTGTCCTGCGTAGGGCATAAAAACACTCTATTTTAGAAAATTACCAAATCTGTCATTTTTGCAGCAGGGATTCCGACCAGAACTGACTATTTCAAGTTTTTTTCATGAAAGTAAAACTGAGATGTTTCATTTTTATAGAGGCGATTCCGACCAAAAGTTAACGTTTCATGAAACAAAATTTCACTCCCAAATCACTCTCTGTTTTGGGCCAAAATTCACTCTCTAAATATTTTTGATGTAGCGACCCTGGTCCTCTAGCAGAGCTTGTGTCGCCGCGATTTGACTTCGTGTCACTTTTTCAGAGTTCGCGCATTAGTTTCTAGAGTTATTTTGCTCTGAGTAAGACAAGACAAACTGTGCTGACTTCATCGCAGAGCAAAATAACTATAGAGAGTAATGCGAAGACTTATCCTCCCAAGGCATCAAAAATGGGCCTCCGTCCAGCGCCGCCCAGCTCGCTCCGCGAGAGAAGCTTCAGCGAACTGTTCGGCTGTGCAGTGGCGGACTAGAGTTATTTTGCTCTGGATCAGAGCCAGCACTTGTTAACGACTGGTCGAATTTTAGTAAGGATGTTCGTGTCCGCTAGCGCTAGCTAGTGTTGCTATGATTAGAGTGTGTGTCGCTTTTTCAAAGTTCGCGCATTACTCTCTAAAGTTATTTTGCTCTGCTTCATCGCAACTACCACTGGATGATCACTTACTTTCCTCAACAAGGAGGTGCAGCACAGCTCTATTGAAGATCTCGTACCAAGGATATGGGTGAGATTTAACATCGTAGGAGTTGTTGATTCTGCAGACGCTGTCAGCCCACACGTCAAGAAGGTCCTAAGATTAAAAATCCCATAAAAAAGACCATTCTGAAGGAAAGACTTGAATTTGAAATCTTGTCTGAGGTTGGATACCCCTCCTGATGCAGTGGATGTATGTTTATTTGAATAGTTGCTTTAATATGAACAGTACAGTTTGAGCTAAGTGGTAGATGAAGATCCAAAATCAGAGGCCCTTAATTACCTACTTTGGATAATTGATAGTTGAGTTTGATCAGAGCAACTGTATGAAAATGGCAAAGTACAAAGTCAACAAACGTTCACATAAGCACACCTCTACTGTGAGGTACTAATTTTCTGAAGTAAACAGCGGCTATTTTCCTTGCTAAAAGTTTTTAGTTATATCCAGTAACAAGAGCTACGAGCCCAAATGGCACTTGTCAGGAATAGGTGGTGTGAGAAATGAGAAAGTAAATGTGAGCATTTTCCGGAAATTCTGATACCCTTTCCCACCGTGCTCGGATCCGGCCCGGACCCTAAATTATGTCATCTCAGGCATACAATCTCTCTACTTTCCAAGCTTCATTCAAATCACTTCACTCGTTCAACCCCTATGCGAGCCACAACATTTCCGGGACTCCCCTTCCAACTCCCCCCACTGTGGCCGAATACGACTCGAACACATAAGCTTCGCATCTCTAACATCTCCTGTTCCTATTTATCAAGTTTTACTCGAAACAGAGCATATCTGCAAATTTCTGGTTCCCCCGTTCGGACGCCAAATGACAAATCTAGACCGCACAAACTTGGTACTGTCCAACTTGCATCCCATGGACACATGCTTTGTATATCTAGGTCATCAGTTCTTATCCTGCAAATTTCTGGTTCCCCCGTTCGGACGCCAAATGACAAATCTAGACCGCACAAACTTGGTACTGTCCAACTTGCATCCCATGGACACATGCTTTGTATATCTAGGTCATCAGTTCTTATCCTGCAAATTTCTGGTTCCCCCGTTCGGACGCCAAATGACAAATCTAGACCGCACAAACTTGGTACTGTCCAACTTGCATCCCATGGACACATGCTTTGTATATCTAGGTCATCAGTTCTTATCCTGCAAATTTCTGGTTCCCCCGTTCGGACGCCAAATGACAAATCTAGACCGCACAAACTTGGTACTGTCCAACTTGCATCCCATGGACACATGCTTTGTATATCTAGGTCATCAGTTCTTATCCTGCAAATTTCTGGTTCCCCCGTTCGGACGCCAAATGACAAATCTAGACCGCACAAACTTGGTACTGTCCAACTTGCATCCCATGGACACATGCTTTGTATATCTAGGTCATCAGTTCTTATCCTGCAAATTTCTGGTTCCCCCGTTCGGACGCCAAATGACAAATCTAGACCGCACAAACTTGGTACTGTCCAACTTGCATCCCATGGACACATGCTTTGTATATCTAGGTCATCAGTTCTTATCCTGCAAATTTCTGGTTCCCCTGTTCGGACGCCAAATGACAAATCTAGACCGCACAAACTTGGTACTGTCCAACTTGCATCCCATGGACGAATGCTTTGTATATCTAGGTCATCAGTTCTTATCCTGCAAATTTCTGGTTCCCCCGTTCGGACGCCAAATGACAAATCTAGACCGCACAAACTTGGTACTGTCCAACTTGCATCCCATGGACACATGCTTTGTATATCTAGGTCATCAGTTCTTATCCTGCAAATTTCTGGTTCCCCCGTTCGGACGCCAAATGACAAATCTAGACCGCACAAACTTGGTACTGTCCAACTTGCATCCCATGGACACATGCTTTGTATATCTAGGTCATCAGTTCTTATCCTGCAAATTTCTGGTTCCCCCGTTCGGACGCCAAATGACAAATCTAGACCGCACAAACTTGGTACTGTCCAACTTGCATCCCATGGACACATGCTTTGTATATCTAGGTCATCAGTTCTTATCCTGCAAATTTCTGGTTCCCCCGTTCGGACGCCAAATGACAAATCTAGACCGCACAAACTTGGTACTGTCCAACTTGCATCCCATGGACACATGCTTTGTATATCTAGGTCATCAGTTCTTATCCTGCAAATTTCTGGTTCCCCCGTTCGGACGCCAAATGACAAATCTAGACCGCACAAACTTGGTACTGTCCAACTTGCATCCCATGGACACATGCTTTGTATATCTAGGTCATCAGTTCTTATCCTGCAAATTTCTGGTTCCCCCGTTCGGACGCCAAATGACAAATCTAGACCGCACAAACTTGGTACTGTCCAACTTGCATCCCATGGACACATGCTTTGTATATCTAGGTCATCAGTTCTTATCCTGCAAATTTCTGGTTCCCCCGTTCGGACGCCAAATGACAAATCTAGACCGCACAAACTTGGTACTGTCCAACTTGCATCCCATGGACACATGCTTTGTATATCTAGGTCATCAGTTCTTATCCTGCAAATTTCTGGTTCCCCCGTTCGGACGCCAAATGACAAATCTAGACCGCACAAACTTGGTACTGTCCAACTTGCATCCCATGGACACATGCTTTGTATATCTAGGTCATCAGTTCTTATCCTGCAAATTTCTGGTTCCCCCGTTCGGACGCCAAATGACAAATCTAGACCGCACAAACTTGGTACTGTCCAACTTGCATCCCATGGACACATGCTTTGTATATCTAGGTCATCAGTTCTTATCACTCATAAAGTTTAACTTGAATCGAACCATTTGTTCCCAAGCTACGGAAATCAGTAATTTCCGGATTCCCCCTCCATCAACTCCCCGAAAAATGGTCGGATCCAGGAACGGAAGCCTTCCTAGGGCATTGTGTCGGGTCGTTAGGAACAGTATTTGTAGTTCGAAAGGATTTTCAGTAGGTTACCTAATTTTTGCAACGGGTACGTAGATTCGTTGTGAAAGACTTCGGTTGAAACGGGCGTACCGTGGAACGTTCCGGTGCGCTGTATTGTCTATCTGCACGAATCACTCTAGTAGGTTATGTGTCGGGGTCATCCTGGTAAGCTGTGAGTCTATACTTATGCAATAAGCAGCAAAATTCCATTAGGTTCCCTGAGCCGAATTCTAGTGGATTCTGTTGGGCAAATCCCGGTAGATCCCTTGACCCAACCTCCAATAAATTACCTGAGACAAGTTCCGGTAGATTTCGGCAGACCCCCTGAGCAAATTTCCGGTAGGTTCCCTGAGCAATAATCCGGTAGATTCCCTACAGGGGGGGAATTTGACAAATTTTAACTGGCGCGGCTTCACGACACCACCCAAAATTTACCGGCCGTTTTTTCTACAGGCTTTCTGGGGTGTGTGTGCGCTGCCCCCCTCCCCCCACACCCACAACCCCTCGGGACACCCCTGGCCACAAGGGTTTTGTTTAAAAATGAACTTCTAGCACTCTTAAAGTGCGCATCTTAATAGAACAGTGAAAAAAAAAATTTGACCAAACGATGTATATTCATGATCGCCAAGGGCCCATGATCATGTTTGCCTTAATGGGTTTGCTTACAAGTGTATTCCTCAGAGTACAAAAAATACTTTTGAGCAAAATATATATTTTCATGATCAAGAAGAGCTCATCACCACTTTTGCCTCAGGGGTTTTGCTTACAGATGAATTTCTAGCGCCCTTAAAGTGTGCATCATCACAGCCTTATGCAAAAATAAAATACTTTATACAAACGATACATTCTCATAATTTCCAAGGGCCCATGGCATTCTTATCCCAAAGGTTTTGCTTACATAAGGATCAGAACAAACACACGAATTGGCAAACTCCTACTTTCATCCTCCGACCCAGCCTTGGAAGTTCCATATGAGCTTCTAGCTCTTGTTGTCATACAAATGGGATATAAATGTATCATCATCATCGATGGTGCGACAGGCCCCGTGCTGACGGTGTTAGATTAGCACGTAGCAGAAACACCAAAGAAAAGTATTTAGCTGGTGCATGTGTAAAACGTAAAAAAATTGCCAAATATCTGACAGTGTCTCTTTCTTTAAAAATATCTTTTGAGGTTTTTAAACCATTTCTGCTGAAAATCCGCCACATTTTCAAAGGAAAAGTTTAATGAATGCCACTAAGTTAAATGAAAGCTACCGGCACAGGCGTTACTAGCCAAAATGTTTTTGTGGGGGGGGGGGGGGGGGACGAGGGATTTTTCCGACTGGCTGGTAATTTTTACCGTCTTTTTCTGCAGAAAAAATGACTGTTTTCAACAATAAAAATGACATTTGTGAAAAAAATCGACTGATTCTCCGAAAAACCCACTGATTTTCAGAAAACCCACTACTTTGACGAAAAATCGACCAATTTTCAGAAAAACCGACTGTTTTCATGAACAAAAATCAAATGTTTTGACGAATGACGGTATTTTTTTACCGACTGGCCGATGGCTTCGTGGGGGACCCCCCCCCCCCCCCCCAGTCGTGACGCCTCTGGCTACCGGGCCAATTGAACAAATTAATGAGCCGGCAAAGTGTTACGTCAAAAGGTTCATTCAGGTTTCTGTTATTCGTGCATTATATAGACTAAATGTTCTAATATTGCCTCCCCCCCCCCCCCCTCCAATTTTCAGCAGTATTAATCAACTCCTTGAACGTGACTTGACTGCTTTCGGGCCATGGACGAGAATACCGAAGCTTCAAACCGTGAACTATGTTTAGTCTCATACCTACCACATCGGAGCTACTCCTTAGCTATCTGCACCGATGCTGATACTAGTGCCATCACTTACATTGCACTGTATTGGTTTTCCAGTCTGATTGGTGCCCTCTCTGTACTTAGAGCCAGAAGAGAACCAGCGGCTACTTCGTCCTAGGTTGCATAGATGAACAACTTCGTGGTCCGAATTTTTTCCTATGCCAATATAAACTGCCCAGTGTTTGTAATTGCCTCGGTCAAACTCAAGCAGATCCCCTGCAAGAAATCTCGACTGAAATTATAGGTCCAAGGTCCAGGGAAGCGTACTGTTGAAGTAGCCATGCATGTATCATGCCCGTTCTTTCTTTGTGTCAGCTCTTTTTGTGTCTTTTTCAGACCCTCGTTTTCAAACAATTTGTGTCCTACCCAGAATTGCATAAAAGTAGCCTATTTCATGTTACCGTGGACACCGTTGAGCAAAACATTTTTTCCTGGTCACGAACTGAAGCCTCGAGGCTTGAGCATCTCGAAGAAAATGATTCACAAGACCTAGAGTTTCGAAAGCAGTTTGCTTAACTCACAATTCAGTTGCATGCTGTTTCGGACTTTAAAACAACAAGACCAAAGGTTTCGATGGGATCCCAAAAATCTAACGTTTGATTCAAACAATTAGGTCATTTCTTCGCCATTCAGTCTTCGTCAGATTCCTTGAAAATTTTCACTGTTAAAATAAAGTTCAAAAACGGATTCAGCATATCTCTTTGCCCCGATACCGCATCTTTAATTGATTTCAGAAACAACTTTGAGCTTCAACCAAATTTCTAAGTTTCAGCCGAATTGGTGATTCACATATGGATTCTGCGGACCTCCTTACGCCCTCAATGAATATCTTATTAGCTTATAAAACATACATGTTTTTACCGTAAATTCGAAATCCTCCTCTGCCTCTCACGATAGGACTAAAGGACCCATCTACGAACTTGACCTGTACTTTACTAGTGAATCCTCATTGAACAACATCCTCGCTTGAAGAACATATTTCCTCGTTTGAGCGCTATATATCAACCCCTTCGACCTTCGATTACACTAGATCTCTCCGACGTCACAGAGAATAACCAAATGAATGTCGGCATCCACGCGGAGATCTATACTAGTTTGAGAATAAAGGGGTAGGGACTGCTATAGCCGAAAACTGGTCGACAAATTTTGGGTCCGATTTTCGCCGGATTCCGGGTGAACTACTTGACCTGCAAGAAAATAACTTTCATATTTGGATTCAGCGTGTCTCCTTACAATAACTCTTAAAAATAATTATTTTTGCCCCTTAATTTGAAACACCCTCTCCCACCCCTAAATGTACGGCTACATAGCCCATCTACGAGCTCGACCTTACTTTTGACCCAAAGAATCCTCACACCAAGTTCCATCAAAATATCTCATTCCCTTCGAGAGTTATAGTGCGCACAGACTGACAAACGGACAACTTTTGCGATTTCATAGGTATCCCTCCACTTACGTTTTGGTATCCCAAAAAGGAAATTTTAGAAGACAAGTCGTCAGCAGCTGCGTTCTTTGTCACGGGAGTTCTCACCGGTGGTCTCCGGTTTTTTCTTATAAGCCGCATCCATCGGTGACTTCTCACCAGTCTTATAACCCGTTTTTGAACTAACCAGTGTCCGGTTTTATCTCACCGGTACAGACTAACCAGAACCTGCTCGTGAGCCCTGCTGCAGCGAGGCGTTAGCCGGTTTTCATCAACTCACAGGCAAACAAAAAAAACGCGTTTTAAGGGAAGAACCGGACACTGGTGACTATAACACCAGAGACAGCCCCGAGTGCAACGAACGCAGCTAGTGACTTCCGAAACAAAAGTGTTAGCCATGTCAACAGAAACGGATGTGTTTTAGGCAGCTGCTTACTGCCCAACGTAAGTAGTTTTTGAAAACCCCGTCAATACTAAAGCCCCTACAGTCAGCCCCCTGACGAACTCCGAGTCGTTTACTGGGGAATGCTTTTTGTTTATGAAATGTTTGTACCCGCTAGTCAATTGTTGTGTCACGTATTCTGTAATCCTGTCAGTATTCGTTGGCCACGTGTTTTAGTTTGGTACTTCGTAATCACGTGGAATAGTTGTGTAGAAGTGCCTCGGGGGTTGATTCGAAATAGGGGGAATCTCGCTCATTGCTTTGTATTTCAGTAGTCTTGCAGTCAGAGCCTGAGCAAAATGTTTTGTCATTATGAGCGTGTAATAAATAGTTGATTACATCGACTGGAGAAATATAACAGTTTATTAATCAGCGGCTTTCACGTGAAGATAAGCAAAAGGCCTAGTATAAATCAGCTGGAAGAAATAAAACGGTATCATGTGTGCTTTAAGGTAAACCTGTCTCCTATACACCGTTTATATCAATCAATCAATTTCCAACCAACTAGCTTACAGAATCAGAATCATTTATTTACACAAGCTATCATAGTCAAGAAGAGAACTCAACTAAATGGCGCTTGGACTTACACACTGAAAGACAGCACAAATTAGATGAAGTCATGTCTATTGATGGTGCTGCTTGGAACACTATTAGGGCGGTTCTGGCGTTCTCAGGGATTTGCTTTCGAAAAGGCCAGCGAGAATCCGCAGAGCACAGGGACAAACGAAAACAACAACACTAGTTTTTGCCTAATCCTGCCAATTCGACAACCCAATTCTTACGCAGTTTCGTTCTAACATTTATTTCAGGTCATATCTTGTAAAGTGTATTAGTTAATTTGTTGTTGTTTTTGTGTTTTTTGTAAATATTTTATTCACCTGTTCTAGCTTTAAAGTTTAACTGAAAAGCCAACTTACTTTTGCGTCATTTAACTGAATACACTGAATTATTTGGATTCTGCAAAGGTATTTTTTTATTTCCCACTATCTACTCTAGTTCTGACCTTCAGAATATCTGCAGCCGTCCCCACAACGAAAATTCTACTACGACGCGGGAAATTGTAATCTCAACAAACACGCGGCTTTTCAGTGAGCATTGGTGAGATTGGTGAAGATTTCTTAGTGCCTGAACAAAAAAACATCCATAAATCTTTCTCGTAAGGCATACAACAAAAATACAAGCGCATGGAAGTACCACAAATCACACGGAAATTCAACTATTTAAAATTCGATTATTCGTGAATAGAGTAACAACAAAGTAACGCATTTCCAGCCGGTCTTCAAGCCAACTTTAGTGAACTAGTGAATAGGTAACTAGATTATCCTATCCAAGCCCTTTTCTGCTAAACTTTAAGCTAATTGGTTTTAAGCTAATTTAAGCTAATTTGACATATTGATTAAAAAAGACGTCGTTGCGCCTTTACAACTTCTCGCTGGGTTGTCAATTCCACTTTCCGCGTATGGAGTGGGTTCGCTTTCTAGAACTAGCGGAACGAAAATAAAAACATCGGAAAGCTTACACGGCGAGTAAGCCCGCAGAGCTTTCCAGACCGCCCCACTATAGCTCTATTTTTACCCTGGGGCCGGTGCAAGGCGGAACATTGATGTACGAAGTATTGATGTACGAAACCTATATACTAGAGCACCAGTATGATAACCGTCATAAATGGAAAATCCGAAATCAAAGAATACCTTGAGAGAGGTCTCGTTTTTCTCCATCTTATTCTGTTTTGAATTCATGGCAAATTTTGTTTCCTAAAAATAGTTGCGTTTTTGATCGAAGTTTGAAGTTACCTTCAACCTCAAAGGTCTCTGCTTAAATACCGTTTTTGGTCGCTGGTCACAGTTCCTTCGTCCTTCAAACTCTGACCGTCCAACTTCCTGCGCTAGCAAGTTCGAAGTTTGCTTGAATCGTCGAAGAAACGTCGACCTGGCAAGGATCGCCGGAGTCGTAAAAACACTAATTAAGCAACCCGTGAACTTCGACAGTGAACGGAAATTAAGCAACCGGCTAAGCGAACGGCGAACAAAACTTCGATCAAAAACGCAACTACTGATTCTACAAAATCCCTTCAAAGTATAAAAAAAAACAGCTATCCCAAATTCCCATTGTAATGAACTATGATGTTCTTTATTGGAAAACTCAACTTGGACTGACTACAAATTACTACAAAATGAACATATATATATATGCTTAAATAGGCCGGTTCCTATGACGTATTTGCACTTTTACTTTCGTCGGGAGAAACCAGAGGTTTTCGGGCTAGATTAGTTGGGCCTAGGGGTTGACAGCTCTTCAATTCATGACACTCATTAACAAGTTGAAGAATATATAATTAACAGTTAGAGATTAGTTGTATTTCATGGTTACTTACCGTATTTTTTGTATGTGTTTTCCTCTGGTGATGCTGGTTTTCAGTTACCCTTCCCACATTTTTGTTGTTGTTTTTGTTTGGATTGATTTCGCTTGGTGTTGGCGATTTCGTGCGGTGATTTTTCTACTCAGCGTTGGGTCGATTTTGTTTTAATGGAAGGGTTTGAACCATTTGATGTTTTTCTTCTCTCCGGTTAAAACCCTGAAATAATTGTATGGTAAGTGCAGAGTATCGTATTATTAATGTTTATGGATGAGTTATAGTAAGAATAAAAAAAAAAGTTGAACCTTCAACATTGAACCTAATCATTCCTAAATCATTTCAGAGCAATACTTTTAGTTCCCGTGACAAATACTACAAACTGTGTGGGACACCGCGATAAAATGCCTATAGAGAAGGCAGTCGGAGTTGTTTTCCATGGCTCATGTATGGCTAGTCATTCCTGAATCTCCTACAGCAAAATTGTTAAGGCATGTGTAACTTGTAACATGAACGACAATATAAAAAAAAAATCTTGCAGTATTTGCTACTGGGATTAATCTTGTCTCTAAAAAGATAATCTCATCTCTAATTCGGATTAATCTTATCTCTACTGCAGTTAGCTTTAAACCTTTGTCGGAGAAAATTTTGACAGTGAACTTACCGACACGTAATTCCTCCAGAAGCATGTCTCTCAAACATTCTGCATTCTTGTACCAGTTTGATTTGCGGGAAAGGTTTCCGAACTGGTTCGTCCTTAAAACAGAGATCAGGTCACATACCATCCAGCTTCTTTAAAAATCTTTCAAGGTAAGAGTCTTTCCCTCTATCATTGCATCATCTAATCAAGCCACAGAGTCGGGTATTATAGAGGCGAAAGCCTTATTATTGCAATTATATTATTATTATTATTATTATTATACATTTTTTTGAGAAAACAACAAGACTAATAGATTTTTTCTTCATTGTAGGGAAAAGACAGAAAAGTAGTGAAATAATAAATAGATTGCAAAGAAGATGCAAACCACTAGTTTACAGACAGTAGTATACAAACTTAGTTTTTAATAAAAAGTGACTGTTTGTCTTCCTACTTTCTTTCTATCGTGTCACACTTCGAATGAGGCTTTACAGTCAAAAGTTCTTAATAAAAAAGACTGTTTGGATCATACTTTCTTTTTATCGTGTCACACTTCTAATGAGGCTTTAAAGTCACATGGTGACTAAAACTTCCAACAGACTTATTTTAAACTTTCCCCACCCCTTAGTAAGTAGGTTCGAAGAGCCACTTTACCAAGAGTACTGATAATGTTCTGAGGAGAACAGTGGCTGACTTTCATTACAGATGTTCAATTTCCATACCTCCAATTTATCTTGCGAAAATGCGAATATTCGCTGACAAACTGCGAAAAATTAAAAATAAAGCTGAGAAATAAGATTGTGAGCTGGAATGTGTTGTCTCTACAAATTTTAACTTGTCAAACGGCAACAAAAGAACTCGCTCAAGACTATGCTTCTTTTCCCCCTCTCTCGCCCCGCATCACTGACGAAGCACCTCCAACAAGTAGGAACATTTATAGGTTTACTACAATTAAAATCTTGATATCTTGATCCTATTTTCACCACTCTAGCTTGACTGAAAGTAACATTTGCAATCCGTAAGAATAAGAAAGCTTTTTACGTAGTTAGAGACTCAAAAACCTCAAGTTTAAGATATTTGTGATGTTGTCTAGATGACAGAACTATTTGGGAAAATTTGGTTCGATCGCATACATCTTTTTTTCCATCGCCATCTACTGTTCAAATTTAACAAAGAATTTTCGTACTGTAGAGTTTATCTTGTCCATTTCTTCGAATTCCAGTGACAAAAAAAAACAGATATTTAAGCTAAGGTTAAATTAAATTAGCCAAGCAAAATTAGGGGGCTTATAGAGCTAGTGGCTTTCGAGTGAGTTTCAAGCTCTTGACAATGCCGAGAGATTTTTTAGACATGGAATTTCCTACACTAAAGATGTTGCCAAATGGACTAAACAAGTGAAGTTGCGAGACCGGGAGTCTCCAATTAAGAATATCGAACAAACCTACTAAGAAGTCTCTTTTATTTAAATCGAGATACTGGTGCAATGTCTCGTGTATTGAAGTTTTCCTTTTGCATTACCTTTCCACTTCTTACCTAATTGATTATTGCGTCTAGGCGAGACCCCCCCCCCCCGGGCGAAAAAAAACGGCTAAGACCCCGGAACCAACCCCCCCCCCCCCCGGGTGACAAAAAAAACGACCATACCCCCCCCCCCCCCCCCCACCAAATCCTCTACATTTAATAGGAATCCAAATCATTTAACTTGACTTCCCGTGATCTACTCTATTGACTTACTCTAAGTCAAGCGGACTTCTGGTACAACAAGAACAAGACCAAAGGTTTCGATGGGATTCCAAAAATTCAATACCTGATCCAGACAACTGGGTCTTGTCTTAGCCAGATCCAGTCTTCGCCAGACTCCTTGAACATTTTACAATTAAAATTCAGAAACAGATTAAGGCCAAATAGCTAATCACCTGAGAAAACCAAATTCAGATTTGGATTCAGCATGTGTGTTTACCCCTATAAGTCATATCTGTTTTGACGAAAACTTCCTGCCACTTCTGCCAATTTCCCGGTTCCGGCCAAACTCCAGAACTACTTGTCCGGCGAAAAAAAGAAAGCTCAAAGAAGAAATCAGGGTATCTTCTTTCCCCGGTAATGAACATCTAATCAACTTCAAATAGAAATTTAGCTTATAACAAATTTTCCGATCCCATCCGGATTCCGGTCGAACTATATGTCCGGGTAAAATATGATTGTCATACAGGGACTCAGCATCTCTTCTTACCCCTAAATCGCTTATCTAATCAACTAGAAATAAAACTTTGACTTCCAACAGATTTTCGGTTTTGGCCGGATTCCGGGCGAACTACTTGTCCGATGACAAAATAGTTTTCACCATCGTGTTCAGCATGTCTTCTTACCCCATAATCGACTATCACATTAACTGTTTCAAAATATTTTGTTTGTCCCTTAATTTGAATCCCCTCCCCCACCCCTAAATGTAGAGCTACAAAGCCCATCTACGAACTTGACTGGTCCGACGACCCAACGAGCCCTCACACCAAGTTTCATCAAAATATCTCATTCCCTTCGAGAGTTATCGTGCTTACAGATGGACGGACGGACAGACGGACAAATTATGCGATGTCATAGGTATCCCTCCACTTACGTTTTGGGATCCCAAAAACTAACGGCACCTAACTGCAGCTTCCTCGCCAAGAAGGGGAAGGAATTGGGAAAGGATTTGGTGGTGGTGGGGTCGTTATACTGAGTGGCATGGGTTTTTATTTGATCTTTCACTTTTAACACCTCACTGACAAGAGCTTGAGGTGAATGCGTGTGTTCGTTCACTTCAGTAATTATTTTGTCACTATCAACCTTCACCTTCGCTTTACACTCCCCTCCCTTGTTTATCTTTGTTCTGCCAGCGCTTAACGCATTCGAACTAAGAACACATCCGACCAGCACTTTTTGCTTCACATACACTTACCCTTTGTGCACGCACAAGCTTATTCTTACACTCACTGGATACCAATGTACTTAAGACATCATTGTACAGTCAAGTTTGCGAATGAAGTTGCGTCCAGTTATTCTACTCTTAGCCGTTAGCCGGAACCCTTGATTATTACAGTGGACTTAAAAACAATGATATAGAAGTAAAATAATGTCACATAAATCACATGCATATCCTCAACAGAGCTTCAGGCTCCAGCACCCGATTGGTGCAGACCGATATACTGATTCTACAAAGTAAGTAAGTGTACCTGACTGTAACTTATTTCATAAGTTCGAAACCCCTCTGATTGGGCCAAGCATTACAGTTTCTGCTAAGCTAACTGTTTGGCGTAGTTAAGAATAGAATATTTCTGATTTAACAATATTATTTTATCAAGTCAAATCAACAGAAGAATCTAATTTGCAAGGACTGGCTTCGGATACGAAGCCTCGGTCCATGCCAATCCCGTTCTTTTTCAACCTACTAACCAATGATATATAATCTGTAATCACAAATAATGCCCCTTTCTTTTTTTATCGTTTGTATCCTCGTCTCGAAATCACACTCAAATTGGGTCTAAGTGCAAGCCTTTGCTCCCTCCTGATATGACTGAATAGTCTCAAGAGGCACAACTCCCCAAAAAAAATTTGCGAAATTTGCGAAAATTTTCCAAACTCTTTAATTTTGCTCTATTTTCCAGTCTTGCGAAAGATATTAATTATTTATTGCAATATTAGCAATTTTCAAGAGGTCTCCAAATATTTCAATTTTGCGAATATTTGCTTGAATTTTCAGTCGCATAATTCGCGTTTTATATCTGTAACTTTCATTGTTCAAATTTTTAGTTTTAATTCAGTAAAGAACAGTAGTATATAAATGCCGCTCCCACTCCACCCTCCCCCCAATTTCAAAACCCCATTTTAACATCAATTTCTTAAATTTTAACATCCTTTTTACCAAATTATCCCCCTTTTTAAGAACATTTTTATTTTCTTACTTCCAAAATAAAGGATACAAGAAATGAGAAATATTACCCTTTACTACATATACAATACTACAATATACACTAAAATACTACTACTTCTTTTTTTACATTTTTATTCAAATATTACTGAGTAAACAGTTCTAAATCCACATATGTTTCTTTGTTCTTGTTTTCGCGTACAATCGGTTGCAAAACTAGATTTTTCTTTAAAAGTAATTCGTTAGCAATGGCATTATATTTCTGTGTTATAAACAAATCACATGGTTTGTCATTACGATTAATGACTACAACCAACTTATCACCATATTTTGTCTTAGCAATTCTCATTTTAACGATAGTATATTTCAATCCTAGAACTAGTTCATCTTTCCTGATTGTCTCATTGTATTTATTCATTCTGATTGTATTCAAGACTTCCTTTGTGGACTCCATTTATTAGCGGATGATTTTATTAAATAAAAATCCAGGCTCACAAACTCACATACATATTTTTATTGATAATATCTAATGTAGCTTTTCTTTCATAATATATAACACAGTAAACATTATATGGTACGGGTTGAATATTTTTCAACGTTAAACTTATTTGAATATCAGCAGTTGTTCCACTATAAATATTTGACTCGTGTTTGGAAACATCGAAACAGAATAGTGGATATACTTCTTTAAATTCTTCTATACTAACAACACTACCAGTATCACATGCTAATTGCTTATAACCCAAATGTATGAACCTATTGTAAAAGATTTGAGTATTTACATTTATCATCGCTAAAATCACATTTAAGTGGTTCTTCAGGATATTTATCCCCATTAATTCTAAGTTCTATGTCTGTTAAATTCATATGATCAAACACCATATTATTCATTAATTGATTGTTATGCTTTTCATTTTTCTGTAGCATCACAACTACTTTTGTTGGATTGTTTCTCTCAGAAATAACTTTCCAAGTGTGTTCCTTATTCTGACTAACATCACTTTTATAACTATTACATGCTTCCCACATCAGATTATGCTTTTTATCCTTAGCAAGACCCTTTTCTAATCCACTCATCATTTCGATACTAGGAGCTACAATAGGGATCTTCGAGGATAAATACTCGATGACTACTTTGAAATTAGTATTTCCATTTGTTATAATCATGTTGTTATCATCATTTCTTCTTAGAAATATTTTATGCGATGCACCTCTGAAGAATCGTTTGTTTCCTTTCAAAAATCCAAACAATTCTGATAATGGTAAATACATATTTACTAATTTACTGCTCTTTGTTCTGTTATATCTTTTTTCAAATCCTTTATTATAATTATCATTATTGGTCAACCTGACTGTTCCACCCCCTGCTGCAGCCCCTGCAGTAAACAAAGCAACTACAGGATTAATTTCTTTCCCTTGATTATAATCTTTATACCAGAAATGATTTCTTGCTGCACTTCTAGAATAATCATCAGAGTATTCAATCAACTTTGTAACGGTAGTTGTAATACCAACATGATTAATTTTTTCAACCGATTCATCGTTTATTACAGACTCAGCGGTACTGAATAAATTAAATCCATTATTCGTTAAAGTAGCAACATCGGTTGCAGCTATAGGAGTCCCATCTTCGTTTACTATTCTGACACTGACATCAAGATAACTTTCACTTGGATAAAACCAGGAATCTAATTTCTTTGTTACGAATTCAAACTCTGATTTGTTAGATACATTCACATCTGTTTCTCGAATTTCTTTAAATTCATATTTAACCACTGTTTCATCCACAAGCGGTTCATCAAAAATGTTCCATTGCGGACTGATAACTTTATTTACTGCCATTTATATAAGAAAGAAATTATTAAATAAAGCTTATTTCAGAATCTTTAATCCATTTCCAGTCATTAACGTTTTGATCAAGTCCTGAATTCTTTGATTTAAAATCCTTTTATTTACTTTTTATTCAACCAATGTTTACAACGGATACGTCAGCTATGATTTTTCATCAGCGATATTTCGGCCCTTCTTGGCAAGGGTCCTGACGTATCCGTTGTAAACATTGGTTGAATAAATGTTTCAAAGTCAGCTTGGGCTCAAAGAATATTTAACCTTTTATTTACACCTATAAGATCCTTCATCGATTTTTTGTTTCCAATTACATCAATGAGTTCCTTCTTGTTTACATCGATCAGATCTTTCTCATATTCTATTGCTCTGTTTTTCAACAACTCAATTCTCGGTTTAATAATATTATTATACATTGACATAGCCCCATCTTTTATTTGTTTTGCTGACGTTTGAAATAACTGGGAATTAACAATGTTTTTGAATACACTACCGATTCCACTTCCATACTGCCTTTTATAAAGTAATCGCTTATTATTAATCAACATTTATAGGTAAATAATTTTCTTTCACTAATCCTATCATTTTCAATAAGCTTTTCTTAAATGCAGCACGTATCCAACGTTATCACCATTCAAATCGATAGGTCTTCCCAACTGATCAGTAATTGTCATTCTCAAGGAGTAAATAAAGTCTTTTGTATTAATAGGAAGGTAGATTAATTGTCTAGGATTCTCAACAATTTGACAACCCGGTTCTGTATTCGGAACAAATGTCCAAATGACATCTGATTTACTTTTGTTTACGATAGAACTGTTTACAAGAGAGCAGTGAATTTGAATTTTATCAACGCTTCTTGTTATATTCGGAAGCTTTGTACCTTCATTGATTTTCTTAGATATCTCACTATCCTTCTCAAATCCTAAAATCTGACACAAGTCACTATTAAATCTAAACACATATTTTTCTTGTAATAGTATGACAAATCTCATAGATGCTGGATTGGATGAAATTACAATAGGACATTTATCTTTTGGGGTATCAAAATACTGACACAAAAAATAATTCAAACAATCATCGTTATACATCCCATTAGGAATAGTAACATTCATCCACCCCCCCCCCCCCTCTTCATCTTTCCTATACTGAAATGTATTATTTCCAAATTTATCACTTATATTATGCCATGAATACCACAAAGTACACTGATTCAAACCTATTTCATAATCCCAATTACGATTCAATTCAATTGGTTGACTAAATGTTATATCAATGATACTTTCATTACCTTCAGTGTTTAACAACACCATTTATTAGAAATATTTTTTATATATTGAATTGTAATCTCTCTTCGTAAGAAATTTATTTCGCATTAACGAATCCAAAATATCAATAGCTTCATTTCTCACCTCATCAGATTTATTTCCGTTTACTCTGCTACCTATCAAAGTGTATAATTTTGAAATCATTTCATCACAATTCATAAATATTCCAGTTCCTTGTTGTTTGACTAATGCCACATTATTTTGAATGGTTCTTAACCTATCCTTGTATTTCTTTATGAATTCAATAATTTGATCATGGCTAGAGTAACCCTTACCACCATAACTTTGACTCATTTTTGTTAAAAGATCCAGAGCCTCCTCTATATCCATAGGATGACTAATGTAATACGTAGGCATTTTAAAATAATGATCATTGCCACCCAACGATACTACATGTTTTGAATTAATCTGATTTAACAACTCTTGGGTAATATCTTTATTCATTTCAATGGATAGTGGACCTAAATCGGGAGAAGGTTCTAAAGCATGAGTGGGCGCTCGACTCGATTCCTCTGAAGTAGTGGTCTGTAAAGCTGTTTTAAATGTATCACCTAATCTGACAAACCGTCTTCTTGAATTATTATCACCTTCCTGTAGTTTATTAATTATCGTTTCAGCGTTCTCTTGTAATTTTTTGATGGTATCTTTAGTGTTTTCATTTTGTGCCATAACAACTGGAGCGTTTAATTCTGAAGCATATTCCCGAAATCCTGCCTTCTCAATCTCATTTTGTTGAACCTTTCTTCTCTGAATTTCTCTGTTCTTCACTATATCCGATAACATATCACTCAAGCGTCTTGAATCCATTTATATACAAGTAATTTTATTTCATAATAAATTTTGAAAGTTCTTTTTCATAAAACCCTCCTTGAATTAATTCCCCACTTTTGTCAGATATTTCATAAGTAATGGGAATGGTAGGTCTGATGGTTGCTATCTGAAATACTTCATCCGTATAATTCGGTAAATATCCTTTATCAAAAACACTTTTTTCTTTTTTAATTCTGACTAAATCCCCTACTTTGACTTTGTGACTCTGTGAGTTTCCTGTGATTTTGCAGTCATCTACTGGAGGAAACAAAGCATTGTAAACCTTTTTCTGATTCACCTTTTTACTAGCATAAATTGGTTTCATTTGTATTGAACGATGGTATGAGTTATTATAATTATTTACGAATACAGGTAGAATATCAATCCATCTGTTAGTGTTGTTGTGAGTAAAATATTTCCATAACTTGTCTTTCAGCGTTCTATTGAACCGTTCAACGATTTGTGCTTTCAATTCGCTTTCAGATGCAAACCAGTGTATATCGTTATTTTTCAAAAAAGATTGAACATTTCTCATTACAAATTCCTTACCTTTATCAGTTTGCAACTTTCTAGGAATTCTTTCTTTAAATATATGACTGAATGCGTTTATTATTCCAGCACCCGTTTTATCTTTCAAAGGGACACACCAAGCGTATTTACTAAAGCAATCAATAACAGTCAAGATGTAGTTTGCTTTATCATTCACTTTTTTTATATTTCTGGAGGTCAACTAAATCAGCTTGCCATTGCTCATCAACATAGTGAACATAGACTCGTCTCCTTTCAAAATTGGGATAGGAAGGTTTGTGTAACGTATACAAATGCTCATTTTGCAACACATTTTTATGGCACTTGCCCTTCGGCCAAGTGCCATATAGCGATCGCAATTTCTGTCCGTCCGTCGGTCTGTCGGTCTGTCGGTCTGTCCAGGTTTTGCTAGTTCGGGCACTTCCACATAAGCTAGGATGATAAAACTTGGCAGGCATATCAGGGACCCCAAATGATTAAGTTGGAAATAGTCACTTCCCCGATCCGAGCACCGTGGGGGGAGTGGAGGGAGGGGGAATCCGGAATCTTGAGGTATTTTTAACTTTTGAACGGGTTATCGGATCTCGATGAAACTTGATATTTGGAACGACCTCATGTCTCAGACGACCCACTTAAAATCCGGACCGGATCCGGTGACTTTTGGGGGGAGCTGGAGGGGGCAACCGGAAATCTTGGGAAACGCTATGAGTGGAGGGATCGAGATGAAACTTGGTGGGAAGACACCTAGCAAACACTAGATACATCGTTGACATAACCGAGCCGATTCGGGCACTGTGGGGGGGAGTGGAGGGAGGGGAATCCGGAATCTTGAGGTATTTATAACTTTTGAACGGGTGATCGGATCTCGATGGAACTTGATATTTGGAAAGACCTCATGCCTCAGACGACCTAGTTAAAATCCGGACCGGATCCGGTGACTTTTGGGGGGAGCTGGAGGGGGCAACCGGAAATCTTGGGAAACGCTATGAGTGGAGGGATCGAGATGAAACTTGGTGGGAAGACACCTAGCAAACACTAGATACATCATTGACATAACCGAGCCGATTCGGGTACTGTGGGGGGAGTAGAGGGAGGGGGAATCCGGAATCTTGAGGTATTTATAACTTTTGAACGGGTGATCGGATCTCGATGGAACTTGATATTTGGAAAGACCTCATGCCTCAGACGACCTACTTAAAATCCGGACCGGATCCGGTGACTTTTGGGGGGAGCTGGAGGGGGCAACCGGAAATCTTGGGAAACGCTATGAGTGGAGGGATCGAGATGAAACTTGGTGGGAAGACACCTAGCAAACACTAGATACATCATTGACATAACCGAGCCGATTCGGGTACTGTGGGGGGAGTAGAGGGAGGGGGAATCCGGAATCTTGAGGTATTTATAACTTTTGAACGGGTGATCGGATCTCGATGGAACTTGATATTTGGAAAGACCTCATCCCTCAGACGACCCACTTAAAATCTGGACCGGATCCGGTGACTTTTGGGGGGAGCTGGAGGGGGCAACCGGAAATCTTGGGAAACGCTATGAGTGGAGGGATCGAGATGAAACTTTGTGGGAAGACACCTAGCAAACACTAGATACATCGTTGACATAACCGAGCCGATTCGGGCACTGTGGGGGGAGTAGAGGGAGGGGGAATCCGGAATCTTGAGGTATTTATAACTTTTGAACGGGGGATCGGATCTCGATGGAACTTGATATTTGGAAAGACCTCATCCCTCAGACGACCCACTTAAAATCTGGACCGGATCCGGTGACTTTTGGGGGGAGCTGGAGGGGGCAACCGGAAATCTTGGGAAACGCTATGAGTGGAGGGATCGAGATGAAACTTGGTGGGAAGACACCTAGCAAACACTAGATACATCATTGACATAACCGAGCCGATTTGGGTACTGTGGGGGGAGTAGAGGGAGGGGGAATCCGGAATCTTGAGGTATTTATAACTTTTGAACGGGTGATCGGATCTCGATGGAACTTGATATTTGGAAAGACCTCATCCCTCAGACGACCCACTTAAAATCTGGACCGGATCCGGTGACTTTTGGGGGGAGCGGGAGGGGGCAACCGGAAATCTTTGGAAACGCTATGAGTGGAGGGATCGAGATGAAACTTGGTGGGAAGACACCTAGCAAACACTAGATACATCATTGACATAACCGAGCCGATTCGGGCACTGTCGGGGGAGTGGAGGGAGGGGGAATCCGGAATCTTGAGGTATTTATAACTTTTGAACGGGTGACCGGATCTTGATGAAACTTGATATTTGGAAAGACCTCATGCCTCAGACGACCCACTTAAAATCCGGACCGGATCCGGTGACTTTTGGGGGGGAGCTGGAGGGGAGAACCGGAAATATTGGAAAACGCTATGAGTGGAGGGATCGAGATGAAACTTGGTGGGAAGACACCTAGCAAACACTAGATATATCATTGACATAACCGAGCCGTGCCTACTCGTAACAAGTGCCATATGAGCTCATAGCTCTTGTTTATTGTATCTTTAGAAACCTTCACTCCATTTTCTTTTAACTTTCTGTGAATATCATCAACACCCGAATAATTAGAATAATACGTCTTTAATATATCTTTTTCTGCGTCGAGGTTTTTTTTAAAAACAGATTTTTCCTCGATCCGCAAATAACACAATTACCTTTCAGCATTGGAACATTATTTTTCTGTGACACTGCATTAAACATTGATTCAGTATCAGTTTTCTTTTTACATTTCATACAATAAATCTCCATTTATTAGAAAACAATTTTTATAAACGAAAAGCTACCAACTTCATTTTGCGCTTAATGTAGGAAATACAGTGAAGTCCACAGTTTAATTCATCTATATTTTGAACAGCAAGATTTTCATAAGTTATTTTTTCTTTGAAGTTTTTAGATATTTAATTATTTCTTTTCCTGGGGGAATGCCGAAAGAATCGAAAAATTCTACATGGGGGTATTCAGGTAGATTACAATAGGCAACCCAGTGAGTTCCAGGCATTCCGAGTTTATCATAATTAATGACATCGCATTCTAGGTTATTTATCTGTTTGGGTAGCGTATCTATAGAGAAAACACCTCTAAAATGTGGTATATCCCCTAATGCATACATAATATCAAAATTGGTTAGAGGTCCTACTTTACTTTTGCTTCTTTTTTGATATCCCCGTTTTTTGACTTCCTAGGCCTTCCACGTACCCCATGAGTGTAAGCGCTCCACCTGTGTTGACATCATCGTTTTTTTCCTTCCTAGGCCTTCCCCGTACCCCATTACCCACAACTTTTTGTGTTCCAGGAAGTTTAAGCGCTCCACCTATGTTGACATCATCGGTTTCCTTTCCACGTACCCCATTACCCACAACTTTTTGTGTTCCAGGAAGTTTTAGCGCACCACCTGTGTTGGTCCTTTTATCCATAATTTTCTTACCAGCGAATGTACCCAAAGCAGCAGCACCACTGGTTAAAGCAGCCTTACCACGGGTAATTGCTAACGGTATTAGGAAAGGAAGTAATCCACCCTTTTGAATCGCTTCTTTCATCTGTTTGTATGATACATCAATATCACAACCTTTATTATTCATTTTACATGTTTCAACTTTATCAATTTGTCGTATACTTAAAAGTAACTTTACTGGTTCTCGTTCATTTTGTCTACTATGACTAACACGTATCTGACATTTTTGTTTAGCACCAAAACATTTCTTCAGCTTTCCTTTCTGAAGCTTTGACAAATAAACTGTATACTCCATTGTTTCAACCATTTATTAGGGAATTAATTTATCTTATAAAATTTATTTACCAGCCATAATTTTTTCTATACTGGTAACGAATGGTTTGTCAACAGGTTTTAGCTTTAGAAGCCTTTTTAAAATATTTACTACTGCTCTTTCAATATTATTGATATGACTTAGTTGGTCAGCAATCTGTGCTTCGATTTTACTGTTATGGGTGTGTTGACCAAGAAGCTTTTTGTCATACTCTAAAAGATTCGTAGTTAACGTAGCTAAATTAACAGCATCATTTTTGTTTCTAGGGTTTTGAACATTTGTTATCAACTTGTTTTCAGCATTAATTTCTTTATCATTAACTCGAACTATTTCTTTTACAAATAACCCTTTATCATTAATCCTTACCAATAAATTTTCAGGAGAATCATGTACCGCAGTTAATCTGTTGATATATTCGCTAAAATACTGATTTGTCCCCACTTGTTGTGCGGTAATTTCTTCGTTAAATTGATTCAGAATAATAGTCATGGATCTGAAACTAATAGCGTCCTGGTCAGCTTTAGCATCCCCTAAATTAGTAATTCTCTTATCGTGTAGGTTAATATTACCGTTCTCATCAGTAACTCTTTTCATTCGATTCGTTACTAACCTTTTTCCCAACACTACCGAATTTATTCATTTACAACAGAACGAAATTATCTAGTAAACTTTTCAAGTTTTTCCTACAAATCATATCTTTATCTTTTGTTTTTAAATCAACAAAGAAGAATCCGTAGCCTTTGGTTGCAACCTCGAATTGTTTCATAAAGTTCTCATTGTCTATATTAGATACATGATTTTGTCTGATTAATTTTATTTCTTTTGGATTAGAGCACTGAAAGAATGCGAAGTAATTACATTGAAGTCTTACCACCTTTGGGGTTTTATGATAGCTCTGTGATAAATAAACAATTGAGGCATTGTTCTTTCTTCCTCGTATGAATAAGTCTTCTATTTTCTTCTGGTCTTTTTCAGTAACAAAATCATCAAAGATAATCAAGTTTTGGTATTTAGGGTCTAGATCGTCAACATCAATAATATCATTAAGGTCATTACTTACGGTTAAAATATTCGTTTTACATTTTGATTCCAAGGTGGTTAAATTGGTTATGAGATCTTTATATTTATCTTCTTCAAGATCTTTTGCATACAAGTATATTCGGTTGAAACAGATATATTCATAAATTAAATTCAAGAGTAGATTGGTTTTTCCTGTTCCAGAACTTGCACAAATTAATAATCTGAATGGCCACTGAGGTGCAAGTTCGTGTTTGTTCTGATAGTTATTCTTTTCGCTAAAATCATACACTTTGATTGGTGCCTTTTCATTCATTTATTTAGGAAGAATTTTTCATTATAAGATTTACTTGAGTATTTTAAGTATATACTTGAATTTTTTAAGTAGGTACTTGATTTTTTTTAAGTAGGTACTTGATTTTTTTAAGTAGGTACTTGAATTTTTAAGTAGGTACTTGATTTTTTTTAGGTAGGTACTTGATTTTTTTAAGTAGGTACTTGAATTTTTTAAGTAGGTACTTGAAGTTTTGAAGTAGGTACTTGATTTTTTAAGTAGGTACTTGAATTTTTTAAGTAGGTACTTGAAGTTTTTAAGTAGGTACTTGATTTTTTTTAAGTAGGTACTTGAATTATTTGAGTAGGTACTTGATTTTTTTAAGTAGGTACTTGATTTTTTTAAGTAGGTACTTGAATTTTTTAAGTAGGTACTTGAATTTTTTAAGTAGGTACTTGAAGTTTTGAAGTAGGTACTTGAAGTTTTAAGTAGGTACTTGAAGTTTTTAAGTAGGTACTTGAAGTTGTGAAGTAGGTACTTGAAGTTTTTAAGTAGGTACTTGAAGTTTTTAAATAGGTACTTGAAGTTTTTAAGTAGGTACTTGAATTTTTGAAGGTGGTACTTTATATATTATATTATGTTTATAACCTAAAGGTAAAGTGTGTATTTTATCGCTTGTTACTATCCTTTTATCATCCTTAGGATCTAACGCTTTTTTATTCTGTTCTTCTAGAAACATATTGTGCTTGTATGATCTTAAGTTATACTGGGTTATAGAAAGGTTTTCCGTTTTACCAAACAGTACATCCTTATAGTTTTGAATCGTAATTTTATCTTTAACTATATTGGTTTTTATTCCTTTCAGTTTTTTGCTAGCTTTTGAAGGGTCTTGGTTGTCCTTTAAATAAGCATATACTTTTGATCGTAATCCAACAAATTCTGTCATAACCTGTCCACCTAATTCATCTTTCATCATTCCTATCACTTTCTTATTTACATTAGGAAACCCATATGGATTATCTTTCGCATAATCAGATGTATCGAACCTCTCATTCAAATCCTGTTTGATATCTTGATAAAAATCTTCAGTTCTAATATCATATATGAAAGAATCAGTGTCCATATAACACAAATCAATTTTATCTCCATATTTAGGCTTCATATAATCATAATGGAATTCATACATCAATAACTTGGATAGTTCCAATACAGCAAAGCCGATATACATTGGTTTGTCTAATTTTATCTTTTCCTTCGACATTCTTGCCACTGAAAAGTTTTCACTAAAAATTTTTTCAGATTTAAAGTTGGGTTTCTTTATTATTTTTTCTCTTGTTGCATCATCCGTTATTATTTCCATATCCGCTCGCTTCCTTACGTTTTCCATAGTTTTTCCAAAGCAAGCATTATTCATAAGCTTAAAGAAATCCTTTTCAAAATCATTTGTACCTTTAGTTCTAAGTGCTGTGTTGTGGTCTATGTATCCTTTTAAGTAAGCACTTTCAGTGAATCCTAGTATTCTGTGTACTCTTTTCAATATCAAACCTTTTTGTAAATAGAACTAGACCTACGTTGCCCGGGCAACGTGAAGTGTTGCGGCAACCTTTGTCCGGCTTCGCCGGCTAAAGTGTTGCGAGAGCAACACTTTGGTTTTGTTTCTTCGCTGTCGGTTAAATGCTGAAATTGTCAACTTATCGAAGCTTTTAAAACGGTATGTTCTAAAAAGAATAATCACATACTCAAAAGCTGTTCTTTAGCGTTGTAAAACCAACAACAAAACAATATCGAAAGAAGGCTACCCGTAACGTTTCAGGATTAAAATACCACAGATGACACTATTAATTATTACAAAACTACCTTATTGTTTTACATTACCGTATCGTTTGTACCCGTTGCGTAAACAGTTAATCCTAGGTTATAGCGATAGACCATCGATACAAACTTTCTTACTGTCATATTTACAGAATTTGTGCACCAATTTTCAAAAATTTCTAGCCCCTCGTGAACCGATCTTACTTACAAGTCCGTTTCCCGTGATTGACATCAAATTCACCGGAAACAAATAATGGATACACCAGCTATCAAAAGTTGCAAACCCCTCATCGCTGAAGATGATTATAGCATAAAAGCCGATTATTACTTACAAGTCCCATGCATGTCTTACAATTGGGAACAAAATTGTTCTTACCATCGAATACACCTCAGACAAATAACAGGTATACCAACTAGCAAAAGCTGCAAACTCCTCGTTGCCGAAGATGATTATGAGCTAACAGTCGACTGTTGCTTACAATCGACTGTTGCTTACAAGTCCCTTACATGTCTCACAACTGGTATCGCCTATTTTTGGTTTCAGTGTGTACCTTACTCCTGAAGTTGTCAACCCCTTGAAACTTTCAAACTGGTTTATCTCATGAAGGATTTTTGTTCAAAAAATGGATGGCATATATTTTGATCAGCTCTTCAAGGGCTATCGATTGCCCTAACCACAACAAAAGCATATCGGAAAAAGGGACTAAATTGACTTTGCAGTCAGTTGAACTTTGTCCTTTTCAATCGTAGACATCGTGACGGATGAAAACTTGGAATAATATCCTATATAATCTAGTTGGTATTATAAAGCTATCCGTAACTTTTTAGGATTAAAATACCATAGATGACACTATTAATTATTACGAAACTACCTTGTTTTACATTACAGTATCGTTTTTACCCGTTGCGTTAACAGTAAATCCTAGGTTACAGCGATAGACCAACGATACAAACTTTCTTACCGTCAGATTTATATAAATCGAATACAATGTGCAACAATTTGCACAAATTTCTAGCCCCTCGTGCACCGATTCTACTGACAAGTCCCTTTCCCGTGATAGACATCAAGTTCACCGGATAAAAATAATAGGTACACCGACTAGCAAAAGTTGCAAACCCCTCATCGCTGAAGATTTGTGAAGCATAACAGCCGATTATTACTTACAAGTCCCTTGCATGTTTTACATTTGGGAACCAAATTGTTCATCAGATGACAGGTACGCCAACTAGCGAGAGCTGCAAACCCCTCATTGCCGAAGATGATTATGAGCTAACAGTCGCCTGTCGCGTACAAGTCCCCTAAATGTCTCACAACTGGTATCGCCTATTTTTGGTTTCAGTGTGTACCTTACTACTGAAGTTGTCAACCCCTTGAAACTTTCAAACTGGTGTATCTCATAAAGGAATTTTTTTACCAAAAAATGGATGTCATATACTTTGATCAGCTCATCAGCGGCTATCGATTGCCGTCGAAGTTGAACTTTATCCTTTTCAATCGTAGATATCGTGACGGATGAAAACTTGGAACAATATCTTATATAATCTAGTTGATATTATAAAGCTATCCGTAACTTCTTTTCAGGATTAAAATACCATAGATGACACTATTAATTATTACAAAATTACCTTATTGTTTTACATTACCGTATCGTTTGTACCCGTTGCGTAAAGAGTTAATCCTAGGTTATAGCGATAGACCATCGATACAAACTTTCTTACTGTCATATTTACAGAAATCGAATACAATGTGCACCAATTTTCAAAAATTTCTAGCCCCTCGTGAACCGATTCTTACTTACAAGTCCGTCTCCCGTGATTGACATCAAATTCACCGGAAACAAATAATGGATATACCAGCTATCAAAAGTTGCAAGCCCCTCATCGCTGAAGATGATTATAGCTAAGCTTTTTAAACGGGATGTTCTAAAAAAATTAATCATATGATCAAAAGGTATTCTTCAGCGTTGTAAAAACAACAACAAAATAATATAGGAAGAAGGGACTAAATTAACTTTGCAGTCAGTTGTACTTTATCCTTTTCAATCGTAGACATCGTGACGGATGAAAACTTGGAACAATATCTTATATAATCTAGTTGGTAATAGAAAGCTATCCGTAACTTTTCAGGATTAAAATACCATAGATGACACTATTAATTATTATGAAACTACCTCATTGCTTTACATTTTCGTTTGTATCCGTTGTGTAAACAGTTAATCCTCGGTTACATTGATAGACCATCGACACAAACTTTCTTACCGTCAGATTTATAGAAATCGAATACAATGTGCACCCATTTGCAAAAATTCCTAGCCCCTCGTGAACCGATTCCTACTTACAAGTCCCTCTCCCGTGATATACATTAAGTTAACCGGAAACAAATAATGGGTACACCAGCTAGCAAAAGCTGCAAACCCATCATCGCAGAAGATGATTGTAGCATAACAGCCGATTATTACTTACAAGTCCCTTGCATATCTTACCATTGGGAACCAAATTGTTCTTACCATCGGATACACCGGAAACAAATAACAGGTATACTAACTAGCAAAAGCTGCAAACCCCTCATTACCGAAGATGATTATGGGCTAACAGTCGACTGTTGCTAAAAAGTCCCCTATGTGTATCATAACTGGTATCAGTGGTATCGCCTATTTTTGGTTTCAATGTACCTTACTATGAAGTTGTCAACCCCTTTGAAATTTTCAAACTGGTGTATCTCATGAAGGAATTTTTTTACCAAAAAATGGATGACATATACTTTGATCAGCTTATCAATGGCTATCGATTGCCGTCGAAAAAAAAATTCTTCCTGTCTTAGTTCAAAAGTTGACTTTTTTGCCGTAGGCCAACTTTCTAACGTCACGACTTAGAAAGGAGCAAAGGATAAGCTCTAGTTTCTTTAGCAGTGAGAGAACTTTTAAAGTTTAAGAGGCACATCTGATACCGTTACTCTACCACAAACCAAAGTGCAAAAAAAAAAAAATTATAAACTCAGCTGAAATCGTCGCAGACATGGACAGAAACAATAGATGGCAGCACTTTCGGACCCGTGGGAAAAAGCCACTTTTTTGTCTCTGTAGATTTTTCTATTTATCACTCAAATAAGATATGTTGGCTGTGGGGCCGGGTAACTGCCGCATATATTTAACACTTATAGATTTTAGTCCATCTTCAATTTGAAACTGGTGCCTGCCTGCTTGCGTGCTAGAACGGAGCTTTCCACTCGAAAGCAGAAACATCTTTTGATGAAACGAAAGGTTCGCTACACAACTTCAGATAGTCCTCTCTGACATAGGCTATACAACTCCACTTCACTTCGCAAACCGTAGGCTCTGGCTCGAGGACAAGCAAAAACCATCCTTATTGGCCCCAGGCAAGAGTTCTACGGAGCTTTCCAAAATGTAATGTCATATTCATCAATCCGGCCTAAGGTCCACACTTTCCGTAAAAACCGCACAGGTTAGACCCTTCTCAGTTACCAGGAATAAAATGAAATCGGAGTCATAGGAAAAAAAAACAAAAAAAAACAAAAAAAGCGAGGACAAAACCAAAGTGTTGCTCTCGCAACACAATTCTAGATTCCTGTGGTGAACTACATAGTTGGTTTTATCTAATACTGTGGTACATAGCTTACCGTTAAAGTGTTCCGGTGCTAATGGTAAATCCTTGTGTAATTCGTGTAGTTCTTTTGGATATTCTAAATCTACCTCATATATAGCACCTACATTCTGTAATTTCATTATCGAATTGATATGAGTTTTCAGATGGTTGTAATACTCGAATGATTCGTATTCATTCCTTTCTTTCAAATCATCCGGTATTGGAATGAATTGGAAATCATTCGCTGGTAAATTCTGCGACATTGCCCACCCATATAAATTATTTTTATCCAAATACACTAAATAATTAGATGGATTATTCTTATTATAATCACTTGTATATTTATTATTTGCTTTTGCATATCTTTTTATACATTGGGATACACCACCTCTTATCCCCTTTTCAATGAATGTATACATGTCTTCCTTTGAGAATAACGGTAAGTCTACTTTCGAATGTTTTAGGAAAGCATCCCATGTTAGTCCTGGAGCTGAGAAGTAATGAAGTGGATCCAGATCATAATTATGTATACACACATTTCTGAAATTCTCTACAACATCCGACAATATTAAAACATCACTTTTTAGGTATAATTTAGTATAACCAAGTAAAGTTTCACAGTTAAATTGCTTCCATATAGATACCGCTCTTTTATAATCACTTTTGTCAATACCTTTCCCCGTCAACCTAGAATAAAAGCTTTCTATTGGTGGTAACTTTGTACATTTCATTTTATCGAAACTATCTACGAATTCATAGGGATACACCCCTTTTTTAATTATTTCTTTGAATTCATCGTCATTTTTTAAGCTGTTAGATGTGAATTTGAAATTCTGTCTTAGATGATTACAAGGTACTTTGCAATCACATGTTGCTAAATTTGCTGATAGTTTGTCTAAAGATGAAGCCATAAATCTAATTGAATCTATAAACCGCATCTCATATTTTATTTTCGTATCAGCTTTTGTAATACTTATTGATTTCGAGAATGAGATGAAACTTTCTGCACTTTCAAAAATTCCGTTATCAGGTATCAATTCTCTAACAAATAAATGAGAGTCATATTTTGATAAATTATGCATTACTACCGGGATATGTCTAGGAATCCTGTATTTCATATTACATTCAGCATGAGCAAATCCCCTATCTTCTCCTGTCATGTGGTTGTGATCAAAGTGAGGATTTTCAGTAATTTCAGTTGTACAGATGTGACAAGTCTTATTCATTAGATTTTTCCATTTTTCGGTAATTTCTGCATTGGTATAAGTATGGTTTCTTTGTCTGCTTTCATATTTGTTTGCAATTTCTGTGGATACTTTTGTAACGGTTTTAACAAAATGTTCTGCAGCGTCTTCACCGAAATAATCGTAGTATTTGTTCTGGTTTGTATCAAAGGAACAGCATACCTGAAATCCGTAAGCAAATGGTTTCTGTTTGGCCACTTTTATTGTTTTCTTTCCGTTTACCTGATTGTATTCTTCGTTATAAGACTCAAAGTCTGCTATTATGCAATAAGGTACTTTCATTTGTTTTGCAATATTTTTATATTGTATACTTGAACCTTCAGGAGGCATTATTATATCAGGATCTTCGCAATTATTTTTACTTTCATGTTTTTCAAAGTGTTCTTCTTTTGTAAAATGCCTTCCGCAAAAAGTGCATAGGTATGTCTTTGTTTTATTTTTAGAGATTTGACTATCAACTAATCTGCTCAGATCCTTTACCAGTACATAATGATTATCGAAATATAATAAATTAATAACATGTTTAGCTGTTTTGCCATTGATTGTACTTTTTAGTATATGACTTCTGATAATTTTCTCTTTTTCAATTTGAAATAAACAAATCTTAATGTTGTATCTATTTTCAAATTTGTGTATATCTTTAGTATCCATTGGGAAGTTGGTAACCCCTTCGAAATCAAATTCGTTCTCATATTGTTTATATTTCGAAATTCTTTCCGGATGATCCTTAGCTGGGTATAAATGTGCTAAGATTGACCAAAGGAAACATTTCTGGTCGTTATTTTCAATATTCAAGCAAGCTCTTTTATTTTTTACGAAATCTGGCAGTATTTTAAACGTTCCTCCCATGTAAGATTCTATTCGTGTCATCCTATAATCAATTCCTTCATACCGACTAAATTGTAGCCCAGATCGAGGGGTATTACTTAAAGAACTAAGTCTCTTGTTATTATCATCCAAATGATTATGAGTAAGAATGCTATTTTTATTTAAAATCCAAGAAGTACTGTTGTAATATACTACTACTTCTTCATCATTCTCCTGTCGATGGAAAATAACACGAGTTACAAACTGAACTCTATACTGATAAAGTTCATTCATTCTTCGTCTCAAATCTGCAAAAACAAAAGCAATATGAGTATGTTCATCTCTTCCATTGCTTTCAACTGATACGTTTACAGTGTACAAATTCTCATTTTCCCTAGAGATAGTAGGTTGTTGTTCTTCTTCAGTTCTAAATAAATGATCAGGAATTAATTTTTCTTCTTTGATTTTTTTCTTATTTATGAAGAGAGTTGATAAACCAATTGGTTTCTGTTTACTGCTATCACGTCTTTCTGTTTGATCTCTTATGATATCTCTACTTTTCTGTACGGAATCTTTATGTTTGGTAATAATATTATTATAGTATTCTCCAACTCTTTTTAGTACTTCTTCTCGGTTTCCGCGAGTTGATAGGTTCTTGTTTTTCAGAAATTTCTTTAATTCACTTGTCTTTTTTTCTTTGTTTTTATTGTATTCTTGTTTTAGTTTTGTAATGGTGGTATTATTTTCTTTTATCTCATCTTCCAGAATGGCTCGTAATCTCGGTTCTGGTTTGTAGTCGGATGGTCTGTTCTTATTATGAGTTCTTTCGTTTCTGCGTTCAATTTTAATTTTATCTTCAGCTATCAAAATATACTTATTAAGATGGTTTATTATATTATTTGTTATTTCATGTTTCTTAGCTCCATTTGTTTTGATTTTATTAATTTTCGCATAAATCCGCAGTTCATTATATGTGTATAGCGATAATCTTTGTATAACCGCTTTGTTGTTTGATATAACCTTTTTACAAAGCTGAATAACCTCTGCAGTATTCATCATTTAATAGGGGAACATTTTTATTAATGAATTTCTCCCGTCTGCGTTTTCTCAGTCGTAAAGAAAAGCACTGGTTTCAGTATGCGTTTCACAGAGCAAGCGCTGTCTAGATTCTCTCCAATCAGTCAAGAAAGTTTCAGTAGAGTTCCGTAGATAGCAGATGTGTTTTGCGTTTCACAGAGCAAGCGCTGTCTAGATTCTCTCTGACCAGTCAAGAAAGTTTCAGTAGAGTTCCGTAGATAGCAGATGTGTTCCGAATCGCGAAGCTTTCTTTCAATCAAATAATTTCTGAAACAATTTTATTATATAATAAATGGAAGAATTAGAAAAGAAAATGTATGTTTACCGTCGCAGTTACAAGTACTACAATCGTATAAGTAATAGCTTACTTGTATCCAAATTCCTCTTTTCGGCAGCAGGAATGTCTGCGTTTCTAGTGCTACCTTTAGCTTCTTTAAGTTTGGGTGCTGTTATCATCGAAATAATTGAAAAGCAGTTAAGCATTGCTGATAGAAAAGCAGAATTTAGGACAAATTACAATTTTTATACTGAGTTTTTGTCAATGCTAAAATGCGGACAATTAACAATTGAGGAGGTAATTCAGAGAGAAACAGAGATGCGTAAAACCTTTCGATTTTTTCCTCGCGAAAAATACATGAAACAAGTCCGTCTGAATGGCTATAAATATTGTAATAAATCTATAAAAAGTCAAGAGAAATTACCAAACATATAGTCTATTGCTATACTGAATATTGTTTCCTAACTGTCAAACAGATCTTTATTTCATACGCGCCTTAATGAGCTGCGTCATTCAAAGTTCTCGCCGTCAATTTGTGATGTAATTACAGTCTCCGGCGTGACTAACACAATCTCATCTTAACTCGGAAACTTTTGCGAATTGAACAAGGACCCTTGGCGTAATGGCTCAACGCTTGGCCGAGCGTTGACTCATCGCCATTCAGACCTTCGAATCCCACTGACCGCAGTTTCTGTTTGTCGATAGTGGGATGGTAATAAAAACTTGCGGGTTCCCCGTTCAGGGCCCCCCAGACTAAGGCCACATCACCACAAACACTACACCAATCGGGGTGTACCAACATCACACCTCTTAATTTTCAAAGTCTGGGGGTGTGGGGTTTTGCAAAAATATTTTATAAAGTTCAAAATCGGTAATCATCATATCATCATGCAAACTCAGTACTGCGTTTGTATCTATCGCATTTATGTGATAAACGTGGTTGGTTTCTATTACCAGATGTTTCAAAGCGATTGGGATTTTTATTTAATAAAATCATCCCCTAATAAATGGAGTCCACAAAGGAAGTCTTGAATACAATCAGAATGAATAAATACAATGAGACAATCAGAAAAGAAGAACTAGTTCTAGGTTTGAAATATACTATTGTTAAAATGAGAATTGCTAAGACAAAATATGGTGATAAGTTGGTTGTAGTCATTAATCATAATGACAAACCCTGTGATTTGTTTATAACAGAGAAATATAATGCTATTGCTAACGAATTACTTTTAAAGAAAAATCTGGTTTTGCAACCGATTGTATGCGAAAACAAGAACAAAAAAACATATGTGGATTTAGAACTGTTTACTCAGTAATATTTGAATAAAAAGAAGTAGTAGTATATTGTAGTATTTTATATGTAGTAAAGGGTAATATTTCTCATTTCTTGTATCCTTTATTTTGGAAGTAAGAAAATAAAAATGTTCTTAAAAAGGGGGATAATTTGGTAAAAAGGATGTTAAAATTTAAGAAACTGATGTTAAAATGGGGTTTTGAAATTGGGGGGAGGGTGGAGTGGGAGCCGGTTTATATAACTACTAACTGCCAATCATATTTGACGGTGCAAAGAAGTCAGCTACATTTTATTAGAGCTACATTTCAGCCCTCCTTAGCAAGGTTCCTACCAAGGCCAGAGAAAAAGCGTGCAGAATCTGATTTCTTCTGTGTTTTGCCCAACAAATGTTTGCAGGATTTTATTTCTTGCGTGCAAAAAAGGGCCTGATGTACTGATGATTCGAACGATGATGACAAAAGCATACAAAATTATAGTTTCTTCTGTGTTTGTCGGTGCACTTTTGCCCAATAAAAGTACTTTCTCAAGACCTTTGGACGGGGAAGTCCCCCCTTCCCCCTGCCTTCCTCCCACCCATAGTGATGCCCCTGCTAATCAGCTGCTAATGCCTCTGTCCACTGAGCATGCCCAGATATTATATTTCACTAACAAACATATACCTTTATTTCGTATCTATACAGTAGTCATAGGCTCAAAAATCAGGCCAGCAATCTACTTTTTTCATTCCTTCCCTCTTCCAAGAGATATATCTGGTTGACAACTGTGAATATCCAGTGCAAGCCAAGCACAATCAGCTGTCTAGCATATCTAACACCGGCTAGGTGTTAACTGGGTGTTAACAACAGGCTAGGATTTGAATGAACATACCTCTACTATACATACATGAAAAGACTTGTTAAAGTTAAATGTAATACTTACGATTGCAAGCAAGAACAATCGCTTAAAAGGTTGCTTCCTTCGCTGCTAGAGGTTGCTAAAACTCCAGACATTTTAAGTCAAACAAGCACGTTGCACTAGGGTTTAAATAGTTTGCCGCATAATCATAGAGCTTCCATAGTTGCGTTTTGCTGATACCATGGTATCTGTTACCACGGTAGCTGGATCTGCAATTAGTCGTTTTTGCACAGTTTTTGCAGTTATCGTGGTATCTGATACACGGTGCTCTGCAAAAACGACTATTGCCCAAATTGATCCCAGAAGAAAAACAGATATCCAGTCACATCACTAAGTGCCAAACTTCTTTCTCACCAATCTGAAAAAATTTGATGAAAGTGAGATGACTTTTCAAATACCACGACCAGTTACCACGGTCGGACCTGAATATCTGATACCACGATAACTGGCCAGATACCACAATAACTGCAAAAACGCCCTTTGACTGTGGTATCAGATACCACGATAACTGCAAAAACAACTTTAGACCGTGGTATCAGATACCATGGTATCTGCAGAAACGCAACTAATGTCTGTCCCACTTTTGCTGTTCGGCCCGAAATTATGCTCTAAGATACCTTACTTCCAACATCCGATCATCGGACGGGGGGTGGGAGGGGAGTAGAGCAAGAGGAAGACGGACTTTTTAAGGCACTTCCAGCATTCGGATCAAGTGCCACATAGCGATTGCATTGTCTATCGATCTGTCCCGACTTAGCAAGTTTGGGCAATTCCACATTAAGCTAGGACGACGGAATTCAACATACGTGTAAAGGATGAGACCCGATGCTCAGGAAAAGCTTGTTTTCTGGATCCGATCATCCTTTTCGGGATGCAGGGAGGGGAATCCATGATTTTGTAACCCAGAGAATGGGTGTTCGGATTCGAGTGAAGAACTGAAGGGTTGGCAGAAGCAGATGGCCGATATGTTCAGTAGATTTTTCCGAACCGCATACGACCATGATGTGAGAAGTTAAAGGGGGGGAGGCAATTTGTAAAACGCGTAGGGACCAAACGGAGGGAGGGTTCGGATGAAGCTTGGACGGTAATAAGCTTGTAGGTCCTAGATATGTTATTTTGAGGTCAGGGCGGGACCCGGACTCTGTGGGGGGAGCTGGAGGGGTACATAATTCGAGTAAAAGTTGGTGGGTGGTAAGAACAAGTGCTCTTTATGTGATTCTGTAACACGCATAGGGACCAAAGGATGGAGTGATTGGGATGAAAACAAAGTTTAGTTTTAGGTCCTGACCGAACCCGGCGTCGCCGGGGGAGTTTAAGGGCACCGAAAACTTCCCTGATTCGAGTTGAGAACACACGCATTAGATGTGGCTTCGGTGAGAGGCCTACAAAGCGCATCCGACTATTGTGTGGGGAGTTCGAGGGGGAGGGACGGAAATTGTGTATCCTAATATGCATAGGTTTAAAACGGATGGATATCCGATTATGCTGGAAAAGCTTGAAATGTGTTGATACCTGACTGGTGAGTTCAACCAACATTTTTGTAATATGTTGAAAAAGTCCGGAAAAAGGTGCAAAACGACAAAATCGGTGCGACTTCGGGGTCTAACTAAAAGTACCGACAGTCCGAGTTTTTTGTAAGCAACTTGTTAAACTTCAATGCTGAACTGGCAATACTTCACCTCAAAATCATCAGAATCATTTTTATTTTTCCCAATATTCGTTAAAATAGCCTGGGATGTCAAAACGTTAAAGAAAAGCACGAAATAAAAACCATTACAAGCACTATTGGTTTCTTTCCACTGTTGGCTGTTGTCATGATCTTGTTTGCTTTCTGCTTCCAGGATGTGGTGCTTAACGAAGTATGGTACAAATGATCTGCTATACCGCTGGCTGTGCTTGATCGGTGGTTTCTGGAGAAGTGGGTCGCAGCGTTTTCATTTCTCGGCCCGACGTGTGTTGCCGCTAGGAAAGCGGAGGCCGGTAGGATGTCGCGATGTACCTCAGATCTCAAGCACTTTTTAGGATCCCAAAACGTAAGTGGAGGGATTCCTATGACATCGTAAAAGTTGTCCGTCTGTCCGACCGTCCGTCTGTTAGCACGATAACTCTCGAAGGGAATGAGATATGTTGATGAAGCTTGGTGTGAGGACTCTTTGGGTCAAGAGTAAGGTCAAGTTCGTAGATGGGCTCTGTAGCCCTGCATTTAGGGGTGGGGGAGGGGGTTCAAATTAAGGGACAAACAAAATATTTTTAAACAGCTAATGTGATAGTCAATTACGGGGTAAGAAGACATGCTGACCACTAATATGCAAAACATATTCTCTTCCGACAAGTAGTTCACCCGGAATCCGGCAAAAACCGGAAAGTTGGTTAAAAGTAAAAGTTTCATCTGAAGTTGATAAATGACAAAAATGGAATCAACAGAACCTAAACGGAAATCTTGGAAAGCGAAAAAGGAAAGAAGACTAGAAACACTTTTCATAGCCTTTATTCAAATATTGTAGTATCACTACTAGACCTGAATTCCTGTCCGTGCAAACACAACATTAAAGTATGTCCTATGATTCTGATAAGCTGAGCATACTTTAAATCGTAACAGATTTCATGTGGTTTGATAAAGCTTTAAGACCTTTTCTGCCACAGCTCTTCGCAGTCTAGTATTCCCAATCACATACATGAGATTGGGAAAATACCCAAGAAGAAAGCCGAAAAGGACCTTACCGATGTAGTAACGGGCAAGAAAACCAGCATCACAAAACTGAGCCTCATCACTAAACAAATACAAAACAAGTCCATATACAGCTAGCATTGCTAAGATGAATAAAAAATTGTGCTGAGCAGTAGTGGAGATACTAGCCACATATGTTCTTGATGGTATACCAGGGCTATTGTCAGTGCTGGTGGTTCTCGACGGCAGTAGGCTGGTCGAAAAGAGAGGGAGGGTGGTAGGAACTGTTTGGCGTCTCACCGCTCTCTTTTTCAAACAAACCGTAACGTTCAGAAACAATGTAAACATATGTGACGTTATCAAATAAATGGCAACGTTAGCGACGGCTTCGGTTCTATTAGGAAAATACTCCGTAAGGTTGTTCATACACAAACCGTAGCTCAACTGCTGTTGATAAGTAACTAGATTCACTAAAATCGGTGTCGATAGAATGGCCCCAACCGTTATCGCTATAAACGGGAGCTTATAACGGGACAGAATTCGGACAGTCACTGGAGCGCATAATATCATAAAACGGGCTATAGACAAAGCGAAAAGCGCGGTCTGGATTACGTACAACAGTACAAAATCGAGAATGGAAGCCAAATCACAGAACCGCTTGGAACTGTCCCGAAACAAACCATAGTTGTTCAAAAGTATGAGAAAATTAGAACAAATGCACGAGTAAACCGATGTAATGATTGTTATTTTGTTTACAAAAGAAGGTCTAACACGAACATGTTTTAACCCTTGATAGAAAATCCAGGCTGTCACATTCCCGCTCACCAAGCTAAGTGTGCGAAGAGATGCGATTAAAATTTTCAAATTAAAAGGGAGTTCAAAGTCGCAGGTCGATTCGTCACCGGTTTCTTTATTAAGAGGGTTCATACTTTTCTTTACTTAGTTTAAGGTCAACAAATGATCTTAACCATTTCTTTACAAATCACCACATTGATGTTCTTCTATCTTTTCTCCACCAGCACAACCTCAGTGGTCATTCACCTCCAAATTACCAACCCAATTTTTGTTTGGGCTCCACTACAGAAGGAATGCATACAGGGAATCCGTTAATTCACCTACAAAACTCATCACTGCACTCAAATCTTTTTTTTTACACTGAACCCCCATGTCAGTCGATCCACCAAAATCCGTCTGTTCGATGACACCCTAGTTCGCTCTCGCGTTAGTTCAACCAAACGCCAAATCCCCCAGTTCTAACATCCGACAGTGCGCCGATGCCAATACGTCACACACAGACTCTCAGCCTAGACAGTATGATATCGCGAATAAAAATTTACTGAACAACCTACACTGTCAGAAGTTTCATAACAGATAGCGTATAACACTTTCATGATAACACCTTTTCACTAAGAAATAAAGTGTTACGACCAATTAAGTTTACACTATTTCGTGCCTAGATCTCCAACAACACTTGGTAAAAATACTAACGGGAACGAAAGAAACATAACAGATTACATCCCAAAGTGTTATCTGTTGAAACCGCGCATCCTTCTGTTGTCATTATCTAACTTCTGACAGTGTAGTATTTTTACCTATTGAAGGTGTTGTTGGAGATCTAGGCACGAAATAGTATAAACTTAATGGGTCATAACACTTTATTTCTAAGGGAAAAGGTGTTATTCTTGTAAGTGTTACGCACAATCTGTTATGAAACTTCTTACAGTGTAGCTGCGTGAAGAATGCCTCTTTACTGTGAATACCAAAAAAATCCCAACTTCGACTTGACAGGTGAGACAACACTGCGTAGAATCTAGATGCGTAGCTATCTCCCCCTCGCTCACTGCAAAAAAGCATTGATTAAAAGAAACACATGAACAAACGAAATTGAGCCCCGACTCTAATTGGACTGAGTACGGTTCTAGTCAACATACAACCTTTGAGAAGTGAGGCGTTCACACAAATTCTGGAAACCATGGACAAAGACAATTCTTTCTTGAATCCTTTGAAGACACTGACACAGCGATTGAAGGCTTTGTATGTATTTTGTTCTGAAGAACAGAGTAAAGACAGACTAATGACCAACGCTAATTGAACGAAAGAGAAACTACAATACTTTTGGAGATTGGTGATATTCGGATCAGCCGAGCTGTCGTCATTCAATCAGTCATTTATTATAACAAGAGCTACGAGCTCATATGGCACTTGTTACGAGTAGGCACGGCTCGGTTATGTCAATGATATATCTAGTGTTTGCTAGGTGTCTTCCCACCAAGTTTCATCTCGATCCCTCCACTCATAGCGTTTTCCAATATTTCCGGTTCTCCCCTCAAGCTCCCCCCAAAAGTCACCGGATCCGGTCCGGATTTTAAGTGGGTCTTCTGAGGCATGAGGTCTTTCCAAATATCAAGTTTCATCGAGATCCGGTCACCCGTTCAAAAGTTATAAATACCTCAAGATTCCGGATTCCCCCTCCCTCCACTCCCCCGACAGTGCCCGAATCGGCTCGGTTATGTCAATGATGTATCTAGTGTTTGCTAGGTGTCTTCCCACCAAGTTTCATCTCGATCCCTCCACTCATAGCGTTTCCAAAGATTTCCGGTTGCCCCCTCCAGCTCCCCCCAAAAGTCACCGGATCCGGTCCAGATTTTAAGTGGGTCGTCTGAGGGATGAGGTCTTTCCAAATATCAAGTTCCATCCAGATCCGATCACCCGTTCAAAAGTTATAAATACCTCAAGATTCCGGATTCCCCCTCCCTCTACTCCCCCCACAGTACCCGAATCGGCTCGGTTATGTCAATGATGTATCTAGTGTTTGCTAGGTGTCTTCCCACCAAGTTTCATCTCGATCCCTCCACTCATAGCGTTTCCCAAGATTTCCGGTTGCCCCCTCCAGCTCCCCCAAAAGTTCACCGGATCCGGTCCAGATTTTAAGTGGGTCGTCTGAGGGATGAGGTCTTTCCAAATATCAAGTTCCATCGAGATCCGATCACCCGTTCAAAAGTTATAAATACCTGAAGATTCCGGATTCCCCCTCCCTCTACTCCCCCCACAGTGCCCGAATCGGCTCGGTTATGTCAACGATGTATCTAGTGTTTGCTAGGTGTCTTCCCACAAAGTTTCATCTCGATCCCTCCACTCATAGCGTTTCCCAAGATTTCCGGTTGCCCCCTCCAGCTCCCCCCAAAAGTCACCGGATCCGGTCCAGATTTTAAGTGGGTCGTCTGAGGGATGAGGTCTTTCCAAATATCAGGTTCCATCGAGATCCGACCATCCGTTCAAAAGTTATAAATACCTCAAGATTCCGGATTCCCCCTCCCTCTACTCCCCCCACAGTACCCGAATCGGCTCGGTTATGTCAATGATGTATCTAGTGTTTGCTAGGTGTCTTCCCACAAAGTTTCATCTCGATCCCTCCACTCATAGCGTTTCCCAAGATTTCCGGTTGCCCCCTCCAGCTCCCCCCAAAAGTCACCGGATCCGGTCCGGATTTTAAGTAGGTCGTCTGAGGCATGAGGTCTTTCCAAATATCAAGTTCCATCGAGATCCGATCACCCGTTCAAAAGTTATAAATACCTCAAGATTCCGGATTCCCCCTCCCTCTACTCCCCCCACAGTACCCGAATCGGCTCGGTTATGTCAATGATGTATCTAGTGTTTGCTAGGTGTCTTCCCACCAAGTTTCATCTCGATCCCTCCACTCATAGCGTTTCCCAAGATTTCCGGTTGCCCCCTCCAGCTCCCCCCAAAAGTCACCGGATCCGGTCCAGATTTTAAGTGGGTCGTCTGAGGGATGAGGTCTTTCCAAATATCAAGTTCCATCGAGATCCGATCCCCCGTTCAAAAGTTATAAATACCTCAAGATTCCGGATTCCCCCTCCCTCTACTCCCCCCACAGTGCCCGAATCGGCTCGGTTATGTCAACGATGTATCTAGTGTTTGCTAGGTGTCTTCCCACAAAGTTTCATCTCGATCCCTCCACTCATAGCGTTTCCCAAGATTTCCGGTTGCCCCCTCCAGCTCCCCCCAAAAGTCACCGGATCCGGTCCAGATTTTAAGTGGGTCGTCTGAGGGATGAGGTCTTTCCAAAGATCAAGTTCCATCGAGATCCGATCACCCGTTCAAAAGTTATAAATACCTCAAGATTCCGGATTCCCCCTCCCTCTACTCCCCCCACAGTACCCGAATCGGCTCGGTTATGTCAATGATGTATCTAGTGTTTGCTAGGTGTCTTCCCACCAAGTTTCATCTCGATCCCTCCACTCATAGCGTTTCCCAAGATTTCCGGTTGCCCCCTCCAGCTCCCCCCAAAAGTCACCGGATCCGGTCCGGATTTTAAGTAGGTCGTCTGAGGCATGAGGTCTTTCCAAATATCAAGTTCCATCGAGATCCGATCACCCGTTCAAAAGTTATAAATACCTCAAGATTCCGGATTCCCCCTCCCTCTACTCCCCCCACAGTACCCGAATCGGCTCGGTTATGTCAATGATGTATCTAGTGTTTGCTAGGTGTCTTCCCACCAAGTTTCATCTCGATCCCTCCACTCATAGCGTTTCCCAAGATTTCCGGTTGCCCCCTCCAGCTCCCCCCAAAAGTCACCGGATCCGGTCCGGATTTTAACTAGGTCGTCTGAGGCATGAGGTCTTTCCAAATATCAAGTTCCATCGAGATCCGATCACCCGTTCAAAAGTTATAAATACCTCAAGATTCCGGATTCCCCTCCCTCCACTCCCCCCCACAGTGCCCGAATCGGCTCGGTTATGTCAACGATGTATCTAGTGTTTGCTAGGTGTCTTCCCACCAAGTTTCATCTCGATCCCTCCACTCATAGCGTTTCCCAAGATTTCCGGTTGCCCCCTCCAGCTCCCCCCAAAAGTCACCGGATCCGGTCCGGATTTTAAGTGGGTCGTCTGAGACATGAGGTCGTTCCAAATATCAAGTTTCATCGAGATCCGATCACCCGTTCAAAAGTTAAAAATACCTCAAGATTCCGGATTCCCCCTCCCTCCACTCCCCCCACGGTGCTCGGATCGGGGAAGTGACTATTTCCAACTTAATCATTTGGGGTCCCTGATATGCCTGCCAAGTTTTATCATCCTAGCTTATGTGGAAGTGCCCGAACTAGCAAAACCTGGACAGACCGACAGACCGACAGACCGACGGACGGACAGAAATTGCGATCGCTATATGGCACTTGGCCGAAGGGCAAGTGCCATAAAAACCATAGCCGAAAGCAAACGATGAATCTGGTATAACATTTTCGTTAGAATGATGACAGATCGTGAAAGTTTCGACGACGTCAACTGGAAATCTGGACCGCCGAAACTTGATACAGGATCGACTAAAACCAGCAAGGGGACGGAACGCGAGAAAAGCAGGAAGGCATACTAAAACCAGGAAGGGCATACTAAAGCGAGGAAGGCTGTCGCCAGAATACTCTTGATGACTATCTCTCCCTGCCGATGCAGAATCTCCGGGTACCTAAGGAAGAAAGGAAGAAACGGTGTCAAAGCTGCGCTGACTCAGGATTTGAGTCGTTGTGTTTGAGTCGTTACGGACACTTTTACTCCTTCTTCCTGAGAATCACTGGCGTGTTTTGGACTTAGTCACATAGAGTATTCGCCGCACCATTCTCTTCCTCTATTTGGTACTGTTTCAGGGGTCGGCCACTTTTCAAATTCGAAGTTCACCGTCGCTTTCCGATTGTCTTAATATCCCGAAATGGGTAGGCATTAGGTTCAGCGAGTGGTCGGCAACTATAAAAATTTTAATTCACCTTTTTATTTCTCGCTCTGATGGTAGGCGACTAAAATCCTCCGATTTTAAATTCAAAGTTCGCCATCTTATAGTTGCTGACCCCTTAAAGAATACTAAATAGAGGAAGGGAACGGTGCGGCGAATTGGCCATATTCATGTTCAGCGCTTCCAAGCGGACTAGTTTCTGTTAACCCCCCCATGCCTCACGGTCATCACTTTCATCAGACATGGTAAAATAGATCTACACGTTAGTAAGTGGAAAACCTGTCATCTGTGTCCCAGGTAATGGAGGTTTTGTATATGTTTCAGCAGCAGAAAGTGAAAGTGACCCACTACCCTATGGATTCGACTTTTTACTATGTCTTAACCAACACTTGTGTAGACATAGTAAAAACTCGAATCGATAGTGTAGTAGGTCACTTTCCCTTTCTGCTGCTATACAATATGTAAAACCTCCATTAACCTGGGACACAGATGACAGGTTTTCGACTTACTAACCTGTGGATCTTTTTTACCATGTCTGATCCAAGTGATGACTGTGAGGCATCGGGGGATTAACAGAAACTAGTCCGCTTGGAAGCGTTGAACACGAATATGGCCAATTCTGGTGACAGCCTTCCTCGTTTTAGTATGCCCTTCCTCGTTTTAGTATGCCTTCCTGCTTTTCTCGCGCTCCCTTCCCTTCCTGGTTTTGGTCGATCCTCTTGATAACCGCAGCATACACTGCAGCATGATATATACGCTATATTTTCGTAACGGCGTCTGTGTCACCAAATTTTTTAATCATATTACTGGATGCAAGTCGTCAGGGCTGTCACGGTAAAGTCGCAATTTGTAACATAAATGTTTAATTTCTGACAACCATTGGACTATTTTCCGAGACTCCGGATAAGACCTGACCCAACATCAGGAACCCTCAACAGGCCACGACTTGTTCGTGCAAGAAGAAAGTATATGGGGAAAAAAGAGGAAAGATCGGGTCCTTACTACTTCTGTCCTATGTGTGGAGAAACGAACGAGGATATATGCCACCTTTTGTGCGAACAGATAAGAAATGGATTATTAAAATGATGGGAAGTAAAGATTTTAAAGAAATAAGAATTATTGAGAAGTTCCTCAGGTTAGCTTTTAAACACCGAAAAGATTTCTTCTGATGGGGAAATTGTTTTTTTAGTGCTAATAAAGTATTCAGTGTAAATTAAAAATATTAAGATTGTGTTAGTGTGTATATGCGCATGTAAGATTGTTCACGTTTTGTTTCGTTTTGTTGCATGATGGCCGGATGGCTTTAATGTGCAAATAAATCATTCATTCATTCATTCATTCCACAATCTCAACCGAAAGGAACCTATCTTCGTTTGTGCCTTATTTATTGGTTACTTCAATTGTATGACTGTTTGTATTATTATCCAGTGTTAGTTTATGTTGATGATCCGCAGCTAGCAGTTCGTAAATGCTATACTAAGGAAATATATGAATTTGATTATTATAATTGAAACACTGCAATTGCACATTTTATATTTATATCTAGTAAACGCGCAGAACAATTCATCGTTTGCTTTCCGCTATGGTTTTTATAATAAATGACTGATTGAATGACGACAACTCGGCTGATCCGAATATCACCGGATTTTTTTGGAAACCCAGCTTATGCCTCTCTATCCTTGTTCGCACTGACAAACAATTCTACCTAATCTCTTTGCAATTTGCCTGAGCTTACGATTCTTAAAAACATACAAGACATTCGGGAGAAAACCCATCAAAAAACTAATCACCGTCTTATAGCTCAAATAATATGCAACAAAATTCCGGTTGCAGAATCCGGCCTCAGTTACAAACAGTAAAATTACACGAGAATATGCGGAAAAAATAACACTCGCGAACGAAACTATATGAACCACGGGAGAAGCTATATTGCTTAAATAGGTGGATGAGGCAGAATTAGAGCCAAGATCCGACACGTTCAGTGATATCACAGCTGAATGCGTTGGCCCTATCTGACGTTTGATAGCTTTCTCCTTGATCCAGAACAGGAAACTGAGAAAAAGTGCAAAAAGATGCGAAGTAAACAGATAAATGCCAACTCTAGCGTTTGAATCCACCCTAGCCCGAAAGTATTTGGTTAGGTCGTTCCTGCACAGCCCATACGTTATTTGGTCATGGAAGTTTAACAAACTCCCAAATACAGGTGCTGATAAAATAACGGCAATTGTAACGGTAAATAACGGAAACCTGTAACGGCCTAGTGCGCGAACCGTTACAGGAGTGTACGTTGTCATAAAGCGAGCTATCGTAAGTGCAAAGAAAACAGTCTGGGCAAAATAGAAGTAAAAAAATTCAACAACTGAAACAACTGTACAGAAAGATTTGGGTTTCGGCCAAAATGTTCCGTAAACGTTCAAAATAACCAAAACAGATGCAAAAGTTACAGAAGAATACGAGTGGTATATAGTTAGTCTATTTGTGAAGGAAGGACGTAACCTGCATGTTTTTAGACAGTGGTAGAATACAAGGGATATCATCAGGCCTGTACATAGGCTAAGGATTCTGAAACCAGTAATGAGTATTTTCAGTTCTATGGTCAGCTGGTAGTCGCAACTGTATATGCTTCTCAACGTCGTCATCTAGAACACCACAATCCCAGAAGCTATCACAAGCACACGCGTCGCAACTTTCACTCAACTATTTTGAGCGTGTCCGAATTCAACTTTTGAACAGAAAATTCTACATTAACTCTGCAATTTTTGTAACGTTTTGGTTTCGGACTAGAATTTTCGTGAAATTTTACGCGCAATTAATACCACGAAAAATGTCACGAGAAATGCTGCGACGATGCAGCATTTTATGCGGAATTTTCAGGAAGAAGCGGAAGGCGCGCTGAAGTGACGATATGTAAAAATGAATAGTAGGAGTTTTGTAGGGCAAAATGGCCTGAAAACGCTAAAACAAATAGTTACAGATGGTTGTTTGAAGTTAAAAAAAAAAACAGATTAGATTCATTTGAATTAATATCAATAAAACTAATACGGTACTTTTTTCACTGTGGGATGACAGGAAAATGTACTTAAATTATTCCTTTTCAAACCAAAAAAAAATATAAGGCAAAAATAGATCAGAAGTATAAATTAGAATGGTTCTACCTTTTCTCACAATCCCAGAAAGCTTAATGTAAAAACAACGCTGTGTTCACTCTTGTCTGAAAGAATTTGAACTGAAACTCATCAAGTTTGACCTAATTCCCAATAGCAGACTGCTTACTGTCCCAAGAGTCATCAAAAATCACATTCCAAAGGATTTATAAAGCCCCATCGGTGGTCGCGATGAAAGTACGCGCCGATTTTCAACCGCTAATTATGCGGAACATCGGCCGATTTTCACTACCGTATTGGTCAAAGTTTTTGTTCTCTTCTGCTGAAACGCAAAGTCGCCACATTTTACAGAAGAAATGAAACTATCTAATTCGGACACTTTCGCGACATTAATTGCAGAATTTTATGCGAAATTTTCTTGGGCGACTGGATTCGGACACGCTCTTTACCAATTATCTCTTGAACCAACCTGTAGACCAAGAACGCCATCTAAATCTAAATACATAGTTACAGCAATTGATAGACTGCCACTAGATAGCGTCGCTTGTCAGAGTATTGTTGGTTTGTACCACGTAGGATAAAGGGTATAAAAGCACTGAGTTCACTGTCGTTCTCCCACTCTGAGGTCTAGTCTTTTCCAGTATCTAATCCATTCTTAGAGAATCCGTCTGACCTAAATTACTGATCGTTACATTCATTATAATTTCTGAGAACTCAAAATCCCTCTGCAATTCACACCGACTGGCACTACACTGATTTCTGCATTTGTCGTGGTGGATCAGGCTTCTTAGGAGCTCAATGGGCAAGTTTTCCCGTTTTCCTCCGTAACCAAGTGAGTCTCGCAAAACTTGAAATAATCATAACGGGTTTATAGTCTTTGTGAATCCAGTCGAGTTAGAACGAGTAGTACGTTAGAACACTTTAAACTGTAACAACGACGACTTTTTCTTTAACTAGGTTGTTTAATTACCTCTAGATGTTGTAATATAACGAACGTGCAGAGACGAATTGAGTTACAGTTTGTTATTCTTGTCCCACTTTCAGCTAACACTCATTCCAAACACTAGTCGAGTTTCAACTGAAGTGTGTAAGACAAGAAAAAAAAGAAATGCGCAGTTAAAACAATTAAGACCGGAGTTTATATTCCGCTACTGGGTCCCTAATTGAGGACAGATTTGAGTTACACGTTCCCTTTCAATTTTTCCTAACAAGGAAATCAATAAAAAAAAATCCTGGAAACTTGATTCCACAAGGATATATCCGGAAAGATGATACTCCACTTTTTCAAAAATTTGGGATAGCAAAGTAGATGTAGGGTATTAGCAAATAATGAAGAAATATGACCAAAGATTAAACTGTCAAATGACCCTGCGACTGCGATTTAGGCAAGAGTAAATAAGTTTGAAAGCTCTTTAAACAGGTTTCAGGTTCAGGTTTCAGGTTTATATATTTACGTAAAAATTATAAAATAAATTGCACTTCTTTCCCGGCAGAGAGACATCTCGAATGCTCGGGACGAGGCTCGGGAACAACAGATTGCACGGTTTATACGTCTCATTTACGTGTTAATGTTCGTGTTCTCTTAAATTGTTGTTGAGTTGTGGGTAGGCCCGTATCTAGGAATTTATTGGGGCGGGGGGGGGGGGGGGTGGTTGCCCGCGGGTCGGAACTAGAAAAAGACATAGATCAGATTTTAAAGCCTACAAAAATCGATTATTTTTGTGGGTTTCGGGGGGGGGGGGGGGGGGGGTCGAAACCCCAACCTTCCCCTGGATACGGCCTTGGTTGAGGAAACTACTGTTGTATTGTGTTTTCTTTCTCTTTTTTTGTTTACTCAATCTTTTTTTCATTCATTCATTCATACTTTTCACAAAATATACGCAAGGACGCGCGATTCAACTGATATGAGATAGCACATTATCTGTTAACGTTACATGCAAATTGTGTTATGAGCTCCATTTCTGCGAAAAAAGAACAGAGAAAATGGTTTGCAAAGTTACTTCCGGTACAAACTAAATCTAGTCGGAATTCCACCAAAGCGTGACGTCAAATTTGACGTCGTGAGCTCGAGGAGCTGCATAAGGTTCGATTATCCCTATAACGTTTCATTGAATGAATGTTCGAAAGAAGGGTTTATTAAAAAGAAAAAACGAGAATCTTCAATGCCCAGAGGCGAACATGTAAGGGACTAATTACCCTCAAAACAAAACATCAACAATAACGAAAACTCCGACAAAAATAAAGAAAAAAAAGGAAAGGAGCTTGTCTTACTTGTAAACGCGTCCTGCGTCTCGCTGGCCGCTCGGCTCTTCATTTATAGATTCAAATACATATTATTCATCAATATACTATATTAGAATTTCTCTCTCATGTATGGACATCCTTCCCTCTACTTCTTCAGCATCTACCTAACTTTTAACAGAAGAAAAGCAGCAAATTCGAAGGCATTCGTACAAATATTCCTAGTCGTAGGGATATCGACGATTCCAATGCGGCTTGAAAGAAACAAAACCCTTAGTTTGAACCCCCACCCCTAATCGTAGCTTACCCTTGACCCAAAGAACCTCACACCAAGCTTCATCAAAATGTCTCGTTCCCTTCGAGAGTTATCGTTCTAACAGACGGTCAACTTTATCGATGTCGTAGGCATCCCTTCACTTACGTTTTGGGATCCCAAAAAGCAAAGAAAAGGGTGCTATTTCTGAACTAAAAGTGTCAATCGAATGAAAAGGTGTCATTTTCAAGGAAAAGTGTCATGGTGTCTCCCGGGATCAACAAGAGCTAAGAGCTCATATGGCACTTGGTACGAGTAGGCGAGTAGTTATATAAAGGGGGTTCTGGCTCACCCTCCCCCCAATTTCAAAACCCTATTTTAACATCAATTTCTTAAATTTTAACATCCTTTTTACCAAATTATCCCCTTTTTTAAGAACATTTTTATTTTCTTAATTCCAAAATAAAGGATACAAGAAATGAGAATATTACCCTTTACTACATATAAAATACTACAATATACACTACTTGTTTTTTTTTTACATTTTTCATTTTTTATTCAAATATTACTGAGTAAACAGTTCTAAATCCACATATGTTTCTTTGTTCTTGTTTTCGCGTACAATAGGCTGCAAAACTAGATTTTTCTTTAAAAGTAATTCGTTAGCAATAGCATTATATTTCTGTGTTATAAACAAATCACAGGGTTTGTCATTATGATTAATAACTACAACCAACTTATCACCATATTTTGTCTTAGCAATTCTCATTTTAACAATAGTATATTTCAATCCTAGAACTAGTTCTTCTTTCCTGATTGTCTCATTGTATTTATTCATTCTGATTGTATTCAAGACTTCCTTTGTGGACTCCATTTATTAGGGGATGATTTTATTAAATAAAAATCCAGACTCACAAACTCACATACATATTTTTGTTAATAATACCTAATGTAGCTTTTCTTTCATAATATATAACACAGTAAATATTATATGGTACAGGCTGAGCGTGTTTTAATGTTAAACTTATTTCAATATCAGCAGTTGTTCCATTATATATACTTGATTCGTGTTTGGAAACATCGAAACAGAATAGTGGATATACTTCTTTAAATTCTTCTATACTAACAACACTACCAGTATCAAATGCTAATTGCTTATAGCCCAAATGTATGAACCTATTGTAAAGATTTGAGTATTTACATTTCTCATCGCTAAAGTCGCATTTGAGTGGTTCTTCAGGATATTTATCCCCATTAATTCTAAGTTCTATGTCTGTTAAATTCATATGATCAAACACCATATTATTCATTAATTGATTGTTATGCTTTTCATTTTTCTGTAACATCACAACGATTTTTGTAGGACTATTTCTCTCAGACACAACTTTCCAGGTGTGCTCCTTATTCTGACTAACATCACTTTTATAACTATTACATGCTTCCCACATCAGATTATGCTTTTTATCCTTAGCAAGATCCTTTTCTAATTCACTCATCATTTCGATACTAGGAGCTACAATAGGGATCTTCCAGGATAAATACTCGATTACTACTTTGAAATTAGTATTTCCATTTCTTATAATCATGTTGTTATCATCATTTCTTCTTAGAAATAATTTATGCGATGCACCTCTGAAGAATCGTTTGTTTCCTTTCAGAAATCCAAACAATTCTGATAATGGTAAATACATATTTACTAATTTACTGCTCTTTGTTCTGTTATATCTTTTTTCAAATCCTTTATTATAATTATTATTATTTCTCAAACTGACTGTTCCACCCCCTGCTGCAGCCCCTGCAGCCCCTGCTACTACTGGAGTTGCAGTAAACGAAGCAATAACAGGATTAATTTCTTTTCCTTGATTATAATCCTTATACCAGAAATGATTTCTTGCTGCACTTCTAGAATAATCATCAGAGTATTCAATCAACTTTGTAACGGTAGTTGTAATACCAACATGATTAATTTTTTCAACCGATTCATCGTTTATTACATACTCAGCGGTACTGAATAAATTAAATCCATTATTCGTTAAAGTAGCAATATCGGTTGCAGCTATAGGAGTCCCATCTTCGTTTACTATTCTTACACTGACATCAAGATAACTTTCACTTGGATAAAACCAGGAATCTAATTTCTTTGTTACGAATTCAAACTCTGATTTATTAGATACATTCACATCTGTTTCTCGAATTTCTTTAAATTCATATTTAACCACTGTATCATCCACAAGCGGTTCGTCAAATATGTTCCATTGCGGACTGATAACTTTATTTACTGCCATTTATATAAGAAAGAAATTATTAAATAAAACTTATTTCAGAATCTTTAATCCATTTCCAGTCATTAACGTTTTGATCAAGTCCTGACTTCTTTGATTTAAAATCCTTTTATTTGTACCGATAAGATCCTTCATCGATTTTTTGGTTCCAATTACATCAATGAGTTCCTTCTTGTTTACATCGATCAGATCTTTCCCATATTCTATTGCTCTGTTTTTCAACAACTCAAATCTCGGTTTAATAATATTATTATACATTGACATAGCCCCATCTTTTATTTGTTTTGCTGACGTTTGAAATAACTGGGAATTAACAATGTCTTTGAATACACTACCGATTCCACTTCCATACTGCTTTTTATAAAGTAATCGCTTATTATTAATCAACATTTATAGGTAAATAATTTTATTTCACTAATCCTTTAAGCTTTTCTTAAATGCAGTACGTATCCAACGTTATCACCATTCAAATCGATAGGTCTTCCCAACTGATCAGTAATTGTCATTCTCAAGGAGTAAATAAAGTCTTTTGTATTAATAGGAAGGTAGATTAATTGTCTAGGATTCTCAACAATTTGACAACCCGGTTCTGTATTCGGAACAAATGTCCAAATGACATCTGATTTACTTTTGTTTACGATAGAACTGTTTACAAGAGAGCAGTGAATTTGAATTTTATCAACGCTTCTTGTTATATTCGGAAGCTTTGTACCTTCATTGATTTTCTTAGATATCTCACTATCCTTCTCAAATCCTAAAATCTGACACAAGTCACTATTAAATCTAAACACATATTTTTCTTGTAATAGTATGACAAATCTCATAGATGCTGGATTGGATGAAATTACAATAGGACATTTGTCTTTTGGGGTATCAAAATACTGACACAAAAAATAATTCAAACAATCATCGTTATACATCCCATTAGGAATAGTAACATTCATCCACTCTTCATCTTTCCTGTATTGAAATGTATTATTTCCAAATTTATCACTTATATTATGCCACGAATACCACAAAGTACACTGATTCAAACCTATTTCATAATCCCAATTACGATTCAATTCGATTGGTTGACTAAATGTTATATCAATGATACTTTCATTACCTTCAATGTTTAACAACACCATTTATTAGAAATATTTTTTATATATTGAATTGTAATTTCTCTTCGTAAGAAATTTATTTCGCATTAACGAATCCAAAATATCAATAGCTTCATTTCTCACCTCGTCAGATGTATTTCCGTTTACTCTGCTACCTATCAAAGTGTATAATTTTGAAATCATTTCATCACAGTTCATAAATATTCCAGTTCCTTTTTGTTGAACTAAAAATGGGGAATTAGTTCGAATGCTGGTTAACCTCTCCTTGTATTCTCTTATAAATTCAAGGATTTCATCATAGCTAGAGTAACCTTTACCTTTTTTCCCGCCATAACTTTGACTTAGAGATGTCAAACGTTCTAGAGCCTCATCTATATCCGTATGATGCTTAATGTAATACGTAGGCATTTTAAAATAAGTATCAGTGCCACCCCGCGATTCTACATGTTTTAAATTAATCTGATTTAACAACTCTTGGGTAATATCTTTATTCATATCAACGGATAGTGGTCCTAAATCGGGAGAAGGTTCTAAAGCGGGTGCTCGACTCACTTCCTCTGAAGTAGTGGTCTGTAAAGCTGTTTTAAATGTATCACCTAATCTGAGAAACCGTCTTCTTGAATTATTATCACCTTCCTGTAGTTTATTAATTATCGTTTCAGCGTTCTCTTGTAATTTTTTGATGGTATCTTTAGTGTTTTCTTTTTGTGCTATAATAACTGGAGCGTTTAATTCTGAAGCATATTCCCGAAATCCTGCCTTCTCCATCTCATTTTGTTGAACCTTTCTTCTCTGAATTTCTCTGTTCTTCACTATATCCGATAAAATATCACTCAAGCGTCTTGAATCCATTTATATACAACTAATTTTATTTCATAATAAATTTTGAAAGTTCTTTTTCATAAAACCCTCCTTGAATTAATTCCCCACTTTTGTCAGATATTTCATAAGTAATGGGAATGGTAGGTCTGATGGTTGCTATCTGAAATACTTCATCCGTATAATTAGGTAGATATCCTTTATCAAAAGCACTTTTTTCTTTTTTAATTCTGACTAAATCCCCTACTTTGACGTTTCCTGTGATTTTGTACTCATCTACTGGAGGAAACAGAGCACTAAAAACCTTTTTCTGATTAACCTTTTTACTAGCATCAACTGGTTTCATTTGTATTGAGCGGTGATACGAGTTATTATAATTATTTACGAATACAGGTAAAATATCAATCCATTTACTAGAGTTGTTGTGAGTAAAATATTTCCATAGCTTTTCTTTCAGAGTTCTGTTGAATCGTTCCACGATTTGTGCTTTCAGTTCACTTTCCGATGCAAACCAGTGAACGTTATTATTTTTCAAAAAAGATTGAACATTTCTCATAACAAATTCTTTACCTTTATCAGTTTGTAGTTTCTTAGGAATTCTTTCTTTAAAGATGTGGCTGAATGCGTTTATTATTTCAGCACCCGTTTTATTTTTTAAGGGAATACCCCAAGCATATTTACTAAAGCAATCAATTACAGTTAAAATGTAATTTGTTTTATTATTTTCTTTTTTATATTTCTGCATGTCAACTAAATCAGCTTGCCATTGCTCATCAACATAGTGAACATACACTCGCCTCCTTTCAAAGTTATGATAGGAAGGTTTGTGTAACGTATACACATTCTCATTTTGCAACACATTTTTTATTGTATCTTTAGACACGTTCACTCCATTTTCTTTTAATTTTCTGTGAATATCATCAACACCTGAATAATTAGAATAATACGTCTTTAATATATCTTTTTCTGCGTCGAGGTTTTTTTTAAAAAGCGATTTTTCCTCGATCCGCAAATAACACAATTCCCTTTCAGCATTGGAACATTATTTTTGTGTGACACTGCCTTAAACATTGATTCAGTGTCAGTGCTCTTTTTACATTTCATACAATAAATCTCCATTTATTAGAAAACAATTTTCTTAAACGAAAAGCTACCAACTCTTCATTTTCCGCTGGATGTAGGAAATGCAGTGAAAACCACAGTTTAATTCATCTATATTTTGAACAGCAAGATTTTCATAAGCTATTTTTTTCTTTGAAGTTCTTAGATATTTAATTATTTCTTTTCCTGGGGGAATACCGAAAGAATCAAAAAATTCTACATGGGGGTATTCAGGTAGATTACAATACGCAACCCAGTGAGTTCCAGGCATTCCGAGTTTATCATAATTAATGACACCGCATTCCGAATCGTTTATATGTTTGGGTAGCGTATCTAAAGAGAAAACACCTCGAAACTGTGGTATACTCCCTAATGCATCCATAATATCAAAATTGGTTAGAGGTCCTACTTTACTTTTGCTTCTTTTTTGATGTCCCCGTTTTTTGACTTCCTAGGCCTTCCACGTACCCCATTACCCACAACTTTTTGTGTTCCAGGGAGTGTAAGCGCGCCACCTGTGGTATCCTCCTTCCTAGGTCTTCCACGTCCCACAACTTTTTGTGTTCCAGGAAGTGTAAGCGCTCCACCTGTGTTGGTTATGTTATCCACCAATTTCTTACCAGCGAATGTACCCAAAGCAGCAGCACCACTTGTTAAAGCTGCCTTACCAAGGGCTACAGCTAACGGTATTAAGAATGGAAGTAATCCACCTTTTTGAATCGCTTCTCTCATCTGCCTGTATGATACATCAATATCACATCCCTTATTATTCATTTTACATGTTTCAATTTTATCAATTTGTCGTTTACTTAAAAGTAACTTAACTGGTTCTCGTTCATTTTGTCTACTATGACTAACACGTATCTGACATTTTTGTTTAGCACCAAAGCATTTCTTCAGCTTTCCTTTCTGAAGCTTTGACAAATAAACTGTATACTCCATTGTTTCAACCATTTATTAGGGAATTAATTTATCTTATAAAATTTATTTACCAGCCATCATTTTTTCTATTCTGGTAACGAATGGTTTGTCAACAGGTTTTAGCTCTAGCTCTAGAAGCCTTTTTAAAATATTTACTACTGCTCTTTCAATATTATCGATACGAGTTTTTTGGCCAGCAATCTTTCCTTCAATTATACCGTTATGGGTGTGTTGCCCAAGAAGCTTTTTGTCATAATCTAAAAGATTCATAGTTAACGTTGCTAAATTAACAGCATCATTTTTGTTTCTAGGGTTTTGAACATTTGTTATCAACTTGTTTTCAGCGTTAATCTCTTTATCATTAACTCGAACTATTTCTTTTACAAATAACCCTTTATCTTTGTTCCTTACCAACGAATTATCAGGAGAATCATCTATCGCAGTTAATCTGTTGATATCTTCGCTAAAATACTGATTTATCCCCACTTGTTGTGCGGTAATTTCTTCTTTAAATTGATTCAGAATAATAGTCATGGATCTGAAACTAATAGCGTCCTGGTCAGCTTTCGCATCCCCTAACATAATAATTCTCTTATCTTGTAGGTTAATATTACCGTTGTCATCAGTAACTCTCTTTTCATTCGATTCGTTACTAACCTTTTTTCCAACACTACCAAATTTATTCATTTATTATAGAAATAAATTATCCGGTAAATTTTTCAAGGTTTTTCCTGTACTTAAGGGTTTTATCTTTTATTTTTAAATCTATGAAGAAAAAACCGTAGCCCTTGGTTGCAGTCTCGAATTGTTTGAGAAATTTTTCATCGTCTATACTGGATACATGGCTTTGTCTTATTAATTTTACTTCTTTTGGATTAGAACACTGAAAGAATGCAAAATAATTGCACTGGAGCCTTACCACCTTTGGCGTTTTATGATAGCTTTGAGACAAGTAAATAATTGAGGCATTTTTCTTTCTTCCTCTTCTGAATAAATCTTCTATTTTCTTCTGGTCTTTTTCAGTGACAAAATCGTCAAAGATAATCAAGTTTTGGTACTCAGGGTCTAAGTCGTCAACATCGACAATATCATCAAGATTGTTACTTACTGTTAAGACTTTCGATTTGCATTGTGACTCCAAAGTGGTTAAATTGGTTAGAAGGTCTTGATATTTATCTTCTTCAAGATCTTTTGCATACAAGTATATTCGGTTGAAACAAAGATATTCATAAATTAAATTCAAAAGAAGGTTAGTTTTCCCTGTTCCAGAACTACCACAAATTAATAATCTAAATGGCCACTGAGGTGCAAGGTCGTGCTTATTCTGATAAGTGTTCTTTTCACTAAAATCATAGACTTTGATTGGAGCCTTTTCATTCATTTATTTAGGAAGAATTTTTCATTATAAGATTTACTTAAGTATATACTTGGATTTATTAAGTAGGTACTTGAAGTTTTGAAGTGGGTACTTGATTTTTTTTAAGTAGGTACTTGAAGTTTTTTAAGTAGGTACTTGATTTTTTTAAGTAGGGACTTGATTTTTTTAAGTAGGTACTTGATTTTTTTAAGTAGGTACTTGAAGTTTTGAAGTAGGGACTTGATTTTTTTAAGTAGGTACTTGAATTTTTGAAGTAGGTACTTGAAGTTTTGAAGTAGGTACTTGAATTTAATGTTTATAACCTAAAGGTAAAGTGTGTATTTTATCGCTTGTTACTATCCTTTTATCATCCTTAGGATCTAACGCTTTTTTATTCTGTTCTTCTAGAAACATATTGTGCTTGTATGATCTTAAGTTATACTGGGTTATAGAAAGGTTTTCCGTTTTACCAAACAGTACATCCTTATAGTTTTGAATGGTAATTTTATCTTTAACGATATTGGTTTTTATTCCTTTCAGTTTTTTGCTAGCTTTTGAAGGGTCTTGGTTGTCCTTTAAATAAGCATATACTTTTGATCGTAATCCAACAAATTCTGTCATAACCTGTCCACCTAATTCATCTTTCATCATTCCTATCACTTTCTTATTTACACTAGGAAACCCATATGGATTATCTTTCGCATAATCAGATGTATCGAACCTCTCATTCAAATCTTGTTTGATATCTTCATAGAAATCTTCGGTTCGAATGTCGTATATGAAAGAATCAGTGTCCATATAACACAAATCAATTTTATCTCCATATTTAGGCTTCATATAATCATAATGGAATTCATACATCAATAACTTGGATAGTTCCAATACAGCAAAGCCGATATACATTGGTTTGTCTAGTTTTATCTTTTCCTTCGACATTCTTGCCACTGAAAAGTTTTCACTAAAAATTATTTCAGATTTAAAGTTGGGTTTCTTTATTATTTTTTCTCTTGTTGCATCATCCGTTATTATTTCCATATCCGCTCGCTTCCTTACGTTTTCCATAGTTTTTCCAAAGCAAGCATTATTCATAAGCTTAAAGAAGTCCTTCTCAAAATCATTTGTACCTTTAGTTCTAAGTGCTGTGTTGTGGTCTATATATCCTTTTAAGTAAGCACTTTCAGTGAATCCTAGTATTCTGTGTACTCTTTTTAATATCAAGCCTTTTTGTAAATAAAATTCTAGGTTCCTGTGGTGAACTACATAGTTGGTTTTATCTAATACTGTGGTACATAGCTTACCGTTAAAGTGTTCGGGTGCTAATGGTAAATCCTTGTGTAATTCGTGTAGTTCTTTTGGATATTCTAAATCTACCTCATATATAACACCTACATCTTGTCTCACCGACTTAATCGTAATCACCGACTTGATATGAGTTTTTAGATGGTTGTAATAGTCGATTGATTCGTATTCATTCCTTTCTTTCAAATCATCCGGTATGGAAATGAATTGGAAATCACTCGCTGGTAAATTCTGCGACATCGCCCACCCATATAAATTATTAGCGTCTAAATACATTAAGTAATTAGATGGTTTATGCTTATTATAATCACTTGTATATTTATTATTTGCTTTTGCGTATCTTTTTATACATTGGGATACACCACCTCTTATTCCTTTTTCTATAAAGGTATACATGTCTTCCTTTGAGAATAACGGCAAGTCTACTTTTGAATGCTTTAAGAAAGAATCCCATGTCAACCCAGGAGCTGAGAAGTAATGAAGTGGATCCAAATCATAATTCCGTATACAAACGTTCCTGAAATTCTCCACAACGTCTGATAGAATTAACACATCACTTTTTAGGTACAACTTGGTATAATCAAGTAATGTTTCACAGTTAAATTGCTTCCATATAGATACCGCTCTTTTATAATCACTTTTGTCAATACCTTTCCCTGTCAACCTAGAATAAAAGCTTTCTATGGATGGTAAGTTTGTACAATTCATTTTATCGAAACTGTCTACGAATTCATACGGATATACCCCTTTTTTAATTATTTCTTTGAATTCTTCATCGTTATTGAAACTATTCGATGTGTACTTGAAATTCTCTCTTAGATGATTACAGGGTACTTTGCAATCACATTTCGCTAAATTTGCTGATAGTTTGTCTAAAGATGAAGCCATAAATCTAATCGAATCTATAAACCGGATCTCATATTTTATTTCCGTATCCGTCTTTCTTATACTTATTGATTTCGAGAATGAGATGAAACTTTCTGCACTTTCAAAAATTCCGTTATCAGGTATCAATTCTCTAACAAATAAATGAGAATCATATTTTGATAAATTATGCATTACTACCGGGATATGCCTAGGAATCCTGTATTTCATATTACATTCAGCATGAGCAAATCCCCTATCTTCTCCTGTCATGTGGTCGTGATCAAAGTGAGGATTTTCAGTGATTTCAGTTGTACAGATGTGACAAGTCTTATTCAATAGATTTTTCCATTTTTCGGTAATTTCTGCATTGGTATAAGTATGGTTTCTTTGTCTGCTTTCATATTTGTTTGCAATTTCTGTGGATACTTTTGTAATGGTTTTAACAAAATGTTTTGCAGCGTCTTCACCGAAATAATCGTAGTATTTATTCTGGTTTGTATCAAAGGAACAGCATACCTGAAATCCGTAAGCAAATGGCTTCTGTTTGGCCACTTTTATTGTTTTCTTCCCGTTTACCTGATTGTATTCTTCGTTATAAGACTCAAAGTCTGCTATTATGCAATAAGGTACTTTCATTTGTTTTGCAATATTTTTATATTGTATACTTGAACCTTCAGGAGGCATTATTATATCAGGATCTTCGCAATTATTTTTACTTTCATGTTTTTCAAAGCATTCTTCCTTCTTAAAATGCCTTCCGCAATAAGTGCAGAGGTATGTCTTTGTTTTCTTTTTAGATATTTGAGGACCAACTAATCTGCTCAGATCCTTTACCAGTACATAATGATTATCGAAATATAATAAATTAATAACATGTTTAGCTGTTTTGCCATTGATTGTACTTTTTAGTATATGACTTCTGATAATTTTCTCTTTTTCAATTTGAAATAAACAAATCTTAATGTTGTATCTATTTTCAAATTTGTGTATATCTTTAGTATCCATTGGGAAGTTGGTAACCCCTTCGAAATCAAATTCGTTCTCATATTGTTTATATTTCGAAATTCTCTCAGCGTTGTCCTTGGTGGGGTATAAATGTGCTAAGATGGACCAAAGAAAGCATTTTTGATCTAAATTTTTTATATTTATGCACGCTTTTTTATTTTTTACGAAATCTGGCAGTATTTTAAACGTTCCTCCCATGTAAGATTCTATTCGTGTCATCCTATAATCAATTCCTTCATACCGACTAAATTGTAGCCCAGATCGAGGGGTATTACTTAAAGAACTAAGTCTCTTGTTATTATCATTCAAATGATTATGAGTAAGAATGCTATTTTTATTTAAAATCCAAGAAGTACTGTTGTAATACACTACTACTTCTTCATCATTCTCCTGTCTATAGAATGTAACACGAGTTACGAACTGAACTCTATATTGATAAAGTTCATTCATCCGCCGCTGTAAATCGGCGAAAGTAAAAGCAATAAGAGTATCTTTTTCTCTTCCATTGCTTTCAATAGAAACGTTGATGGTATAAAGGTTTTCCGTTTCCCTAGAAATAGTAGGCTGCTGTTCTTCTTCCTTTCTAAATAAATGATCAGGAATCAATTTTTCTTCTTTGATTTTTTTCTTATTTATAAAGAGAGTGGATAAATCGACTACTTTCTGTCTACTGTTATCACGTCTTTCTGTTTGATCTCTTATGATATCTCTATTTTTCTGTACGGAATCTTTATGTTTGGTAATAATATTATTATAGTATTCTTCAACTCTTTTTAGTACTTCTTCTCGGTTTCCGCGAGTTGATAGGTTCTTGTTTTTCAGAAATCTTTTTAATTCGCTTGTCTCTTTTTCTTTGTTATCATTGTATTCTTGTTTTAGTTTTGTAATGGTGATATTATTTTCTTTTATCTCATCTTCCAGAATGGTTCGTAATCTCGGTTCTGGTTTGTAGTCGGATGGTCTGTTCTTATTATGAGTTCTTTCGTTTCTGCGTTCAATTTTAATTTTATCTTCAGCTATCAAAATATACTTATTAAGATGGTTTATTATATTATTTGTTATTTCATGTTTCTTAGCTCCATTTGTTTTGATTTTATTAATTTTCGCATAAGTCCGCAGTTCATTATATGTGTATAGCGATAATCTTTGTATAACCGATTTGTTGTTCGATATAACCTTTTTACAAAGCTGAACAACCTCTGCAGTATTCATCATTTAATAGGGGAATATTTTTATTAATAAATTTCCCAGTCTGCGTTTTCTCAGCCGTAAAGAAAAGCACTGGTTTTCCAAATCCTTTACTATGTATTTTCCGACGCCCTTATGGGTTTCGCACATGCTTTACTACTAGTCACGGGTTTCCTTTATTCTTTACTACTCTTGACGAAATCGGTATTGATTACTACTCTTAACGAAAATCCGCTTTTGGTTACTACTCTTGACGAAATCGGCATTTGGTTACTACTCTTTATTTTGTTAGAAATATTTTTCGAAACAATTTTATTACATAATAAATGGAAGAATTAGAAAAGAAAATGTATGTTTACCGTCGCAGTTACAAGTACTACAATCGTATAAGTAATAGCTTACTTGTATCCAAATTCCTCTTTTCGGCAGCAGGAATGTCTGCGTTTCTAGTGCTACCGTTAGCTTCTTTAAGTTTGGGTGCTGTTATCATCGAAATAATTGAAAAGCAATTAAGTATTGCTGATTGAAAAGCAGAATTTAGGACTATTTATGATTTTTATACTGAGTTGTTGTCAATGCTAAAATGCGGACAGTTAACAATTGAGGAGGTAATTCAGAGAGAAACAGAGATGCGTAAAACCTTTCGATTTTTTCCTCGCGAAAAATACATGAAACAAGTCCGTCTGAATGGCTATAAATATTGTAATAAATCTATAAAAATTCAAGAGAAATTACCAAACATATAGTCTATTGCTATACTGAATATTGCTTCCTAACTGTCAAACAGATCTTTATTTCATACGCGCATTAATGAGCTGCGTCATTCAAAGGTCTCGCCGCCAATTTGGGATGTAATTACAGTCTCCGGCGTGACTAACACAATCTCATCTTAACTCGGAAACTTGTGCGAATTGAACAAGGACCCTTGGTGTAGTGGCTCAACGCTCGGCCGAACGTTGACTCATCACCATTCAGACCTTCGAATCCCACTGACCGCAGTTTCTGTTTGTCGATAGTGGGATGGTAATAAAAACTTGCGGGTTCCCCGTTCAGGGCCCCCCAGACTAAGGCCACATCACCACAAACACTACACCAATCGGGGTGTACCAACATCACACCTCTTAATTTTCAAAGTCTGGGGGTGTGGGGTTTTGCAAAAATATTTTATAAAGTTCAAAATCGGTAATCATCATATCATCATGCAAACTCAGTACTGCGTTTGTATCTATCGCATTTATATGATAAACGTGGTTGGTTTCTATTACCAGATGTTTCAAAGCGATTGGGATTTTTATTTAATAAAATCATCCCCTAATAAATGGAGTCCACAAAGGAAGTCTTGAATACAATCAGAATGAATAAATACAATGAGACAATCAGGAAAGAAGAACTAGTTCTAGGATTGAAATATACTATTGTTAAAATGAGAATTGCTAAGACAAAATATGGTGATAAGTTGGTTGTCGTTATTAATCATAATGACAAACCCTGTGATTTGTTTATAACACAGAAATATAATGCTATTGCTAACGAATTACTTTTAAAGAAAAATCTAGTTTTGCAGCCTATTGTACGCGAAAACAAGAACAAAGAAACATATGTGGATTTAGAACTGTTTACTCAGTAATATTTGAATAAAAAATGAAAAATGTAAAAAAAAAACAAGTAGTGTATATTGTAGTATTTTATATGTAGTAAAGGGTAATATTCTCATTTCTTGTATCCTTTATTTTGGAATTAAGAAAATAAAAATGTTCTTAAAAAAGGGGATAATTTGGTAAAAAGGATGTTAAAATTTAAGAAATTGATGTTAAAATAGGGTTTTGAAATTGGGGGGAGGGTGAGCCAGAACCCCCTTTATATAACTACTTAGGCGGTACACGAAAGAAGACGAGAAGGTCGCAAAATACCCTGCCATCCAAAAATGCGATTCGGACCCACAAATGCTGTAAGAGGACAGCTCTGTCCTCTGGGGGAGCAAACCCTGCTCCTAACCAAGTAATTCCTCCGATTTGTGACTGACTTTTCCGGCGTTTCAGCAATTTGAAATTCTACGACTTTCCTACGGAGCACTCCGAAGTGGCAACACAGCCGAAGTCTTGCGAAACAGTGCCCAGTTTCCGAGACGCGTGAAAATTGGACAAAGAGCTGTAACTCAAATTCAAAAGAATTTCAATGAAAAGAGATTTCGGGTGGAAGTGGGTATTCTAGGGGGGCTGCCAGAGGGTAGAAATAGCGTAAAAGGTCGCTGATGCTTTAATGAAACTTGAATGACCTCCTGTCTGAGGTATCACACTCCAAGTGCAAAAATAAAATAGTTTTTGGGATCCCAAAACGTAAGTGGAGGGATACCTATGACATCGCAAAAGTTGTCCGTCTGTCCGTCCGTCTGTAAGCACGATTACTCACGAACGGAATGAGATATTTTGACGAAACTTGGTGTGAGGATTCGTTGGGTCGTCGGACCAGTCAAGTTTGTAGATGGGCTTTGTAGCCCTACATTTAGGGGTGGGGGAGGGGTTAACAGGGTAAGAAGACATGCTGAACGCGATGTTGAAAACCATTTTGTCATCGGACAAGTAGTTCGCCCGGAATCCGGCCAAAATCGGAAAGTTTGTTGAAAGGAAAAGTTTTATTTGAAGTTGATTAGATGTTCGATTTAGAGGTAGGAAGACATGCTGAAGACGATGGTGAAAACTATTTTCTCGACGGACAAGTATTTCGACCGGAATCCGGCCCAAACCGGAAAGTTTGTCATAATTAAAAGTTTTATTTGGAGTTGATTAGATGTTCGATTGAGGACAAGAAGACATGCTGAACACTTATATGAAAACAATTTTCTACCCGGACATGTAGTTCGCCCGGAATCCGGCCAAAACCGGAAAACTGTTGGAAGTAAAGTTTTATTTCTAGTTGATTAGATAAGCGATTTAGGGGTAAGAAGAGATGCTGAGTCCCTGTATGACAATCATATTTTACCCCGACATATAGTTCGACCGGAATCCGGCTGGAATTGAAAATTTGTTATAAGCTAAATTTTTATTTGAAGTTGATTAGATTTTCATTACTGGGGAATGAAGATACCCTGATTTCGTCTTTGAGCTTTATTTTTTTGCCGGACAAGTAGTTCTGGAGTTCGGCCGGAACCAGGAAATTGGCAGAAGTGGCAGGAAGTTTTCGTAAAACAGATATGACTTATAGGGGTAAACACACATGCTGAATCCATATCTGAACTTGGTTTTCTCAGGTGATTAGCTATTTGGCCTTAATCTGTTTCTGAATTTTAATTGTAAAAATGTTCAATGAGTCTGGCGATGACTGTGGCTAAGACAAGACCCAGTTGTCTGGATCAGATATTGAATTTTTGGGATCCCATCAAAACCTTTGGTCTTGTTACGAACGATACATGCTCGTGACTTCCAAGGACGCATGATCATTGTTATCTGACGAGTTCTGCTTACAAATGATCAAAGCAAAACCACGAATTGACAAACTCCTTCTTTCATCCTCTGACCCAGCCTTGCAAGTGCCATATCAGCTTCCAGATCTTGCTGTATTTCCGTTCACTATTTTATATTTGACGGAGCAAAATGGATAAGTCAGCTACATTTTCTTAGAGCTATATTTCGGCCCTTCTTGGCAAGAGTCCTCAAGTGTTGTTCATTCTGGACACGGTTGCTGTTTTTGCTGTTCGACTGGGTCGTTGAAAGGGTAGAGATTCGTCTCCATTTGATTTTGGAGTCAGCCGTCTCTTCTTCTTCTAAATATGATCGCAGTCAGCTTGGGCTGAAGGAATATTTAGTTCACTATTTATTATCTCAATCTATTCTGCGCTTGACAGAATGTTAAATAGAACAGAATGGTAAATAGAACATCACGTATGTATCTCCTTTCCTCAGGAATACCCAAAAATAATATTTGATAGTGCAAATCGGATACGTCAGCTGAATTTTATTAGAGCTATATTTCGGCCCTTAAAAAAAAAAAAAAAATCCCACAAGTTCGTTTTCCAACTTGAGCGGTTCTGAGCCTGACGAGGACCCTTGCCAAGAAGGGGCCGAAATATAGCTCTAGTAAAATTCACCTGACGTATCTGTTTTGCACTGTCAAATATGAGTCGCAGGCACCGCAGTCAGCTGGGCTGAAGGAATATTTACCCAAAAACAATCCTTTACAGGGGCTCTCGGCAAAACCGAATTTAGTCGAATTAATTTACTAGCCTTTCGGAAATTTCTTCGAAACGATCATGACACATTTTTAATATCCATAATATAAGGGCAAATAATAAAATTTCGAAAAAAATAACGTCTAACTAAAAATAATCCCCCGTTCTAGCTTTCGACACGCGGATCACAGATTTCCTCGTTCACCTTCTTTTCCTTCCTTTCGGCAAAATCGAATGTTATGGAATTAGTTTACTAGCGTTTCGGAATTTCTTTTAGAAACGATCGTGACACATTTGTAATATCCATAAGCGATTATTAGTGCAAATAACAAAATTTCGAAAAAAATAACGGCTAATAAAAACAATCCACCGTTCTATAGCTCTGACAAGTGGATCATAGATTTTCTCGTTCGCCTCCTTTTTCTTCCTTTCTTCAGCTTTATCTAAGGAGAAACCCTCCAAAGTAACAGTGTGAAGACTAGAGCAAACGCGACATGAGCGCTGATTATCTATATTTTATCAGCCACTTTGTGAAGTCTTCTTGGGACCAAAAATCGACAATGAGCTGAGCGCCTTCACAGATGAAAATCATGTCAAGTAATGCGTTCCATATTGAAAATTCCACATTATAAAAAAGCGCCCTGATTAGTTTGTTTATTTTGTACTTGCACTTCGTGGTAGATTTAGTAGGCTAATTTATTTATCTTTAACGGTCAGCTGTTTATTAGTATGTGCGTGTGAATTTGGTTGACATGTTGTTGTTCCTTTTATACAGTACTCTTCAGTTTTGAAGGATTCAAATAAATAATAATATAATACGAGTCTCGGGCGTCACTCCACTCTGCTACTTTTAAAGCACACCTCGCACTATCTACTATTTATATTCCAGTATTCAAAACTACCTGAATAAAACTAAGCTCTGCTTTTCACTAACTTTCCACAGCTTTGGCTATTTTAAGCATTTTCCCAGACCCATTGACTTCCAGCAAAAACTTCGTAAAATTCAGAAAACCGGTTTTACTCGTCAATGATCGACATTCGAACACTCATTGAGACCACAAGTGCAAAGCTTACCTAGGTATCGTCAGCGGGTGTAGAATATATTTATTTATTTATTTATTCATTTATTTCCCTCAGAACCGAGGAGTACAAAATAATGTATAAAAATAAAAAATAATAATAATATTATATAACATATAAAATTGGAGTCTCCGGGTTTAAAGTTCAATGGGCACATCAAACTACCCCAAACCCACTCTGTAACAACCTAGGACCAATGCTTATCCCCTAGCTCAGCAGATTTTTCAACAGTTTCCTCTCGGTGATATTTCAAAGCGTAATTTTTGGGCCAGTACATGTTCAAATTTATTAGCTTGGACAAAGATAAGAGTGAAGTTTCTTATAGTAATTAGTTGATCTTTATTTAATGCCTAAATCAGCTTTTAGAATTCATATTTGAATCGGCTATTTGTTTGTGAATGATTTTTGAAGCTAAGTTATTTTTTGTAAACTTATTGCATATTCCGATTTTATAAAGCACATTAGCCAAATTACGACCGAAGAAGAAGTGGAAGAAAACGATCGAAGACTTAAATTATACATGATTAGAATATTTTGGAGATTTAACATGTCTTCTAGTGATTCCGATTCCCCATTTGCACCCTGCTTTGGTGACATCTCAAATATATCCTTTTCTATCAAGCATTGCCGGGTGTTTTTGAATTTGCTGCCACGATATCCCAGCTCCTAAGATTTGGATCGCCAAAATGCCAGAGAGGTAAACACAAGCGATAACAAGTAAACGGCCGATTTTCGTAGCGCCTTCTAGAGGAAGTCGGAAATGTTTATTTGTGAAGCATTAAATACGAAATAAATCATTAGAAGTGTCCATTGTGCTTTAAGAATTATTGAATGCAGTTATGGAAGCAGGTTGCATTGGCATACTTCATAATTATTTGCGTAAAAATATCTGTGACACTGAACTTCACACGGTACATTCTAACCCTCCCAAGAAAACTCACTGAATTTCACGCTTGTCTTTTTTCTCTATTTTCAATGCGTATCATGCTCCCGACAGGGGCGTCACGTATGGGGGGGGACGGGTTGCTGTTGCCTTTACTGTTTTAAGCCTTTCTCCTGCCCAATTGACTTTAAGCAGAAAGGAAATAATAACATAATCGTTTTTTCTGACAAACGAGCTTCTCCTAGACAGTAGAGCATTTTACCAAGCGAAAACCGAAAAACAACGCAAATTGAACATCACCGAGTTGTCGCTAGGGGGATTAGAATATACTATATTAAATTCGGGTATCTGGGTTAAAGAATGGATGGAGAAATTGCGGAAGTAGGCCAGATGAAAATTTTGTAGCCTTTCGTACGAAAAAGCTGCATGTACTGATATGTAATAGTAAAGAATACTATCATTTAATGTGCCCTGGACTAGACAATCTTGACCAGTAGTATCCATTAGCGTCCTGTCTTGCTATATTAGCGTCCATTCTTGCTAATAGTAGCATGCAGGAACACGGTAGCCTTGACATAGAAGCATGTAGTAGCATCAGTTCGTACTGCATGCTACTTTTTCGTACAACTTCATGCTACTATTTTGAGATACATTTTTCATGGGGGGTTCCATTGGAATTATAGGTAGCTGTATTATATTCGGGTATCTGGGTTAAAGAATGGATGGAGAGACTGCGAAAGTAAGTTGCATTGGGATTTTTGGTACAATGGGTCCTTTAAATCCAGTCACATCAGAAAAAAAACCCCGCTGATCTGTCCGTGTTGGACGACATTTTCAACGTACCGGCTGAACTCTCTGCACTGTGAAAAGTTTCTCCGAGTAAGGATTAAAGTTAACTGCAGTATTTACTACTGGGATTAATCTTATATCTACTGGAGTAAGAGTAGTCCCAATTAGAGATAATATTATCTTAGTTGAGACAAGATTAATCCCAGTAGCAGTACCGTTTTTTTTTTTTTACAGTATGGAATCTAGAGGTTAACTTAAAACACTAATGGAACGTCCAAAATTACGTAAATTCGGGAAATTCTTCTGTCAGACATCTAAAACAAATCTGCTGCTCTATACACAGTTCTCGACATTTCCAGAAAGACTAGCTGAACTGTCCGGAACTCTGACACCGACTCACAACACCGTCGTACGCAATGGTGATTTCAAAATCACCTTAGCCATTTTCTCACTATCTTCCACTCTCTTCCACGCCAGAAAAAGCGGATTTCCAAGCATTACACTCTGGTTCAACAAGCCTATCACTTCGTTGGATATCAATGGTCTTACTCTGTAGTTGAGACAACCTCTTCGGGTGTATTCGGTACACATTAGAGTGTAGATGAGCCGAGCATAGCGGGCGTCTACGCAACTGTCCGCATCAACTGAACGAGTAAAACGGGTAGAGATTCGTTCTAGGTATTCGATGGTAATGATCGGTACGATGTAATCTACCTGAAAGATATCATAATCAGCATTTTTATTTGCCGAATATGTACACAAGAGAAAAAATAACCTGAGAGGTCAACAATTATACGCGTCATGAAATACATAAAATAACACTTAATATATACAATTAATTCATATCGTGTGAAAATGCTTCATTGTCTTCTTTTCCTTCTATTTTCAGGTTGTGATGACGGATTAAATATGCCACGAGCGCCTGTGTGTAGCATTGACTTGATTTTGTCGGTGGTAGTTGAAGGAGTGGACCGGGTCCCTTAGGTTTTTCGGCCCGACGTATTCGATTGTTAGGAAGGGGACTGAATTCCGGTAGGATTCAATTCAATTTATTTAATAATAAAGCAAAACATATCTCTCGTGGGCAGAGCCCAAATACGATGTTTTTGTAGTCATAAACAGAGATAAAATAAGTTGTCAACACATAATTAAAAGAAAATAAAAATAACAAGGCAGATAATGCTAAAAATCATTGTACTGCTTTACGAAGCTAGGCACAAAGCTTCTACTGTAGCGCTTAGTGTTACAGTAGATTGGGGTCAGTTTGGGAACCTTTTCAGCCACTTCTCGGGGGGGACGAGATCTTACAGGAAGAAAGGGTGGGGGAAGGAATGAACGGTACATGGGGTGCTGGAGAAGGGAGGAGCCAAAGTTGCGGCATAGTTTTCCACGGCGGGAAGAAAGGGATTCAATTTTAAATTCTTTGAGGTAAAAAGAGTATGGTAGGGGATGTCACGATGGCGCTCAGATCGAAGACATTTGGTGCCAAATCTCATGGTAAGATCGTGGCGTCTCTTCGGTGTTGGGATGTTGAGGTTTCTGACGCTATCCTCGTATGACACATAAAGAGATAGTTAGCTATTCGTCATATCGTTCCCGGAGACTCCATTCTCTTGCAAACATAATTTAATGTTCGGGTGCCGCTTGCAAGGACGTTCATACCTCAATAGTTGCATTTTTGCAGATACCATGGTAACTGACACCACGGTTTACAGTCGTTTTTGCAATTATCGTGGTATCTGATACCACGGTCAAAAGGTGTTTTTAGCAGTTATCGTGGTATTTGGCCAATTATCGTGGTAACTGATCGTGGTATCTGAAAAGTCATCTCACTTTCATCAATTTTTGTCAAATTGATGGGAAAGAAGTTTGGCACTTAATGATGTGACTGAATGTCAGTTTGTATGGCACTTGCCCTTCCGATGGCATTTTCTGTCCGTCCGTAGATTTGTATGTCGGTCTGTCCAGGTTTTGCTAGTTCAAGCACTTCCGCAAAGCTAGGACGATGAAACTTAGAAGATATATCAGGGACCCCAAAAGAATAAGTTGGAATTAGTCAGTTCCCCGATCCGAGCATCTAAGGGGAGTGGAGGGAGGGGAAACTTTTGACCGGGATGATCGGATCTTAATGAAACTTGATATTTGAAAAGATCCGTGTCTCAGACAACCCGACCCGTCTAAAATCCGGACCGGATCCGGTGACTTTGGGGGAGAGCTAGAGGGGGGGGGAATCTTGGGAAACGCTTAGAGTAGAGGGATCGGGATGAAACTTGGTGGGAAGAACAAACACAAGTCCTAAATACATTGTTGACACAACCGAGCCAGATTCGGGAACTGTGGGGGAGTTTGGGGGGGGGGGGCTCTGGAATCTGGTGATCCCACGAGTTCGGCACTTCCTGATGTGCCAGGACGATGAAACTTGGGAGGAGTCTCAGGGACCCGAACAGGCTGACTTGAGAATAGTCGTTTCCCTGATCCGACCATCACAGGGGGAATGGAGGGATGGGGAACCCGGATTTAGTGGCATGCGTAACTTTTGAACGGGTTATCGGAATTGAATGAAACTTGGCAAGTAGAGAGAGATATCGTTTCAGATGTTACACGTCAGTCCTAATCGGATTCGATACCTGTGGGGGGGGGGGGGGATTGGAGTGGGGAACTGGAAGTCTCGTGAAACGCTTAGAGTCGACGGATTGGGATGGAAATTAGTGGGAAGAAAAAGCATTAGCCCTAGATACGCAACTGACAAAACCAGATCAAAACGGGGCTCTATGGGGGAGTTGGAGGCTATTTCCCGGAATTCCGGAGATTGCCAGTTAGGATAGTTCCAGATATTCTAAGGACCGATGAAACTTTGCAGGCGTATCAGTGACTGAAAAACCAGACCAGACATAATGCCCTAGGAATACTCGTTTTCCTGGATCCGACCGTCTTTGGGGTGTTGCGGGAAGGGAATCCGGAAATCAGTGGCTTCCATAAGCTGTGAACAGGTGGTCCGATTCGAGTGAAACTTAAAGGGTGATAAGAACTGACCACCTAGACAAGCAAAACATGCGTCCTAACCACGTGCGGCCACGGTTGGGAGAGTTGGAGGGGGGGGGGGATTTTTAACATCCACAAAAACCAACCGGACGGACAGAAACGGATGCAAGTTGGGCAGTACACAGTTTATGCGGCTTTGATTTGTTATTTGTCATCTGGATCGTACCCGGCCAGGGTATAGGGGGGGGGGGGAAGGGGAAATCCGAGATTTGCAGATAGGCTATACTCCGATTCCAGTCAAACTTAATGAACGGGAACAAGACATGTCAGACATGCGACTTTTATGGGTCTGAGTCGCATTCAGCCACAGCAAGGGGAGTTGGAAGGGGAGTCCCGGAAATGTTGTGGGTCACATAGGGGTCAAACAAGTAGAGTGATTCGAATGAAACTTGGGAGTGTAGAGAGATCACATAACCTAGATGACATATTTTAGGGTTTGTACTTGATCCGACCACGGTGTGGGAGGGGGGAGAGTTAGCGAAATTTCCTCCAAAACGCTCAGATTTGAATGAAACTTAAGAGATTCAGATAATCCATTTAGGAGTCCGAACCAGATTCAGCCACGGTAAGGGGAGTTGGAGGGGGCACCGGAAATCGTGTGGCACGGCGAAAGGCCAAACGAGTGGATCTACTGGATTGAAACTTGGAAGGTAGAATACTCATTTGCCCTAGATGATCCGAAGCTATGCCGGTAATGCTCAGACTTATATCTGGGTCCGAATCTCATTTTTGGATGGCAGGGTATTTTGTGACGTTCTCATCTTCTTTCGTGTACCACCTATTCGTATCAAGTGCCACATGAGTTCTTAGCTCTTGTTGGTACAAAAATTCCTTCATGAGATATGCCTTTTGAAAGTATCTAGGGGTTGACAACTACAGTAGTTGGGTAACATTTAAATAAAAAACATGCCGATTCAAATTTTGACATATGTAGAGGACTGTGAGCAACAATAGACTGTTACACCATAATCATCTTCGGCGATGACGGGTTTGCACCTTCTACAAGTTGGTGTACCTATTATTTGTTTCCGGTGTATTTGATGGTAGGAATAGTCTTGTCCATGTCCTTCACGGGGAGAGGGGCTTGTAAGTAAAAATCCGTTGCTAGAAGGGGTTCATTAGGGGTTAGAAATTTGTGCAAATAAGTGCACATTTTATTTGATATCTATAAATCTTAGGGTAAGAAAATTAGTGTCCACGGTCTATCACTTTAACTTACAACTAAGTACTTACGCAACGGATAAAAATGATAAATGTAGAACAATGACGTATAGCTATATATCTATATATAGAGTATATATAGATACTCTATGCTGAGAGTATCAGCATACTCTCGGTTTTCACCACGCCACCCCCTTACCCCCTTGTTTATGTGCTAGTGTTATTGTATGTATAGTTATTTTAGTATTTTCTTCCTTTCTTTTTCTTTATTGTGCTCCACTTGTTTTTCCTCTGGAATTTGTGGGTAAGAAATAAATAATTATTATTATTATAGTTTCGCAATAATTAGTAGAGTGGCATCTATAGTATTTAGATCCTGAGAAGTTACGGATAGCTTTATAATACCAACTAGGTTAACGGGTTAACTATAATCTACCAAGTTTTCATTCGTCACGACGTCTACGACTGAAAAGGATAAGGTTGAACTATCTGCAAAGTCAATTTAGTTTCTTTTTCCGATATTGTGTTTTTTTTTTTCAACGCTGAGGGATAGTATTCTATCCTGCACCTTACTACAACCAGGCAGCTTAATAAGATTCTCAAATCTCCGCCACACATTCCTGACACTCCCTTTTATAATATCTCTAACCCTCCAGGAACTTGTAACAATCGGCTGTTAGAACATAACCGTCTTCGACGATGCTTGCAACTTTTGCTAGTTGGTACAGTTTTTGTTTCCGGTGTTTTTTATGAGAAAGAACAATTTGGCTCCATGTCTTATTATGGGGAGAAGGACTTGTAAGTAAGAATCGTTTGGTAGAGCATTGTCATTTCCGTGATGGGCCAGAATGGTCTACGGTGATCGTCTATCACTGTAACCTAGAATTAAGTCTATCCGCAACGGGTACAAATAATAATGTAAAAGAACGCTTTACTTTCGCAATAGTTAGTAGAGTGGCATCAATGGTATTTCGATCCTAAAAAGTTACGGATAGCTTTATGATCCCAACTAGGTTATATAAGATACTATTCCAAGTTTTCATGCGTCACGATGTCTACGACTGAAAAGGATACAGTTCAACTGGCTGCAAAACCAATTTAGTCCCTACTTCCGATATTCTGTTGTTTTTTTTCAACGCTGAGGGATAGCCGTGTGTTAATTCAAACAATGTTTACAACGGCTACGATTCTTCAGCAGCGATATTTCGGCCCTTCTTGGCAAGGGCCGAAATATCGCCGATGAAGAATCGTAGCTGACGTAGCCGTTGTAAACATTGTTTGAATAAATGTTTCAAAGTCAGCTTGGGCTCAAAAAAATATTTATCTACGATAGCCATGTGATTACGGAATGCGTCACCGGTTTAGAAAAAGATTCTTCTTAGAACATACCATTTTTAAAACTTCGATGGATTGACAACTTCACCGTATAACCAAGAAGTATAACCGAAGTATAAGCGTAATTTATTCCTGGTATAACCGATAGCGAAAAAACAAAAGCAAAGTGTTGCTCTCGCAGCACTTTAGTCGGTGAAGGCCGAACAAAGGTTGCTGCAACACTTCACGTTGCTAAGTCAACGTAGGTCTAGTTTTTGTTCAAGTTTACCGGAATCTGTTGCTATTCAGGAGGAAATGTCTGCTGCCCGAAAGTAACTGTTAGTTACTATTTTCGTTCCAACCTCGTAAAAAGTTACTACGATGACCGTTCCAACCTTCTCGAAATAGTAACTAACAGTACAAATTTGCTTACCATGCTCGGGAGCGTATTAAGCCTGGTAAATACGCATCTCTATAACGTGATTGGTTGGATTCGCCCGTGGCATGATATTCTGCTGGAAAATAGAAAAATCGTTCCAGCCTCGGCAGAAAGCCAGAATTCGTGACGTCATGCGTAGTAACTATGGTAAGTAGGGTGGAACGATTTAAGCTGAAAGATTAGACTGGGTTGGGAATAAGAATTCCACGTTTGAAAGCGGAGTTCAATTTGAACTTATTTCTTCACGCGAACAGAAGCCCGGCGAGGTGGTTCGGACTATCTTTCTAAGAACTGTACCTTACTTAACCCTTATTAGCCTCTTTGAAAAAATATCTGGTACGGACTACTCCTCCTTGTCCTCGCACAAAATTACGAAATATTGACTTACATCATGGAACCATCGCTGTACAACTCCCCAGGGGTCTACACTCAAAAACTCTTCGTTTTCTCCCAGTGTTAAAACCCCCAATTTTCCTAAATCCGCTCTATTTCTTCTGAAGACACTCGATATGCTGCTCGCGTACTCCTGACCATCTGACGCAAAAGTCAGAAGCACAACCTTGAAGTTCTCCATGTTTTTCAGCTTTGGAATTTCCAGCGTCTTTTCTTCAAATTCTCGCGCTTTTTCCAAATCCTCCTCAAATTCCTTCAAGTTTTTGTCTTCCACGCCGCAATGGCCGTCTTGGCAAACCGCTTTTTGAAACTGCGCGCTCTCTAACTGTCGCGATTCGGGACCGCTAGAGGCGGACATAGTGATCGAGCGGACGCTCGACACCCCGGAATCTGATTGGCTGTCGTCTGCATCGTCTGCTATATCAACAGGGAGGGGTGGATAACCAGATGCGTGTAGCTGTAGAAATTCTGAAAACAAAATATTCTGTCAGTTTAATTTATTCAGATATTATTACCTAATTCTGGTGTAAATATTTATTTGCTTCTTGTTGTTTTAGCTTCTGCTGTAGAGGCAATTTTTCAATAAACCTTAAAGGATCCCTTTTGCTTATTCTACCTTTCATATTATCCATAGCTCCGTTTCTGGAGTTATAAGCTTCTGAAATCCCCGCCTCCCGCCATTGTTTCGTTACAGATGACTTTAGCGCTTTTTCGGCCAAGCCGAGTTTTGTCAGCCACGCAGATGAGACTTCAATTTCAATTTCAATTTATTTAATAATAAAGCAAAACATATCTCTCGTGGGCAGAGCCCAAATACGATGTTTGTGTAGTCATAAACAGAGATAAAATAAGTTGTCAACACATAATTAAAAGAAAATAAAAATAACAAGGCAGATAATGCTAAAGATCATTGTACTGCTTTACGAAGCTAGGCACAAAGCTTCTACTGTAGCGCATAGTGTTACAGTAGATTGGGGTCAGTTTGGGAACCTTTTCAGCCACTTCTCGGGGGGAGACTTGCAGCAAGCGTCATGGTAGGCCATTTGTTTCGGACTTTTTTGGTATTGTTTGGTTTTCCTCACTTTTTAACCATGAACCGATGACGTTATTACTCTTTACTTCCGAGGTCCCGCGATGTCGGTACTCTGACCACGGGCTAAATCTCACTTGCGAACATAACGGTAGCGTGCGAAGGGGGGAATTTTCCGACTCTTCAAAGGCTTGGGATCGTAGTCTTTCGTTTGGTGGTTCGAGCTGACTTACTGTATTGATAGATTAGTAAATCACAAAATCCGGATTATCCACAACAGCTTTTCTTTGGTTTATTTCTAATTCGCATCTCAATCTATTCTGCGTCAAAACCGCTTTTCCGTTCCTGCTCTCCGTTACCACAACTTCCGTTATTGCACCACACAGGATATTCCTAAAAAACCTCAGTACCCAGGATGCTTTAACAAAAACCTATGTTTTTTCAGCAGGATATCCAAAACCTCTGCTTCAAGGATATTCTACCAAAGTCTACGTTTCCAAGGGGAAATGGATATTCTTTTACGTCTTTTACATTTTCTGAACTAAGAATAAAATCGCTCCTGAAACCAACCCAATGTCACAACCATGGGGCTTTCAGTTTTCAAATAATTTGCGTCCAGCCACCGCTTCCGAGAGCGCGAAAACCGGAGAGAGCTGACAAGCGCTAGCAAGGTATTAATGGTATTGCTGAGTCGTTTCATCGTGAAAAGATCATTTCTAGTAAGAGTTGTGCTTTAAATCTGAATTGGTCCATTTTATTGCGTGTGTGTGTGTGGGGGGGGGGGGGCGGGGGTAAAATACCAACTCATCTCCATTTGCCATAGCATAGTCTGAATACGGGCAGGATCATGTAGCATAGGTCGGCAGCAAGGAATGTCTACATATACAATAAACACAAATTTTCAACATAAAATCAAAATTTCGGACAGATCACAGTTTAATGTCTGAAAGAATCAAGATTTCGTCGGTTTTCATTAGCACTCATTCGTGCATTCGACCTCGACGCACCTACACTGTAAAAAGTTTCTCCGATTAAGGATTAAAGTTAACTGCAGTGTTTGTTACTGGGATTAATCTTATCTCTATTAGGATAAGATTAATCCGAAATAGAGATAATCTTACCTCAGTCGGGTCAAGATTAATCCCCGTAGCAAATACTGCAAAATTGTTTTTCCTGTAGATTTCCGTGATCCAGACGCACGGCCAATTTACAGCAATATTACCTATTACGATAACGTCTATATACAAACTGCAAAAATTTCACCGAGAAAGGATTAAAGTTAACTGCAGTATTTGCTACTGGTATTAATCTTATATCTACTAGGATAAGATTAATCCGAGATACAGATAATTGTATCTCAGTAGAGACAAGATTAATCTCAGTGCAAACTACACTGCAAGCAACACCAGTGCAAGCAAGCAACAGCAAGCCAACAGCAAGCAACACTGTGCAAGCAACACTGCAAGATTTGTCTTTATAGTGTACATATCCATGATCCAGACTCACGGCCTATTTACAGCAATGATGTTAACTATTACGATAGCTTCTGTAAGCAGCTTCAGGCGTGTGTGTGTGTGTGGGGGGGGGGGGGGGGCAAAACTCTAGGGTTTAAAAAAATTGCCATATCTTACCGTCAAGGTAGGGAGAAATAGCCAGTAGTACATCGTCCCTTCCCAGGCGTCTAAGAGCTTTCAAAAGTTCTCCAACCGTAGGATTATCTTGGTTAACAAATTCTTCTAGAACGCGGCAAGTAGGTCCCTCACGACCGAATGTGTTCTCGATACGCTAGAAAAAAAGGTAATGCGATTCCCGGAAAAGCCAAAAACAACATCCCGTCTTCATCGGGGGCACGCGTACAAGCTTGCAATATCAAGATTCTACAAGGACGTTTTTAGGTGGAGTTTTGGCAACATAACTGTTGGTCCTTGGAACAGCCTTACCGAAGATGCGGTTAATGCTTAATCGATCAATAGTTTCAAGTGCATTGTTGATAGGATTTTTAACTCTGATCAGTTCGACTACTCAAAATTTCTTAAGAGTTATTTAGAGGCGAAAGCCATTTCTTTTGCTTTGTATTTATTATTATTGTTATATTATTATTATAATTAACAATTCAACTTCTGATCTCACTTGAGGGCCTCACCGGACCTCACCTGTCCACCAGCCCATATTTTACTAATATTTTCCTATCCCCCATACTACACAGTTTCTCATTTCGGTAAGAGGTAAGCATCTTCGGTAAGAGGTAGATAAAACTTTTTATTCGCAAAAATCTGCCATGACTTACGCCAAATCTATTTGTTTACGTCATTACAACAAAGTAAATCATAACAGTCGTAATACGTACATACATCACTCATAAATAACATCATGAACAGGTTGAAAATCTCGGCTTAGGCATCGTGATACATATTTAGAAAACAAGGAACACAACTCTTTACGAAGCTTTTCCGTATAAAGATTAAAGTTAACTGCAGTACTTGCTACTCGGATTATCCTTATCTCTACGCAGATAAGATTAACACCAAATAGAGATAAGGGGAATCCGAGAAGCACATACGCAGTTAACTTTAATCTTTATACGGACAGACTTTTTACAGAGATAGCTACCTTGCAAGGTAGCCTTTTAGCCGGTTTGAAAGCAGATGTGATAGTAAGAGCCAAAGAGGTAAGGTTAAAGTTTAACTGAAAAGGCAGTTCATTTTTACATCTGATATCTAAATGCTCTGAATTATTCTGACTCATCTAAAGGATTTTGTATTTATTCACCCGGGCCTCTAGACAACGTCCAGAATGTACGCTGCTTGCACGACAACCCAGAATTCATCCAGAGGCGGAGAATTTGAATTTCAACAAAAGCCTGCATCTGATGACATTTTTGAGCAAAATAGTGCAGTACAGACAAAGAAAAGGAAAAAAGTACAGTAAGCTTTCAATAATGTAGTAAATGCACAACATCAACAAATAAACATTAAAGAAAAGAAAAGGGACTAATCGGGTCTAAAAAACCTTCCTAGATGGAATGCGGAGAAATGGCCAAGGGCAGAAACGTAAAAGTCCTGGCAATTGCAGATTCCTCCCCGATGACAAATTTGTAGCTTGCGTAGTAGTATGGTAGTAGTACGAAAATGTTGCATGTAATACCATGTAATAGCAAAGAATACTATCATTTAATGTGCCTCAGACGGGTGCAATCTTATGTAGTAGTATCCAGTAGCATCCTGTCTTGCCATAGTAGCATCCAGTCTTGCTAATAGTAGCATATAGTAGTATGCAGTAACACGATAGCCTTGAAGTAGAAGCACGTAGTAGCATCGTTAGTGCTGCATGCAACTTTTTCGTACTACTTCATAGTACTACTTTGAGATAGATTTTTCATCGGGTTTGCACAAGGGGGAGAGGGCAAAATAGTTGTCGTTATAAGGGAATTCCTGTAACACAGAGGAAGGTACAAAACCTTCCTTGCGTAACGGACACTAGACTTGGAAAATTGGAGGAAGTAACTCCTCTGAAGGTAGGAGGCAAGTGATGATAATATATGTATTTTTTTTACATGTGTTTTTTCCGGTAACGGCTTACCTTTGTAGATGCTGAATATTTCAAGCATAGAGGAACAAGCACATAGAGGTACCACAAATCCGAAAGAATAAGTTCGTTCGATGAAATCAATTATCTGTGGACAAACGAAGTAAGATTTTTATCGATGTTCAGTCCTATTTACGAAAATAAATTAAGTGTAACTACACTGTAAAAAAAAATATTGCAGTATTTGCTACTGGGATTAATCTTGTTTCTACTGAGATAATCTTATCTCTAATTCGTATTAATCTTATCTCAGTAGAGGTAAGATTAATCCCAGTAGCAAATGCTGCTCTTAACTTTAATCCTTACATTAATCCTTTAGTTAACTTTAAAGTTAACTGCAGTATTTGCTACTCGGATTATTCTTATCTATACGTAGATAAGATTAATACCAAATAGAGATAAGATGGATCCGAGTAGCAAATACTGCAGTTAACTTTAATCTTAATACGGAGAAACTTTGTACAGTATACTCTGAGAAACTTTTTACAGTATACTCGGAGAAACTTTTTACAGTGAAGACTGTCGGATCTCAACCCTACTCGGTTAAGCTCTAAGCGGCAGCCGTATCTTGAATAGGTTTCCTTAAACCAAAGGATGCTTTCATGAAAATTCAGTGCATCACCCTAGACGGTGATTGGCTGAACCGACCTCCGCCGAAAATTGCCTACCTTCATGTCAACATACTGCAATCCCAACTCGGACGCCAAATCCTTCCAATCTCCGTGTCCAGGGTTAGTCGCATCGATCAGTCGGCAGATGACTCTATTCGCCCTCCACCCTGGTCTGTACCCTAGGCAACGTGCCCACATAACGTTCTCGCTACTGTCAAGCCATCGTTTGTACATCGGACTTAAGTCCGGTGGGCTGGGGACCGAGGCGCGGAGGATTTCGAGACGAGGGTTCGGCTTCATCGTCTGGAAAAGAAGAAAATAAATACGTCAGTGCGCTCAGAATTTACGCTATCGTCGATAGCTGTGCCAACCCGTCGTAATTTACAAGTAGGTCTTCCTTCTCCATTATTTACAGAGCTTCCAAGCTGTGGAATAAACTAAGTAAAGGTATTAAGGAAATAGGTAATTTTAACCAGTTTAAGTCGGATCTACGTACGGAGTTGCTCAGCAGGTATACCTTCGAAACTGGTTAAATAGTTTTTTCTTTCAGGTTTGTTTTATGTAAGATTTATATCATTTTCGTTTGTTGTGTTTTGTTGTTTGGGGGTCACATAAGGTAATGTTTTTCGTTAATGTTTTTGTTTTGTTTTGGTATTGGTACATGGTCTCATTCTCCATACTCTCTCTTCTCTCTTTTTTTTGTATCTCTTACAAGTTAGCACAGCCTCGCAAGCCCCGCTTTTGTTGTGCTACTGAAAACAAAATGTTAGTTTTCAATAAAACTGTTCTACTACTACTACTACTACATTAATTCTTAAACCCGGAGGCCTACATTTTCTTATGTTACATTTCACTAAAGATACCTCACATATCTTCACACTTGTCCGAGATTCACTACTTTCACTATGCGCATTGTGTTCCCGACGAGTGTTCGCGTAATACGTAAAACCGGTTATCTGAATTCTGCCGAGTTTCTGCTCTAAGTCTATGGGTCTGGGAAAAGGCTTAAAACAGCCAAAGCTGTGTGTAATTTGTTAAAAGTAGAGCGCAGTTTCACAGTATTCAGATAGTTCTGAATGTTGCAACAAGAACAGCAAACAGTTTGAGGTGTGCTTTAAAGGGCCTCTCGCACTACAAATGATAGTGTTTTTGCCCATTTAGAAACTTAGCTACACTTTCAGCAAATCACACACGGGCTTCGGCTGTTTTTAGCCTCTTTCCAAGTCCTTTGCCACGAACGAAAAACTTGGCAAAATTTGCATAGCCGGTCCTCTGACCAAAAAGCTTCTAGGAAACAATGATCGGGAGCCTCATATGTCACGTAAAGGAATGAAGGCGGCAAGCGTGATAATCAGTGTAACGCTAATTGAGACTTAAACGCAGAATCTTGGGAACGAGAATGGACAAAAATACTACTGAAGCAGAATGAAATAGCATCATAAATACGATGTGTCCTTCAAGTCCCTTCTACATTGACGGGTCGGTGCGACGCGTTGCGTCACGTCTACGCGTCTCTCGCGTTGCTGGTCTTACTTGTGCCTGGCTAGACTGTTTCTAGTCGTCTTCACGAACGGAATGCTTTGGAATCCTTTCAAGTCGACCGGAATTCATTTCTTCGCGACGGGATTTCTTGTCAGTGTAAACGCTACATTAATGCGCACGCCTTGACTCAAAGGAAGAAGGTTTAAGTACATTCTTGCGTTGCGTTATATGTCACTGCTCAAGCTTTTTGTCGCAAACTCTACCGCAGAGCTTGCATGGTTCAGTGTGAACGGGCAACGCGTCAACGCCAGGAAGATAAATTAAAGGCCAGTTACGACCCTCTTGGCCACCATATGAGCAAAGTTTAGGCAATTTTAAGTTATTGCCCTATTTACAATCTGATTTGTAACTGAATAAGTAAGTAAATAGTACATTTATAGCCCACAAAACGTTTTAAAAGAGAGTGCAGTAGAAATAAATAAAGAACAAAAGACAACAGGCGAATAACATACAAAACATACAATAGGCCTCCAATTATCAATCAAAAAAGTCTAATCAGTCGGTGATGCGGCAACAGACTAGATTTCTGACGGAAATGAAGTGAATAGCCTTGATCACTTCTTTTTTCTCCTCCCGCCCCGTCATTATGGTGGAGTGAAAGCCTTTAACTAGTTATGTGAAAGGGTCTTTAAAGGTACGAGCGGAACAAGTCCGATTATCGCAGTCGGATGCGAACTTGCTCCTACTGCCCATCTTTTGACGCATCGCATTTAGGTTTTGCCACGGTATCCGAATCCGCACATGGAATCTTACCGGACTGTGTGTGAACGTAAACTTAGGTTGCAAGTGCACCAGTAAGGACCCAGGGGTTGTCCACTCCCCGGCACCTGCTCTACACCCTCTCCTGGTACTGGCAAATATCAGCGGTGCCGGCCACAAATTGGGCGACTGATCTCTCAAACGCTTTTTTGTTGTTGTGCTTTTGTGCTTTTTTTTGCTATTTTGATCTGCTAACACGTGGCAACCAGTGCCGGCATCGGACACTTGCTGTACACTAAAACTGAGAGTAAGCACGGTGTGGATCCCGGAAGAACACGGAAAGCGATACAAACCGAGTGACCCAGATGTTACATGGCCACAGAGGCGTGAGGTATGGGGGGAAATGTTGTCCACCAGTTGGTAAAAAATAACCGAATCGGCGCGAATCGCCACGGCTTTTCGTAAACACAGTTGATTTTTTCACGAAAGTCGGTTTTCTGAAAATCAGTTGATTTTTTATGGCACTTGCCCTTCGGCCAAGTGCCATATAGCGATCGCAATTTCTGTCCGTCCGTCGGTCTGTCGGTCTGTCGGTCTGTCGGTCTGTCGGTCTGTCGGTCTGTCCAGGTTTTGCTAGTTCGGGCACTTCCAGATAAGCTAGGACGATAAAACTTGGCAAGCGTATCAAGGACCCCAAATGATTAAGTTGGAAATAGTCACTTCCCCGATCCGAGCACCGTGGGGGGAGTGGAGGGAGGGGGAATCCGGAATCTTGAGGTATTTTTAACTTTTGAACGGGTGATCGGATCTCGATGAAACTTGATATTTGGAACGACCTCATGCCTCAGACGACCCACTTAAAATCCGGACCGGATCCGGTGACTTTTGGGGGGAGCTGGAGGGGGCAACCGGAAATCTTGGGAAACGCTATGAGTGGAGGGATCGAGATGAAACTCGGTGGGAAGACACCTAGCAAACACTAGATACATCATTGACATAACCGAGCCGATTCGGGCACTGTGGGGGGGAGTGGAGGGAGGGGGAATCCGGAACCTTGAGGTATTTTTAACTTTTGAACGGGTGATCGGATCTCGATGGAACTTGATATTTGGAAAGACCTCATGCCTCAGACGACGTACTTAAAATCCGGACCGGATCCGGTGACTTTTGGGGGGAGCTGGAGGGGGCAACCGGAAATCTTGGGAAACGCTATGAGTGGAGGGATCGAGATGAAACTTGGTGGGAAGACACCTAGCAAACACTAGATACATCATTGACATAACCGAGCCGATTCTGGTACTGTGGGGGGAGTGGAGGGAGGGGGAATCCGAAATCTTGAGGTATTTATAACTTTTGAACGGGTGATCGGATCTCGATGAAACTTGATATTTGGAACGACCTCATGCCTCAGACGACCCACTTAAAATCCGGACCGGATCCGGTGACTTTTGGGGGGAGCTGGAGGGGGCAACCGGAAATCTTGGGAAACGTTATGAATGGAGGGATCGAGATGAAACTTGGTGGGAAGACACCTAGCAAACACTAGATACATCATTGACGTGACCGAGCCGATTCGGGCACTATGGGGGGGAGTGGAGGGAGGGGGAATCCGGAACCTTGAGGTATTTATAACTTTTGAACGGGTGATCCGATCTCGATGGAACTTGATATTTGGGAAAACCTCATGCCTCAGACGACGTACTTAAAATTCAGACCGGATCCGGTGACTTTTGGGGGGAGCTGGAGGGGGCAACCGGAAATCTTGGGAAACGCTATGAGTGGAGGGATCGAGATGAAACTTGGTGGGAAGACACCTAGCAAACACTAGATACATCATTGACATAACCGAGCCGATTCTGGTACTGTGGGGGGAGTGGAGGGAGGGGGAATCCGGAATCTTGAGGTATTTATAATTTTTGAACGGGTGATCGGATCTCGATGGAACTTGATATTTGGAAAGGCCTCATGCCTCAGACGACCCACTTAAAATCCGGACCGGATCCGGTGACTTTTGGGGGAGCTGGAGGGGTTAACCGGAAATCTTGGGAAACGCTATGAGTGGAGGGATCGAGATGAAACTTGGTGGTAAGACACCTAGCAAACACTAGATACACCATTGACATGACCGAGCCGATTCGGGCACTGTTGGGGGAGTGGAGGGAGGGGGAATCCGGAATCTTGAGGTATTTATAACTTTTGAACGGGTGACCGGATCTCGATGAAACTTGATATTTGGAAAGACCTCATGCCTCAGACGACCCACTTAAAATCCGGACCGGATCCGGTGACTTTTGGGGGGAGCTGGAGGGGAGAACCGGAAATATTGGAAAACGCCATGAGTGGAGGGATCGAGATGAAACTTGGTGGGAAGACACCTAGCAAACACTAGATATATCATTGACATAACCGAGCCGTGCCTACTCGTAACAAGTGCCATATGAGCTCGTAGCTCTTGTTTTTTTAAACTGTCGTTTTTTCTTAAAATTAGTTGTTTCTGCAAAAACAGTTGGTAAAAATAAACAGCAAGTCGCTAAATACATTGCCCCCCCCCCCCAAAAAAAAAAAATTCATTTTGGCTAGTAACGCCTCTGTATGGCCATCGTTAAAACTGAATAGCCGACCTACTTCCCCACTAATAACGTATTAATGCTCAATCATAAAGCATGAGACAAAAGGGGATCAAGTCACAATAAAACGGACCTAACTAAAAGCACCGTGGAAACGTCTTCGCGATTATGAACGGTAGTTAAGCAAGCTGACTAAATAGATTAGCGCAAAACAAAACTACGGAGGGAACTAGGGCAACCTAGGCAGTATCCATCCTTTCATGTGATGGTCGCTACCAAGCATCTTTGCCCTTCAGTTCTTACTGGCCATTTAGTTCTTCTATGACCGTGGACGGAAAGCCCTGTCAAAACACAGAGAAACGACATGGAACGAAGACTGAATAGGTGGACGATGTCAGAGAGAAGAGCCTTTTTCAAAAGTGTCAGGATAGACCAGTGGTTGTTCAGATCAATGGAAACCAAGCAGAAGGAAATAGATGTCCTGGTTCTGGGTAAGAACATTACCTTCCCTCAGATCATTCTGGCCACCAGATGCTTCAACGAATACTCTAGATGACTAACTCCCCTTGCCGATGCAAAATCGCCGGGTACCGGGCGGAAGGGCCGGAAGCGGCACCGCAGCTGTCCATCTCGCCGTGATTGGTTGACACAGGATTGGAGTTGTTGAGTTTGAGTCGTTAGTGAGACATTTTCTCGTTCTTACTGAGGATCAATGGCGTGTTTTGAACTTGTTCATATAGAGTATAGGCGCAAGCAGAGGCGTTACTAGCCAAGATGTTTGGGGGGGGGGGGGGGGGGGGCGGACGAGGCATTTAGCGAATGGCTGGTAATTTTTACCGACTTTTTTCGCAGACTAACTGTTTTCAACAACAAAAATTACATTTTTGATAAAAACCAACTGATTTTCAGAAAAATCCACTGATTTTCAGAATAACCGACTATTTTGACGAAAGATCGACCAATTTTCAGAAAAACCGAATGTTTTCATGAAAAAAATCAACTCTTTTGACGAAAAATCGAGGCGCTTCGCTCCGACTCGGTTATTTTCTACTGACTGGCCGACAGCATCGGGGGGGGGGGGGCGTCCCCCCTCCCCCCCCCCCAGTCATGACGCCCCTGAGCGTAAGACTTTGGTGGCCTGCTGCTAGGATAAGACCACTGTTGCACAGTATACTCAAAGCTTACGGTATAGATTAGATTAAAAAGATGAGATCATGTTATTTTAAATATGTAAAGCACCTGCTCCACTTGCCGAAATTATGTCAACCATACATTGACGGAGAAGTCCAAAATTCAAGATGCAAGTGTTACCCTTTTGGATGTTCCCTCGTCGCTATAAAAAAAAATCATGGACAACAGGGCCCAACCAGCGCACGACGTTATCCACTGCTTCCTGGCAGAAGATTTTAAATTAAGTGTCTTTCCTGTGTGTTTTATTTATTATCTTTCGTTTACTCCACTTTTTGGGATCCCAAAACGTAAGTGGAGGGATACCTATGACATCGCAAAAGTTGTCCGTCTGTCCGTCCGTCCGTCCGTCCGTCTGTAAGCACGATAACTCTCGAAGGGAATGAGATATTTTTATGAAACTTGGTGTGAGGGTTCGTTGGGTCGTCGGACCAGTAAAGTTCGTAGATGGGCTTTGTAGCTCTACATTTAGGGGTGGGGGAGGGGATTCAAATTAAGGGACAAACAAAATGTTTTGAAACAGCTAATGTGATAGTCGATTATGGGGTAAGAAGACATGCTGAACACGATGGTGAAAACCATTTTGTCATCGGACAAGTAGTTCGCCCGGAATCCGGCCAAAACCGGAAAGTTTGTTGAAAGTAAAAGTTTTATTTGAAGTTGATTAGATGTTCGGTTCAGGGGTAAGAAGACATGCTGAAGACGATGGTGAAAATTATTTTCTCGACGGACAAGTATTTCGCCCGGAATCCGGCTCAAACCGGAAAGTTTGTTGAAAGTAAAAGTTTTATTTGAAATTGATTAGATGTTCGATTTAGGGGTAGGAAGACATGCTGAAGACGATGGTGAAAACTATTTTCTCGACGGACAAGTATTTCGCCCGGAATCCGGCCAAAACCGGAAAGTTTGTTGAAAGTAAAAGTTTTATTTGAAGTTGATTAGATGTTCGATTTAGAGGTAGGAAGACATGCTGAAGACGATGGTGAAAACTATTTTCTCGACGGACAAGTATTTTGACCGGAATCCTGCCCAAACCGGAAAGTTTGTCAAAATTAAAAGTTTTATTTGGAGTTGATTAGATGTTCGATTTAGGGCAAGAAGACATGCTGAACACTTATGTGAAAACAAGTTTCTACCAGGACATGTATAGTTCGTCCGGAATCCGGCCAAAACCGGAAAACTTTTGGAAGTCAAAGTTTTATTTCTAGTTGATTAGACAAGCGATTTAGGGGTAAGAAGAGATGCTGAGTCCCTGTATGACAATCATATTTTACCCGGACATGTAGTTCGACCGGAATCCGGCTGGAATCGGAAAATTTGTTATAAGCTAAATTTCTATTTGAAGTTGATTAGATGTTCATTACTGGGGAAAAGAAGATACCCTGATTTCGTGTTTGAGCTTTCTTTTTTCGCCGGACAAGTAGTTCTGGAGTTCGGCCGGAACCGGGAAATTAGCAGAAGTGGCAGGAAGTTTTCGTCAAAACAGATATGATAGGGGTAAACACACATGTTGAATCCAAATCTGAACTTGGTTTTCTCAGGTGATTAGCTATTTTGCCTTAATCTGTTTCTGAATTTTAATTGTAAAAATGTTCAAGGAGTCTGGCGAAGACTGGATCTGGCTAAGACAAGACCCTGTTGTCTGGATCAGATATTGAATTTTTGGGATCCCATCGAAACCTTTGGTCTTGTTCAAAATGGCGGGTTATTAATAAATTACTTACTTCAGAATAACAGAAATCATGGCCGGGAAAGCCTGACCATCTGCCCGCATTGCCCCCATTTGCAGTGTAGCCTATAGATAGACAGATGGGCGAAAAACAACCCTGGCGACCTCCCCCCCCCCAAATGCAAATATATACGAAATTATAAAAATCTTATTAAAAACGCTGGCCACTTGCCTTTACATACTTTTCATATAAACATTTTTTATTTTATTAACACTGTGTGGGAAAGGGTTGGTTGGGGGCGGGGGGGGGGGTTAGCCGGAACCTAGATAGATTGAATTATTGCATAAAAAGCCATCGTAATAAGACACAATACAATAAACAAAACAAAAACATTGAAAGGGACAAAAAAAATTTTGGGCCGGCCCAAAATTGTGTAGGTATAGCCATACGTGGAGGAACCTTCCAAGTGATTTAATATCGCAGAGACGCGAGGATGCAGACATTTCCGAAGCAGTGTATCGCTCACTCAGGTTCAGGTCGGAGCAAGGTTACGCAGTCACAAGAAGCGACCGACGAACCTTCCACTGCACACAGACCGCACAGTATTACAGGTTCTTGACCTAGTGGAGTAACGATCAGGTTCTGGTTCATTTAATTTTCAAATATTCTAGACAATTACTATATCACTTCATGACACGGAGCTGGTTCGATTGCTCGGACATTAGAATGGGCACCAGTGATTCTAGAACTCCTTGTCTCACTAGCATGTGTTCTGAAGGTCAACTCCGCTCCGATAGTTTTATGGCACTTCCAGCTTTCGGCTCAAGTGGCATAAAGATCCTCCGGAATGTATAACTTTTGGTAGTTCAGGCACTCCCACTTAATAGTGCGAACACACGATCAGGGTCAGGAACTCCCGGAAAAAATTTCAACTTTTCCATACGGAAGTGATGATGGTGCCGAAAATCCGGGCAGGAATTCCAGTCCGGGAGCTCCTGACCCTGATCGTGTGTCCGCACTATAAGCTAGGATGATGAGAAGTAGAGAACCCTCCTTTCCCGAACCTGATCATCGGTTGGGGCGGGGAGGGAAGGGGATTCAGGATGTTGTGACCTACGTAAGTTGCGAAAGGGTGGTCTAATTCGAGCGAACCTTGTCGGGTGGTGGAAGCAGATGCAAGAGCTGTGCCATTTAGCCTATGAGTCGGAACAGTATCTGGCAGGGTTCGGGGAGTTGGAAGGGGGGCCCGGAAATTTTTTTACATCCGTAGGGACGAAAGAATTACAGTAACTGTGATGAAAATTGGATGGTACAAAGGTCATGGTTCCCTTTTGACGTATGGAATAGGTCCAAACTCTCTATGGGCGGAGCGTTGAAGCATGGCACCGGAAATTTAGCGGATATGCACCGAGAACAAAACTTGAAGGGTGACGTACGCAAGTGCCCTAGATGTGCCAGTGAAGGGGGGTCCCAGACTTGCAGGGGAGATCCCAGAGGAAGTAATCCCATTCGACTGAAATTTGATAGGTGAATAGGTCTTAGCAGCAAATACCCTTGATGTACTATTTATGTATCAACGGCATCTAAGCACGGTGGGGGATTTGGATGGGCGGGTTCTGAAAAATTCTATGACACTCGTACAGACCAACGGGGAATTGGGGTGAAAGTTGGATAAGATCATGGGGCCTGGATGTCATTTCGGGGCGTGGACTGGGTGGGCGGAGCTGGAGGTGGATCCCGGACATTCTTTCGCGCGTCGGGACCAAACCAGTAGAGCATTTCAGGGAACCGACCATAGATATATAAATTTATCCGGATAGATCGTAGTGAGAATAAATACACGGAACAAACAAAACCAAAAACGACAGAACAAAAACTTTAATCTAAAGAGACAATATTTTATTTCGGTGGGACATACTTATTTAGTACTTCCAGAAGTACTTGTTGAAACATGTCACTATTTCAACAATAGTAAAGAACTGAACAATAAATATGCTCCTCAAGCGGAATTTGAACACACAACCTCCGGCTTCACCTTCCGACGCTCTAACCAACTCACCTATCGAGGGGCTTGTGAAATTCTCAAGCGGGATTCGAACCCACAACCTTCGGCTTCACCGAACTGAGCTATCGAGGGGATTGTAAAATTATCAAGCGGGATTCGAACCCACAACCTTCGGCTTCACCTTCCGACGCTCTAACAACTAACCTATCGATGGGCTTGTGAAATTCGCAAACCACTACAATGGCGAGTTAGTAACGGGCAGTTAGAAACGGGTTACAGGAACAGTGATCTCTCTCGATACGAAGTGGCCGAAAGAGTTCGCATCCCCATGTCCCGGATAGTCTAATACCTATATGAAAGAATGCTTCATTTTACCAAAATAGCATTAGCTAGCGCAGGCATATCAATAGATAAATACACGAGGCAATACATAAATAAAACTATACTAAATATTTCGAAATCTGCGTAACTAAGATAATACATAAAGATTAAAGTACAACGCATCAAAATTCTTCAATTAGCGTTGCTCTGTTAAAATAATCAGTAAAATACGCGACGAATGACTTGATGTTGCTAACTAGTCAGTGGGTAAGAATATATCAGTTGACAACTCTTTGTCCTTCCTCCACGGCCGGTCCGTTAGCAATGGGGTTTTCAAAGTCTGGCAGTAGTCGACGGTAGAAGGGTGACTCAAGACAATTCAGTCCAAATCTGACAGTTAGTTCATGTCGGCGCTTTTATACGAAGATAGAAACTTACATAACGGACTTTTACCGAGACAAAAAATTCGGCAACTTCTCTTTAAAAAACATGCTACTGTATACCAGTGCACTGTAAAAAGTTTCTCCGAATAAGGATGCAGTATTTGCTACTGGGATTAATCTTATCTCTATTGGGATAAACTTAATCTGAATTAGGGATAATCTTATCTCAATAAAGACAAGATTAATCCCAGTAGCAAATACTGCAAGATTTTTTTTTACAGTGTGAACTGAAGTAATTTTGTCTATCTGTCACGATTAGAGTCCCTTGCTGGTCCCTCGTATAGCATCACACAAATCTTTTGCCACTACTGAAGAAACTGAGTAGAACAATCAAGTGGAAGAAAAGAGCTACACTGTGAAAAGTTTGTCCGAATAAGGATGCAGTATTTGCTACTGGGACTAATCTTATCTCTATTGGGATAAAATTAATCCGAATTAGGGATAACCTTATCTCAATAAAGACAAGATTAACCCCAGTAGCAAATACTGCAATATTTTTCTTTACAGTGAAGAAACCCCTTTACATAACATGACAATTTCAGGTCCTGAGAATGCTGGAAAGCGGACCTTTCTGAAGCAGATGCGGTACCGGTATGGCGATAACTTCAAAGAGGCGGAACGTGCAACCTTCAAAAACAAAGTTCTGGATAACGCTTTTGATTCCCTACTACTATTTCTGGAGAAAATGGCAGATCTGGGAATCAACTTCCATCAGTATGAAAATGAGGTAATGATGAGACTATTGTCATAGTTTTTCCCTTTAACAGACTTTTTTTTATAAGTAGCCTAGTGAACTGAAAGACAAAAATTCTCCTCAGCCGGGATTTGAACCCAGGACCCCCTGCTTACAAGGCAGGCACTCTACCCCATTAAAATTGGCGTCTTCCCGATTAAAATTATATACCGTATTTGTTTTATTTAGTTTTCAATCAATCAATCAATCAAGTTTAATCTGAATAGCTAAAAGCTAGAAAAGGAATACAAATTTACAAAATACACAGACACACAAGAAACAATTTAACTAATACACTTACAAGAAATTACCAGAAATAAATAGTTTTCACCATGAGACCCCGCCTTGTGGGTCCTGGTATGTCGACGTGGCTCCGACAATGGAGTCCTAGACTTCTAAATGATTTAAATCATATTCGAAAAACTGTTTCTGGTTTATTGGTCACGGCTAAAGTCCCTTGTGTAGAAGTGCCATCTATGTATTATACCTTTAACAGACTTCACGCACCGCGATGAATGGCCTGCCAAAGGCCCGGGAATTTACAGTTTTGAATGAATCAACCTAACCCTATTTAGATAGCGCATGGTATACTATGTGGTATAATATGTCGCAAGGGAAAACCAGCAGTGAGTGAGACCATAGGCTTCACTACGCGGATTACCAGCTAATCTGGGTCTTCCATATAGTTAAGCGAACACTTCTAGATGTGACAAAACGATGATCGCTAATTTCGCTATTATTCAGTTTTCTTAGATTTCCTTTCGCTCAACTCTCGACCCAGCCCTTGAGTTTTGTCCGAATCCTAATTTTGTAATAGTTATCGCTGGACTACTTTGCAACCCTGATCCCCGGACTCAACATTTCATTTATTCATTCCTGATCGATGTATTTCCGCAACAATGCGTCTTTGACGCACTGACAAGCATTTAAACCAACATAACCTGTGCAGGTTTTTCGTGACTGATATTTTTTTTTTTTTTTTTTTTTTTTCAATTTGTCAGTTATTAAACTCTAATTAAATTGTAGATAAGTTTTGAGTATTTTTGGCAGTGTAGTTAGGCTATCTTTTGGGAGTCATAGTGTTTTAGCCGAAATCTGTCAGTGTCTATTAATTTCTTTTTTACTCGCTATCTTTGGCGGAAATAAAATATTGATTGATTGATTGATTGATTAAGCTCATATGTCCATCAAATATAGCTGCTTTTGCTGCTATCCGACTCCTCATCCCGGTGGCTCTCCCTGCGTGCGATAGGACAGTCAGGATAACGGACCTGAACAGAGTGATTCATTGAAAGTACAATGAAGACGGACAGTAAAAGTCTCGCATCCTATTTGTTAATTTTTACTGTTTCGAGTGAAAACCTTGTATCCCAGTAGTCTAACCCACATCCACTGTCTGCTATGTGCAATCCTTTCATTCTGGATTTTCATTTCCGTCACCGCATCCGTACGGATTTTGTCAACCTTTCCGGCCGGAACTGATGGAAATAGATAAAACCGGCGGGCAAACCAGATTTTCCGCACAGCATCGTTCCATGCAGGTATTTCGACGACAAGCTCAGGCCGCAAAGGGTGATTGACTATGTTTTATCTTAAAAACAACATGCATCCTAGTTCAAGTTCTTCTCAGTGCAAATATAGACAGGCTTCAAAGAAGCCAATCTGTCAGAAGGGCACTCGACAGAAAAACCGCAATACAAAAATACAGTCTCCATGTTTCTTAAAGGACACCTGAATGAAGTGTACCAAGTATCATCCCTATCTGTATGACTTCCCATAACATTGCCTGCAGAAAACCCAATCCAAATACGAAATAGCGTTTCCAAGCTATGATTTTTGCTCCATTTTGCATCTGTCCTTATTTCAGTACCAAACAATTGTAAAATAAACAAATGTCTCCAATCAACCCTTCTTCTGGAATATTTTTTTTTAACCAGTTAGCCCAAACGTATATCTAGAAGAAATTCCAATACGATCCGGCCAGCGCTGTACAAGATTTGAATGAATTGCGCTTTTTGTCTCGGAGTCTGCATGTGCAAACCTCTATAAACGAACATCCCTATCCTGAAAACGTCACGCTCAGGAGAAGAATACTGTCCGTGGCCATGTCTGTAAATGCATTATCCATGGTGTCTTCAAGTATGGTTGCATTGTTCAGGTGTCCTCTAAGCAACAACCCGCTGCAGACTTCTCAACCCCGATATTTCTAGATTTCTGCTATGGACTTCATGGGTTCCATCGTCTGTTCAATGCCATCAAAAAGCAAAGCAAATACAAAAAGCTATGAGAGCCACCAAGTCCTGGGAAATGGAGGATCATATGAGTCCATCAAAAATATCAAGAAGTTCTGGTCAGATCCGGCAATTAGAGAGACATTTGTAAAGATGAATCAAGTGAGGATGAAGCTACCACCAAAGAATGAATAGTAAGTGCCACACAAAAAGCCCGAAGCCAGAGACGAAAAAATGCTCATTAGACTAACTTAATTACTACAGCTTAAACTGCACTTGCAAGCAATACGGATGAAGAATCCAAAGGAATAGCTTGCATAGCTTATTTATTTATCTTAGTATAATAATAATAATAATTTATGATTAAAGCCAACAATTCATAATCCATCCATTAACTACTGAATATGCAGACAACTATGCAGACAACTGCATTCAGGTAGAGAAAAACCACACATCGACACTACAGAAACATTAATAAGAGCACCATTAAAAAAAAAATTAAAGTTAACATGGCCCTTTTTTGGTTCAGGTGAGCCTGAGGATAATATCAAGATTTTTTTTATTTTTGTGCAGATTACTATTCTACTAGCAAACTAGGCCCATATTTGATAGAACACTCAATGTGAATGGTGCTCATATATGTGTGTACCCCTTCTTCCCACAACACTTCTGGTAACAAGACAACCAGTATTTAATTGTGATTTGAAAGAGATGTTTACTGGTATTGTACTTGATTCTTTACTGGTCTAAAAGGTACCTCTTACTGGTATAAATGAGGTGGTTGTCTGGTGGTGAGCCCTATCTTCTTTTGAGTCTGGAGCAGCAACAACTACTTCCACACGATTTTAAGCTACACTATTCCATTGAGGACTGAACTGCTTCTAATGAAAAGCCAAAAGGAGAAATGTTGTCTTGTTTCAATGCATATTTCAAGAAAATGTAGCTACAAGATTAACTAACTAAATTTGCCTTGAAAAGTTCGTTGATTTCAAAGGTTAAATGGAGCCAGCAGTGATAGCCTCAGACATACACAAATCCTCATTTTTTGGGCATCGTGCCCCAACGTTTGGGCATGCCTGGACGTATGGGGTTGGTGCTCATACGTTGGGGCACCATGCCCTGGAGCATGAGCATGGTACCCCAGTGAAATTTGGTTAAACCGAGACTGGCTACATACCTAAATAGCTTCTTCCTGTCCTTGATCAAAAGATTCCTGATTTCACTTTCTATCCAACCTCATTTTCCAATTTTCAAAATGTTAGAGCACTTCCAAGATACAGAGAGTTTTGTGGAGGCCACTTCTTTCCTAGTGGGTTTACTCCATCCTTTCCCAGGTCCTTGCCACTAGGTTACTCAATCCTTTTCCAGGTTGTTGCCACTAGGTTCCTCAACCCTTTTCCAGGTTGTCGCAGCCAGGTTACTCTAGGCTATCCTTCTCAGGTAGTCACCGCTAGGTAGAGTGGATGAAGTAAGCTTTTAAATTTTCTTCCTTTAGGAATTAAATTTCCTTTCCTTTCAAATTCCTTTAGATTGTTTGCCTTTTATAGTATTTCTTTTGAGTTTAGTGAGTTTCGATAACAATTTTTAACATAGTCAACAACAAAAAATCACTAAAAATAAATACAATAAAAAGCAAACAATCTAAAGGAAATATTTGCTCCAGTGAACAGATTGAAAAGCTTGCCTCATCCATGCTACCTAGCAGCAATTTTCTGAAAAAGATAGGATAAACCCACTAGAAGAGAAGTGGCCTCCAAAAAACTCTATGTATCTTGGAAGTGCTCTAACATTTTGTAAATTGGAAAATGAGGTTGGATAGAAAGTAAATCAGGTTTATTTTGATCTAAGACAGGAAGAAGACCCTATGTAGGTATGTAACCATGAGTTTAACCAAATTTCACAGGGGTATCATGCCCATGCCCCAAAAACTGAGGATTTGTGTATGACTGGATAGCCTTCTATTAAATTCTCCTTTCCTAGTACTTGGAGATCATGTGCATATTTTCTCTTAAAATCAAATTACTGCTAGCTAGTTTACACCTCTGAAAAAATACATAATTTTGTCCAAACTCCAGAGATGGCACAGAGTCAAGCTGGCTTCCCAAAGCTTTCATGAAATTAATTAACATTCCACTCTGAGTATTTCCCACCCTACTTAGATGTACCAACTTTTAGTTACTATTTTTGGTGCAATCTCTTGTCAGTAGACTTAGCCGTTTTCATGCACTTGCTGTGTCCAAAGCTAACTACCAGTTAGCCAAAGTAGGTAATTAGGGGTATCTGAAAACACCTGTATAGGTATTTTGGATCTTCATTTTACCATTTAGCCCAAAATTGCACCATCCACATTAAAGTGGCTATTCACATAAGCATACCGCTACTGTACAGTACAGGTATGCTTATGTGAATGTTTGTTGACTTCGAACCTTGCCATTTTCATGCACTTGCTCTGCAGTTGCTGTGTCTAAAGCTAACTACCAGTTCGCCAAAGTAGGTAGAAGGGTAGCTGAAAACACCTGTGCAAGTATTTTGATCTTCAGTCTACCATTTAGCCGAAAACTGCAGTGTTCACATTACAGTAACTGTTCAAATAAGCATACCTCTACTGTAATAAGAGTGTTACTTTCTCTGGGACTGAACTGGAGGGAATAAGCATATTTCCTGACATTTGTCAAAAGTAGATACTTAATTCTGTTCCAGCCTTGAAGCAAGAAGCTGTGACTTTATGCATTGATCCTACAGAGCTACTACAGTAAGTAGTACCGAGCACAGTCTCTTGGAGTCTTGGCTCTGACTGCTATGTCAAACAAAATACAAACTGAATTCTGAAGGCATTTTCCTGTGACAATCAGGTGACAATCTAGATTGACTAGGCCTATTCACAATCCGCATTCTCCTAAATGTGTTTCTCTGACAATCCAGATTATGAAAAATAATTTTCTCTGATAATATGATAATCCATATTCGTCCTTCTTCGATCGCCAATCAGGAGATCTTCCAATGCATTAACATTCTTTCTCCATTGGCAACGGAGGAAGAATGTTAAAAGTTAAATTGTCGTTTTGCTGTTTCTCTGATGAATCAGTTAGCTATCTAAGATTATGATCTGGGATTTTCACAGAAAAATATCTTTAGTCAGGAGCAGGTAGTTATGGTCTCATGCCATAGCCTAGTCATCCATGGGTCAGAAACTGAAAATTAACAAGAAAGTGGCTATCCTAATCCTATCTGGACTTGTCTGGACTCTACCCATGGTTTGCCAACAGAGCAAACAGGACTCACCAACTGTGCCAACACGTAAATAACCCCCAATGGGCTCGAATATGATTTTGGCGACAGCAGTCAAAACGTTTCAGGGTAGCAGGGTCTCGTTATTTCCTATTCCAAATAGTTTGGAATCCAAACTAGCCTATCACAATATTCTGCAACTTATTTCTATTCGACCAGATCGTCGGACAAAGGTATCTCTCTTTCTCGCTAGATGTCCTCTAGGACCCAAAGAGTGAAAATCGACCAATAGGAAAGTATTTTCGGGTTTTTGATCAGCAGTCAAGAAAGATTTGTTGTGTTTACCATGGTATCTGTTACCACGGTAACTGGATCTGCAATTAGTCATTTTTAAAGCTACCGTGGTATCTGATACTACGGTTGCTCTGCAAAAACAAAAATTGCTGAAACTGCGCGTTTCGAAGCCATCCCAAAAGAACAAGACCAAAGCTTTCGATAGGATCCCAAGAATGTAATATTTATCAGACTTCTTGATCCACACGATCGAATCTTGTACATTTCCGAGTCTTCGCCAGACCCCTTTAATATTATTGCTATTTATTCATAATCAGCCGCTTAAATATGTACACAAAAATGTTACCGTTTTGAAGTTTTTTGTTTATAGCCAAACAACTAATCAAATGAGGAAACCAAGTTCAGATACGGATTCAACAAGCATGCTTACTCCAATGTCTCTAATCGACTTCAAAAAGGTCTTCGACTTTTCGACTTCAAAAAAGGTCTTCGACTTTTCGACTTAAAAAAGGTCTTCGACTTCAAAAATTCCTCGTATTTTAGCAGCATTCCGGGCGAACTGCATGCGAAGCAAAAGATCTAGTGACACTGTGACTGAGAGCCGTACCTTTCAATCCAAATTTCCAGGTTTTTGGAAATTTGTTCCAGCTTATCCCCCAAGTAAATAAAGTTCAAAATTCGATTCAGCATGTCACCTTATCCCGATACCGAATCTCTAATCGACTTCAGAAACAACTTTGAGCTTCAACCATATTTCCAGTTTTTGCCGAATTCCTGGTGATCCAGTGAGCTTCTTTACCCTTTTAACGAATATCTCATTGGCTTATAAAACATATTTGTTTTTACCCTTAATTCGAAACCCCCTCCTCCGCCTCTAAATATAGGGCTAAAGTACCCATCTACGGACTTGCCTGGACTTTGTCAGTAAATCCTTATACGAAATTTTAACAACATATATCAACCCGTAAACCCCCCGACAATCCAAAACTCAAAGAATACGTACGCTACGCTAATAGTCTTCTATTAAACCCAAATAAATTTGCGCGTATACACGCGATCGAAGTCAAACCAATCCAATAAACTTCTCCAACCCAATCAAATAAACTTCCGCCACCACCCTCCTGGGTCAATAGATTAAACAAAGTGACGTCACCCACGCGCAGAGCTGTGTGAATAAAGGGGTAGGGTAGGGACTCGAAAATTGGTCAAAACATTTCTATTAAACTGTTACCAGATGCATTCTGATTTTCGACCCAGTAAATGCCGGTTGGGACTTTGGAGATAACTCAACTAAGCGCATACACTTGTTTATCATTAGTATGTTCGAAAGTTGAAACAGCATGTCTCCTCACTCTATATCGACTATGTTAAGAATTCCTGCTAAATTTCCGGATTCAGCGCGAACTACTTGTCCGGCGTGAAAATAATTTTTATATTCGGATTCAGCATGTGTTCCTACCCCTGAATCGACCATCTAATCAACTTCAGGTACAACTTTTACTTTTTCAAAAATTTCCGTTTTTTGCCGGATTCCGGGTGAACTACTTGTCTGGCGAGAAAAAAAATTTCATATCCGGTTTCGGCGTGTCTCCTTACTCATAATTCAAATACCACATTAGCTTTTAAAAATGTTTTTTTTTTTCTTCCTTTAATCTGAAACCCCTCCTTCACCCCTAAATACAGGGCTACGGAGCCCATCTTCAAACTTGGCCTGTACTTTGACCCAAAGAGTCATCGTGCCAAATTTGAACAAAATATCTCAACCCCTTCGAGAGTTATCGTGCTAACCGACGGACAACTTTTGCGATGTCATCGGTATCCGTCCAATTACGTTCTGGGAACCCAAAAACCAATATCCAGTCCAAACTTCTTTCCAACCAATTTGCTAGGCTCTATTATTGGTGATGATGAAAGTGAGATGACTTTTTCAGATGCCACGGTCAACCGCGGTATCTGAATAGCATATACCACAGTATCTGGCCAGATACCATGATAACTGCAAAAACCCCTTTGAACCATGGCGTCAGAGATCATTTCGTTTCGTTTCGCAGTTATCGTGGTAACTGATACCACGGTAAAAGGCGTTTTTGCAGTAATCTGGCCAGTTGCCGTGGTATCTAATATTACAAACACAAGAGCCTAGGTTTTTGTCAAATTGGTGGGGAAGAAGTTCGGCACTTGTGATGTGAGTGGATATCAGTTTTTCTTTTGGGATGACTTCTAAAAGCGCAAATTCGGCAATATTCTCTTTTTTGCAAGCAACCGTAGTATCAGATACCACGGTAACTGCAACAAGAGCTAGACGCTCATATGGCACTTAAATAGCTGGGTCAGAGGATGAAAGTAGGAACTTGCCAATTCGTGGGTTTGTTGTGATCTTTTGTAAGCAAAACCCTTCAGATAAGAACGATGATAGGCCTTTGGAAATCCCGAAAGTGTATTCGTTTGCTAAAAAGTATTTTACTTTTGCGCTTGGCTGTGCTGATGCGCACTTTGAGGGCGCTAGAAATTCATCTGTAAACGAAACCCTTGAAGCAAAAATGATGACAGGCTCATTGAGATCATGAAAATGTATATTTTGCTCAAAGTGTTGTTTGCACTTTTAAAGTTTAACTGAACAGGCAACTTATTTTTACATCTTAGATTCAAACACATTGAATTATTACAACACCCATTAGGGATTTTCATTCTGTCCACATTAGTCTTCAGTAGGGACGTTGGGAATGTGGACGCTTTCCCATGGTGAATCCGTCCACAATTCGCCCGCGAAAATTTAAAATGTCGACCAAACGTGATTTTTCAAGCTCATATTTTGGTTGAGGTCAGATATGGCAAATATCAGTCGTTGCTCAATCCTTGATTATAAAAACAGCTCAGAAGACTGCCTACTGCCAAGGGTAACAACCAGAAGACTTGCCGTGTCAAGGAAATCTTCCAGTGTTCTTCAACGGAGTGGAGTCAATGGAGGAATTTTTATGAAGTCACATGGTCCTCTTGGAACGACGGATCGACAGAATCTTTACTTGTTAGCAAAACCCACGATCACGGGCCTTCGCGATCATGAATATATATTGTTTGGTAGAAAAAAATTATTTTTTAATTTTCGGTTAAGATGCGCACTTTAAAAGACCCGTCGTGCCTATGCTGCCAATGCAACCTACTTCCGGAATGCAGTCATTAATTCTTAAAGTTTAACTGAAAACCAAACTTATTTTTGTATCATTTAGTTGAATACACAAAGTTATTTAGATTCTGCTAAGAGATTTTTTGATTTTCCACTTTCTGCTCTAATTCTACTATGCGCAAATTCTACTATGACGCGGAATATTTGAATCTGAACACAAACGCGGCTTTTCAGTGGGCGGTGATAAGCTTGGTGAAGACTGCTTAGTGACTGAACAAAAAAATTTCATAAATCTTTTTCGTCAAGCATACGGCACAAGTAGTACCGCAAATCTGACAGGGAAATTCCACTATTTCAAAACTGATTATTCGTGGATAGCGGAGCAACAAAGTAACACATTTTAATCGGGTCTTCAAGCCTCCTTTAAGTGAATAGGTGAGGCGTAAAAAGACTGTCCAATCTCTGCCCTTTTCAGTTAAACTTTAAACCTGAAGACCTAAATTTCACATTTTATATTCTAAACCTGCTAACCACACAACATTAATCTTTGCACTTGCTGCGAATGCCGCGATTCACGATTTCCCAAGCGCATTAGGCGCGTGTTCGCGTATCATGCTACTTATGTATAAAACAGGGTATCTCAATCTTGAATTTTCCTAGAAGTCAATTGGTCTGGGAAAAGGCTTAAAACAGCTAAAGTCGTGGATAATTTGTTAAACGCAGAGCTTAGTTTTAGCTTATGTTTCCTGACCGAAGATTAAAAATTAAGTGTCTTTTTCTGTGTTTGTATGTGTTTTGTTTACTTTCTCCATTTACTCCGCCTTTCCGGAATGGCGGGTCAAAAATAAATTACTTACTTACTTACTAGTACTCACATAGTTTCGAATATTGGAACACTGACAATATTTGAAGTGCGAGGTGTGCTTTAAGGGTGCACCGTCAGAAGCCTGATAACAGATAACACACGGTTGCGCTTCCTTGTCTTAAACGTTATGTTGGATGCCAAGGACATTTCTGTTAAACCCTTTTAATTTTAAGTGTTATGTTTCTAGAAAAAAAAGTTAGTCATTGGTTCGCGAAATCATTTAAGGATCATAACCGTCAAATTTTCATAACGTTGGACGAAAAGTGAATATTTGTTAAATGCTACCAAACCTCTGACAGGCTATTTTTATAGACCGAAGGGACAGATTATTTAAGGATCGTCTTAGGTGTAGCAGTCTAGATCTTGTTACGTTTATAATGACTCCTTTTATATGGTAACCTTTAAAACTATATTGCACATACTCGAAACTGAGCTTGCAAGTATTCGAATTTCCTATGTCCATAATTTCCATCGAACAGCCTAGGTCAATCGATATGCTTTTCGTTTTTGGTAGTTTTGTTTCCTCCCAGTCAGAACACACTAGGAAGTAGCGCCAAGACATGAAACAAGAGCTGGAAGCTCATATGGCACTTGCAAGACTTGGTAAATAAGAATGACGATGGACCCTTGGAAATCAGGATATTGTATCGTTTGATAAAAAAAAAAAAATTCTGAAATCATCACAATCAAAACCCTTGAGGCAAAATTGATCATGGGCTCAAGGGCATCATGAAAATGAAGGTTTTGCTTAAAAGCCTTTTTTGTACTTTCCGGTTAAGACGAGTACTTTAAGCGATGATCGGATCTGGGAAGTGACAATTTCTAAGCCAATCGTTTCAAGTTTCCTCGTCCTAGCACATCTGGAAGTAGCCTACCTTAAACTGCGATCACCGGACTTCAAGACCCCCCTTCAACTCCCCCAGAGTGACCGAATCCGGTCCGGTTGTATCACTGATGTATCTAGGGCTTACGCTCGTTCTTCCCACCAAGTCTTATCCCAATCGTTATATTTCAAGCGTGTCACAAAATTTCCGCCCCCCCCCCCCGACTCCCCCACATTGGTCGGATCCTGTCCGCACTTGAAATGGGACATCTGACACAGGAGGTCTTTCCAAATATCAAGTTTTATTAATATCCAGTTCCCCGTTCAAAAGTTATAAATACGTCAATATTCCGGATTCCACCTCTTCCCATGGTCGGGTCCCTAATATGCCTGACAAGTTTCATCGTCCTAGCACATGTGTAAGCATCTTCAGTCGGAACCCTCCCTCCAACTCGCCCTACAGTGCTCGGATCCGGTCCGATCTTGTCAACTATGTATCTAGGGCTTGTGCTTGTTCTTCTCACCAAATTTCATACTGATTCATCACTCTGGATATTACACACGATTCCGCCCCGCCCCCCCCCCCCAACTCCCCCTAAAGTCACCGGATCTATTCCGGACTTGAAGTGTGGCATCTGAGACAGGAGGTCTTCCCAAATATCAGGTTTCATTAAGATCCGATTCCCCGTTCAAAAGTTAAAAATACGTCAATATTCCGGATTCCCCCTCCCTTCATTCCCCCCATGGAGGTTGAATCGGGGAAGTGATTATTTCGAAGTTATTTTGGTAGCGTCCCTAATATGCCTGCCAAGTTTCATCGTACTAGCACATCTGGAAGTACCCAACTCGAGATGAGTGGCCTGACAGACAGACCGACCGAAAAGTGATCTGTATATGGCACTTGAGCGGAGCTGCAAGTGCCACAATAGTAACACACATTCGAAGAGCAGCGACGCTAGCACCACTAGTGATACAGAACGCCCCTATTGGAACTCGTTCACCAGGTGATCAGTCGTTCACCAGCGCTGGCTCCTGTAATTTAAACTTCTGAACAAAGCAAAAGAAGATACAACCTCCCCTGTTTCTTCGATATGTGCATACCGATCTTAGCTTTCCCGGAAATTTCTAAAACCGCAATTTCATCTCCCTTTAAATACCAAAAGCGTAGTGGTCGACGCTACAAGTATGGCCCGATTGTGAAGCATGGAAAGTATAGGTCTTGACGTTACTCCCTAGTGTTATTTGTCTCTGCCGCCCACAAATGTCGGAGTAGTAAGAGATTGCTTTCGATAATTTTACTAAGTATAAAAGAAGGCCTTACAAATAACTGACCTAAACTTCAAAGAATCCATAAATACAATAGAAAAAATCTCATCACTAATGCTGCGTTTACACGGACAGGAATTCCGGTCTAGTTGAGAGGAATTTCGTTGGTGAAGAGGACTAGAAAAAGTATAGTTAAGCTTTTGAAAGAAGCAGACATCAATAATGATACCGTGGCTGCTATAGTAACAGTTCTCTGTTTGTTAGTTGAATCCATGCTTGTAAATTTGTATAAAACTGGAGAAACGTTCTTACCCCTCTCATATAAACATCATGCTTTCTCTAAGACCAGATTCCAGTCAAGTTTTCCTCTGCGTGTAAACGCTGCATAAGCTACGTCTTCCATTATGAACCTGAGAGACCAGCAGCAAGCCTAAAGGCACTTTGATAAGGCATATGAGGAACAACAGATTGTTACCTATCCTTATTTATTCCACCAACATTAGTTGTGTTTTTTATCGAAGTTTTGTTCACCGTTGGCTTAACCGGTTGCTTAAATTTCCGTTTCCGAACGCCGTCGAAGTTCACCGTTTGCTTAATTAGTGTTTTTATGACTCCGGCGATCCTTGCCCGGTCGCCATTGCTTCAACGTTTCAAGCAAACTTCGAACTTCCTAGCTTACGAAGTTCGACGGTCAGAGTCTGAAGGACAAAGAAACTGTGACCGGCGACCAAAAAAGGTATTTAAACAGAGACTTTTGACTTTGAAGGTAACTTCAAACTTCGATCAAAAACGCAACTATTTGTTTGCTCACTTAGCGCTTTTAGCTAGTTGTGCATAGCTCTGCATTGTCCGTTCGCTTCACTTTCACTAAAAGCGTTTTTTCTTGAAAAAAAAAACTGTTAACAGACAACAGACTTTCCGGCCGGATTTTTTTCACATTCGTCAGTTAACTAACAATCAGGCACGTACGCAGGAATTTTTTTCGGTGGGGGCCCAAATCCTTCAAAACAGTATATAAAAGGCGCATTATATTATGTAACATCTACTACTGATACAGACACATCGTGAGATTTCGGGGGGGGGGGGGGGCCGGGCCCGGAGGCCCGTGCCTGCTAACAATCTCAACTTTTCCGCACGGAACTTCTGGCAGGTATTAGAGATACAATCCCTTTTTATCAAAAGTTTATTTTCTGTTTTGCTTTACGTTTCGAATGGAACTAATGACGGAGAAAATTGTGTGGCAAAAAGACACAGCACCATGTCTAGCAAATATCTTGCTTCGGACTTCACGCACTGGTTTTGGAAAACTTTTCACAACTAAGCCTTTCTTTCCTCATCCTTCTCTTCAGCTACCTTCCCAATCAGATGTGGGTTGATCGTAGTCGATTTCGTACAGTTATGTGTCTTATAAATTCCCACAAGTCGATCCGCCAATTCGAACATCTGGGAACGGAGCGAGATGATGATGAACTGCGCATTTTTGGTTCGTTCTTTAACATAGTTCCCAACGATGGATACGTTTTTAAAGTCCAAGGCAGCGTCAATCTCGTCCATGACGTAGAGGGGAGTGGGTTTGTAGTAGTGAAGGGCGAACACGAGGGCGAGAGACGATAGGGTTTTCTCACCACCTGAAAAAGGGAAAATTAAAGTAAACCCCAGAGATGGGCGAATCCGGTCACGAAAGGATACGACTCCGAATCCGAATCCAGGGCTAGGAACGAATCGATTCCGAAATCCGAAACCGCCATTTCATGCAGAGGATTCGAATCCGACCTTAACAAAAATCAAATCATGTACATATGTTGTAGTTTAAAAATCAGTGGTGACAAGAAGCACTGATATCTCAGATAGTCAGATAACGCGATAGATTACTCAGGATGGCTGGTGGTAGAGAACAAAAAGTTGGATTGCCCAAGCCTACTGTGTAAAATTGGGAAAAAGGTAACCAGAAGGATGTCTGCATCGAATCCGGATTCGGACCCACCCATCTCTGAGTACACCCGACACGAGAAACTTTTCAGACAATTGCGGTTTCCAGGTCCTGAAACCCTGTGATGAAGCAATACAAATCAATTAGCAGCATATCCCTTTTACGTAGCCTACGTTGGTTTGTGCTATTTCCTGCCCATTCTTATGGTCAGCTTTTTTATACCAGCATTTATCTCGGGACGTTTTCATGATACTTTTGCTTGATCTTTGTATTAATGTTAGAAGTACATAGTACATATATGGCTTCGAATGCTTTGTCGTAGCTGTAAACTTTTTGCGTAATGATTTCATCCGTTTAGTTTTTCACAGAAATTTTTTGGGCTTCTTAGGCCAATAAAGTAGGATGTGTGTCTGTTGACACAGGACCGGTTGTATTATTGAGCTACCAACTACAAATTGACATGCATCAGAAACGGGGTCTCAAGACAAACTGTTTTGTGACTTCCGTCACACGTAGTTACATTCCAAGAAGTCGATGCTTTCACAAACGCACTTGACGATCATCTTGGCAACGACAAGTTAAATAAAAAAAATTTTAGTCGTTACCGAAAATAACAGAATTAATTTGTCAATACTACTTTTAACCAGTGCAAATTAATTATTTAAATGTTTAGATTAATTTACAATTAATCAATGCTGCTTTTTTGTGTACAGTCGTTGCCGAAAATAACAGTATTAATTTGTCAATGCTACTTTTAATCAATGCTACTTACAATTAATTACTTTAATCTATTAAATTAATTTACAATTAATCATTGCTACTTTTTTGTGTATAGTCGTTGCCGAAACAACACTTAATGGTTAGTACAGAGAACATGACAGAATACATGAGTTATGAATTATGTTTATACTTACCGGAGAGGTTGGAGATGTTTTTCCACGATTTCTTGGGCGGTCGAACGCTGAATACAACACCTTCTGTGAAGGGATCTAGGCTGTCCACCAGCTCCAGCTCGGCATCGCCACCTAGCGTGATCATTTGGTACATCTCCTTCAACTTGGTGGTGATGATACCAAAGCCGGACATGAACTCGTTTAGTCGCGCTTTTTTAAGTTCGTCTGAAATAAAACAGAACTGTAGCAGAACATAAAAGTTGTGCCTTCCCTCCATTGCATACAAATTTTTTAGAGAAGACCTGATTGAAACATTCAAATTATTCAATGGAAGATATGACAAGTGGGGTTTTGGTAACAGAATTGTTGATCCTTGGAACAGCCTTACCGAAGATGCGGTTAATGCTGAATCGATCAATAGGTTTAAGTGCACTGTTGATGAGATTTTTAACTCTGATCAGTTCGACTACTCAAAATTTCTTAGAGTTATTTAGAGGCGAAAGCTTTTTCTCTTGCTTTGTATTATTATAAAAACGAAACAAGGTTGGTCAAGATTTTTCTTGACTTTTAGCGCTGTTAATCTAGAAAAGTGTTGTCCCTGGGGTCACACACTACGCCATTGAACTTGCGAAGGCTTGTTTTAGCGCCCCTCAAAAGACCGTTCATCCATCAGAAAGCCACCGTCACGAAATCCATCCGTTATAATTACCCAGCCTCCACAAACACATTACCCATAGGGTCACCAAAACCCGTCAGGATGCCAAAACTTCAAGGAACCCAGCAAAAATAATGTCCCGTTACAACTTCTCCCAGGTACAGCGCCCACCCTTTGCAACAACAACGAGACAGAAAGCCAACCTTAGACAACATGCCTCCCCCCCGAACCCAACATAAACTCAACGCGTCATGGCGCCAACCGGTCAAAATATAGGTCGTCACATACGTCACTATGCCAGTAGCCACGTTAATCGGTCACAACAGTGGCTCGAAAGAACCATCGTTGAAGGCACGTCATGGCACCCCGCACACCACAATCTTTCCCGAAGTTCATCTCCCCAAGGAAAAACATTTCCCCTTGTCGGACGAACAGCGCAAGCCCTTCGCAACAGTCATAATCATCCTGCCCTCGCAGCCCACGAAATTATTAGCCAGTTTTTGGGATCCCAAAACGTAAGTGGAGGGATATCTATGACATCGCAAAAGTTGTCCGTCTGTCTGTCTGTTAGCATGATAACTCTCGAAGGGAATGATATATTTTGGATCAAGGATAAGGTCAAGTTCGTAGATGGGCTTCGTAGCCCTACATTTAGGGGTGGGGGATGGGGTTCAAATTAAGGGGCAAACAAAATATTTTGAAACAGCTGATGTGACAGTCGATTATGGGGTAAGAAGACATGCTGAGAACGATGGTGAATACCATTTTGTAATTGGACAAGTAGTTCGCCCGGAATCCGGCCAAAAGCAGAAAGTTTTTTAAAAGTAAAAGTTTTATTTGAAGTTAATTAGATGTTTGATTTAGGGGTAGGAAGACATGCTGAAGACGATGGTAAAAATGGGTCTCGACGGACAAGTAGTTCGCCCGGAATCCGGCCGAAACCGGAAAATTTGGTAAGATTAAAAGTTTTATTTCCAGTTGATTAGATGTTCGATTTAGGGCAAGAAGACATACTGAACACTTATGTGAAAACAATTTTCTACCCGGACATGTAGTTCGCCCGGAATCCGGCCAAAACCGGAAAATTGTTAGAAGTTAAAGTTTTATTTCTAGTTGATTAGATAATTGACTTAGGGGTAAGAAGAGATGCTGAATCCGTGTGTGACAACCATATTTTACCCGGACATATAGTTCGACCGGAATCCAGCTGAAGTCGGAAAATTTGTTATAAGTTAAATTTGAAGTTGATTAGATGTTCAATATTGGGGAAAAAAGATACCCTGACTTCCGTTTTTCAGATTTCTTTTTTCGCCGGACAAGTAGTTCTGGAGTTCGGCCGAAACCGGGATATTGACAGAAGTGGCGGGAAGCAAAACAGATGTAACCTATAGGGGTAAACACACATGCTGAATTCATATCGGAACTTGGTTATCTCAGATTATTAGCTATTTGGCCTTATTCTGTTTCTGAATTTTAATTGTAAAAATGTTCAAGGAGTCTGGCGATGACTGGATCTGGCTAAGACAAGACCCAGTTGTCTGGATTAGATATTGAATTTTTGGGATCCCATCGAAACCTTTGGTCTTGTTCATTCCTGAACCCGTTTAATGTGATTGTCACTGTAAATATTAACTCTATCTAGTGTGTTTTAAAACTACAGGCGTATTCTCGCCGTTCCAGGACTCCTCGGGGAATCGAAGGGGACGGCGAGAATAAAGGGAGTCACTCCACACGGACTCCGCCTAGGAAAACAATGAGAACACGGGGAATGCTTCTAAAATGGATTTTGTTCGAAAGAATATGCAGTTGACGAAGCTAGTCTGGATCCACTTTATTTTTGGTTTTGTTTCTTCTAATTCTTCTTAATTAATTTTACATTACACCAACACCAGCAAAAATTGACTCCCCTCCGATTCTGAAAGGGAGTCCTTTTCTGATGATCGTGATGTTAATTGGAGCATTCTCCCGACCGCGGGGACTCGCCAGAATACAGGGAGTAACTCCCCGGGACAAACAAAAACGCGGGGGGAACGGCGAGAATACGCCTTATATGAAAAGAATGTAGTCATGTTTATTTACATTGTTTTGTCTAGTGTTTTAATATCTGTATTTTACTTTGTGTATTTTACTCATACTCCGCTGTTATCCAAAAAGCGGGTCACAAATAAATAAATAAATATGATCCCTCTCTACAACATAAGCGTCCACCGCAGTCCGCCACAGCAGGTGTACCAGGAGTATCAACAAATTGATCCATGGTTAACTGAGCGGAGGATATGCCACAGGATACACTCAAAATCCCCCTCACGCCTCGGCGCCCGTCACAAGCCCACACCAAGTGAACGAAAATCAAAACAAAAGTAGCAAGCTTAGATAATAGAAAACCTACCGACGTGCTTTCGTGCTTCATCTCTCTTCGCCGTAATTTCGTCCAGTTCCTTGGCTCTTTCCAAGTATGCCTCTTCTTTTCTCTTATACTCTGCCAACACGTTCATATTGGGGGGCTGGCGATCAAGCTGTTCTTCAAGGAATGTAACTCGCTGCGATGACGCCTTGGGGTCAAATGCTGAGGAACGAAGTACAAATTATATCAAAAGAGATGACATACGGATTGTTTCAGCTGAACAATCGGTATTACATCAATAATATTACAATGATTATTTTCAAAATGCTCGCTGAAGCAGAACTGAACAAATAGTTTCAAGTGCAACAATCATTTTCAAATGCAATATAGATAAAAGTCTTAACCCTGATCAGTACGATTGCTCTAATGGAAATGGGAGCATGTCGTAATGGCACCACGCAAGTCTGGTGCCAGCAGCGATTGCTGCGGTTAAAAAGCTCGTAGTTGGGTATCGGTCGAGATCAGGTGGTGCCGCCTCGCGGTACGCCATAGCAGCAGACTATTGTGCTGCTTTATATATTTTATTATTATGATGTCATTCAATTATTTTCGATCTCCCTCAATAACAAGCCCTACACCCAGACGTCATATTTTCAACGATCTTTCAGTTAGTTCAGTTAAGCTTTATCCATAACCAGACCGATTTCGATGGGATCCCAAAAATCTCATGTTTGATCCTGACAACTGAGTCTTGTCTTCGCCAGATCCAGTCTGCGCCAGGCTAATCAGTAGAGAAAACCAAGTTCAGATATACCTTTATAAGCCATATCTGTTTTGACGAGACTGAACGAAACTTCCTGCTTTATTTCTGCCAGAATTCCAGTTTCGGCCGAATTCCAAGCGAACTACCTGTCCAGCAAAAAAAGAAAATTCAGAATCAAAATTCCGGTATCTCCTTACTCCTTATCCCTATCAAGAACATCTAATCAATTTCAAATAATACTTAAGCTTCTAAAAACAAACCGGTTACAACCGGATTCCGGTCGAATTATATGTCCGGTACCAAAATGATTGTCATACACCTACTCAGCATCTCTTCTTACGCCCAAATCTGTCATCTAATCAGCTTCAAGTAAAACTTATTACTTTTTACAAATTTTTCGGTTTTGACCGGATTCCGGTCGAATTAATTGTCCGGGTAGAAAATGCTTTTCTCATAAGTATTTAGCATGTCTACTTACCCCTAAATCGAACATTTAATCAACTTCAAATCATACTTTTACTTTCAACCAACTTTCCGTTTTTTGCCGGATTCCGGACAAACTACTCGTCCGGCGAGAAAATGGGTTTCACCGTAGTGTTCGTCATGTCTTCTTACCCCTAAATCGAACATTTAATCAACTTCAAATGAAACTTTTACTTTTAACCAACTTTCCGGTTTTTGCCGAATTTCGGGCGAACTACTTGTCGAATGAGAAATGATTTGCATATTCGTGTTCAGCATGTCTTCTTACCCCATAATTGACTATCTATGTAGGACTATAAATTTAGGGCTATTGAGCCCATCTACGAACTTGACCTTACCCTTGACTCAAAGAGTCCTCACACTGCAGTGCAAAAACGGATGTAGAAAGAATCAGTCCGGATTCGGCCGAGAAGTGGACCTGCAGCATGCAACAAAAACGAGGCTCAAGAAAGCCGGAAAGAGTCGACAGGCGCTAAGAAGAAAATCTCTAAATTTAGGTGGAAAGTAATGTTATTTTTCGAGAAACGTTTTTTGTAATCCATTTCATAGTGAAAAGATCATTTCTAGTAAGAGTTGTGCTTCAATTGGCTGACAAACTCGGCTCAGCTGAAAACGAATTAAAAAGTCGTAGGTGCAAAAGGCACCAATGGCGAAGGGCTGAGAGAGAGGTGTGACAGAAATTATCAGAATAAGTAACAGGGACCCTTTAAGACCTGCGGAATTTGAACGGGGAGCCCAGAGGGGATACCACTGCCAAAGAACGCTTGTGAATGCTGAAATTTAAAATCCATTTAAAGCAGCCGTGATCTGTCCACTTTGCTGTGGGGTATGGTGGGGAGGGGAGGGGGTGCGGTTTTACACTGTCAGACGTATTCATAACATTTACGAAAGGACGCGTCATCTGAGCAGTCGTGTGATAAAACAAACTGGTAACGTTACATAATCATTCCCTTGTGATCTTTTAATCGTTTTCTCCGATAAAAGTAACTTTGGAAAAAATAATTAATGTTACGTTTTGCCAAGATCCCCCTCTTCAGGGAATCGTGTCTCTTACTATATAAGTGTATTATCCGTGTAGTATGACAAAAATTGAACGAAGGAATGAATGCAAAAGGTAAGCCTAATCACACAGCTTTCCTATAGCCTCTACAGGTGGTGTGTTATCTCATACCTGTTCAAACTGAGCATGGACAGTTGCTGTGGTATCTGATATTCAGATACCACGGTCCGACCGTGGTTTCTGTAAGTCATCTCCCTTTCGTCACTACCAACAATAGAGACAAGTGTTTTGTCAAATTGGTGAGAAAGAAGTTTGGAACTTAGCGATGTAACTGAATATCAGTTTTCTTTAGGGATGACTTGGAAAAGCGCAATTTCCGCAACTGTGGTTTTTGCAGAGCAACTGTGGTATCAGATTCCACGGTAACTGCAAAAACGAATAACTGCAGATCCACTTACCGTGGTAACAGATACCATGGTATCTGCAAAAACGCAATTATTGATTAAATGTTAGGAAACTTCTGCAGTTTTCATAGTGTAAAATCACGTACCTTTCAATTCTTCTTCCGAGTGCTTCTTTAGAGGTTCCACCTCCTTCCCAAATACTTCTTGCACTTTAAGTTTGTCAATGTCTTTCTGAAAATGCCTCATTCTTGCCTGATTCTCTTTAATCGACACTTCGAACTTTTCCAATTTGCTATCCAAGTCAATCTTTTGCGCTTTGTACTTGTTCTCCGCTTTCTGAGTTCTATCATACTCCGCTTTTGCCTCTTTGAGTTTTTCTTCAATTTGCTCATTGTTCGTCCTTCTCTCATCGGTTTCGACGACAACGGCTTTTGCTTTTTCTTCAATTGTCTTTCGTTTTTCGGCGTTGGCACGAATTTCGTTTTCCTTTTCGGCCAAATCCTTTTCCATATCTTCAATTTTCTGTTCACTTTTCGGTAGGTTGCGCTTCGAACTCGTCAATTCAGCATTCAGTTTCGACATTTCCGTTTTAAGTTTCTCCCATTTTTTATTTGCTTCTTCTAAGCGTTTCTGAGCTGGTTTAAGCTTCTTGTTTGTAATCACGTCAATCTGGGCGTTGAATTCAGCCACTTTGTCTTCTATCACTTTCGCATTTCCTTCCGCTTTATCTAGCAGTTTCCCCTTCGTATTTATTTCGTTCTCCATTTCCTTCACCTTGTTCTTGTCTATCACTGATTCCTTCAGTTTCTGCTCACACTCCTTCACCCGATTTTTCAGGCTTTTCTCTCTCTCATCAAGTGCTCCCATTTCCATTCCAAACTTTTGTAAATTAATCTTTCCCTCTTTTACTCGTTTCTCGAGGGTCAAGCAAGAATCCTCCAGCCGGCGGATATCAGTTCGCACGACATTTAAAGCGCTGGTGAGACGATCTACTTCTTGTTCGAGTTTGCTTAAATCTCCCGCGTTCGATTGAGCGTCGCGCGACGTGTCTGTTCGGACTTGTTGTCCCATCCGTCCACGGATGACGCGATTACCGCCACCGCTCATGGTACCAGCTACTTCAATAACGTCCCCGTTCAGCGTCACGACGCGGTAGCGCTCCCTTCCGCCAAACGCAATGCGACGCGCTTGCTCTAAGTCATTTGCAACAAGAGTGTCCCTCAACGCGAAATAAAACGCAGTTCGAACTCGTTCGTCCTTAACCTGAACCAAGTCGAACAATCTCGTCGCGTTTTCGGGAAAGCGGGCGGGCCGGTCCATAATACCCCTTAAGTCCTCCTGCTTCTGCAAATCCAAGCAGGTCGTGACTCCCAAATTGTGCCGCTTTAGATGGTTTACAACTTGCTGCGCCGTTTCCATATTATCCGTTACAATATACTCCAACTGGCCACAAGCAGTTGAAATCGCAACGTCATACTTTGGGTCGATCGCGCCCAAGTCTCCCAAACGACCGAAGATCCCAGACATGTTTCCTTTCCGCTTTTCTTCCATTAGAGCATCGACGATGCGGTTGTTCGACCGAGCGCTCTGCATAGCACTCCGGTCTTCGTCCAATTTTCCCTTTTTGGCACGCAAATCCCCAAGGAGCTTTTCTTCCTGCTGACGTAACGATGCGAGTTTGTTCTGCGCGTCGGAGAGCTCTCTCTCATTCTGAGGCACTTCAGTCTGCAGGGCTTCAATGGCGCCTTTGCGCGTCTGTCGCAACTCTGTCGCCGCTTCCAAGTCCTTTCGAGCAGTTTCGAGGTCAACCTTCGACTTCTCATGAGTGCTCATATAAATTTCCAGCTCTGACCTGGCAATCTGTACGCTTTGCTTAGCTTCTTGGGAGTTTTCTTTCAGCTTGATCAATTCCATCTCTACTTTGTCCTTTTGTGCTTGTATTCCTTCTGTTTCCTTTTTGGTTTCTTTCATAAGTTTGGTGACATCTGCATCTAAGGTTTTTCGCTCCTCGTCAGCTCGGTCTCGAGCGGCTTGGACTTCCTCCATCTTTGTGCCGTTGTTCTCCAGTTTGCTCTGGAAGAAGAAGCACGACAGGTCAGTAAAAGAAGTACAATGCAGTACAGTAGAGGTATGCTTATGTGAACCTCTGTTGACATTGGACTTTTCCATTTTCATGCACCTGTTGTGTCTGAAGCTGATTAACCGTTAGTCAAAGCAGGTAATTAAGGGCATCGAAAAACACCCGAATCGTTATTTTGGATCTTCATTTTAGGATTTAGCCCAAAACTGCACTGTTCACAATAAAGTAACTGTTCAAATAAACATAGCTCTATACTGTACACTGTCAGAAGTTTCATGACAGACAACAGAAGGATGCGCGGTTTCAACAGACAGTGCGTAACAGACAAGACCAAAGGTTTCGACGGGATCCCAAAATTTTAACATTTGCTCCCGACAATTTGGTTTTGTAGATATTCGGTCTTCAACAGACTTCTTAAACATTTTTACTTTTAACATTTACAAACAGGTTAAGGCCAATGGTAAAAATCGGAGAAAACCAAGTTCGTATTTGACAGTGCAGACCGGATACGCCAGCTGAATTTCAACGAGTTCAGATATATTCAGATATCCGTTTGCGCTGTCAAATATTCAAATATGGGTTCAGCATATGGTTTACCTTATAGCCTACGTCGTATCTCCTTCCTTACTTACTTCTGCCCAACTTCAGGTTTCGGCCGGATTCCGAACAGACTACTTGTCTGGCAAAAAACTAAAGCCCAAAAACGAATTCAGGACGTCTCCTTACCCCTCCATCCAACCTCTAATCAACTTCAGATCAAACTTTTACTTTTAAAAATTTTTCCAGTTTTAGCCTGATTCCGAGCGATCATAAATCAGGCGAGAAAATCATTGTCATATGCAAATTCAACATGTTTTCTTACCCGCAAATCGAACATCTTATCAAATTTAAATAAAACTTTTACTTTTAACAAATTCTCCGGTTTGGCCGGATTCCGGCCGAACTAGTTGTCCGGCGAGAAAATAGATTTCATATTCGGACTCAGCACGTCTTTTTGCACCTGAATCGAACCTCTAATCAACTTCATATTAAACTTTTACTTTTCACAAAATTTCCGGTTTTCGCCGGATTCCAGGTGAACTATTTGTCCGGCGAGAAAATAAATTTCATATTCGAATTCAGCATGTCTCCTTATCCCTAAATCAACTATCTCAATAGCTTTTAACAAATATTTGTGTTGCCCCTTAATTTGAAACCCCTCCCCCACCCTCAAATATAGAGCTACATAGCCCATCTTCGAACTTGACCTGTACTTTGACCCAAAGGATCCTCCCACCAAGTTTCATCAAAATATCTCAATCCCTTCGAGAGTTATCGTGCGGACAGACGGGCAACTTTTGCGATGTCATAGGTATCCCTCCATTTACGTTTTTGGATCCCAACGACACTTGTGGTGCTATCTGTTGTGTTGGAAAACGTTATAAGTGAAATGTTATGCAGAACAAGCTTTGCCAGGAAGAGCCAAAAAAGCATCTTCTGACTTTTTTGTTTGTCGTCATGACGTCGGAAAGTTCAGCAGATGCTTTCTGGCGATTTTTCGGCTCTTCCTGATGGCAACGCTTGTAATGCATAATATTCAAACACAACAGACAACATCCGAAGTGTGTTACAATTATCTGTTGAGACCGCACACCCTTCTGTTGTCTATTATGAAACTTCTGACAGTGTAGAAATATGCTTCTTTTGATCATTAATTAACTCTGAACAAAGTAATTTTTATCCACTTGCTGTGAAAGAAGTTAACTTAAATCAGTCAAAGTGATATCATGCTAATATAACTTGGCCCGAAACAGTGTCCAGGCGTAATTCGGGCATATAAATGCTGTGACAGCTACGGAATTTGCTATTCCGCCCATCAAGTTTCACTCGAACCGGAGCATTACCAGAGCAACTGCTAAAACGACTAATTGCAGATCCAGTTACCGTGGTAACAGATGCCACGGTATCTGCAAAACGCAACTACTGCCTCATGTAAATATCAGAGAAATATGTAGCAAATAGGCTTCATCAATACTTTAAAAGCGGCCAGCATCTTTGCCTGTCTGATATCAACGACCAACAAGAAGTTTCCTGGTTTACCGACAAAGCTTTTGTCAATACCAGAAATGGAATGCTAATGCGTGCCGTACTGACAAACGCTGCCAATTTCGCTACAAGAAGTTTTCTCGGTTTCAGAAAAGGAATAATGTAAAGCGTTTGTCCCTGGCCAATTTTTTTTCGTAACAAGAGCTACGAGCTCATATGGCACTTGTTACGAATAGGCACGGCTCGGTTATGTCAATGATATATCTAGTGTTTGCTAGGTGTCTTCCCACCAAGTTTCATCTCGATCCCTCCACTCATAGCGTTTTCCAATATTTCCGGTTCTCCCCTCCAGCTCCCCCCAAAAGTCACCGGATCCGGTCCGGATTTTAAGTGGGTCGTCTGAGGTATGAGGTCTTTCCAAATATCAAGTTTCATCGAGATCCGGTCCCCCGTTCAAAAGTTATAAATACCTAAAGATTCCGGATTCCCCCTCCCTCCACTCCCCCGACAGTGCCCGAATCGGCTCGGTCACGTCAATGATGTATCTAGTGTTTGCTAGGTGTCTTCCCACCAAGTTTCATCTCGATCCCTCCACTCATAGCGTTTCCCAAGATTTCCGGTTGCCCCATCCAGCTCCCCCAAAAGTCACCGGATCCGGTCCGGATTTTAAGTGGGTCGTCTGAGGTGTGAGGCCTTTCCAAATATCAAGTTCCATAAAGATCCGATCACCCGTTCAAAAGTTATAAATACCTCAAGATTCCGGATTCCCCCTCCCTCCACTCCCCCCACAGTGCCCGAATTGGCTCGGTTATGTCAATGATGTATCTAGTGTTTGCTAGGTGTCTTCACACCAAGTTTCATCTCGATCCCTCCACTTATAGCGTTTCCCAAGATTTCCGGTTGCCCCCTCCAGCTCCCCCCAAAAGTCACCGGATCCGGTCCGTATTTTAAGTGGGTCGTCTGAGGCATGAGGCCGTTCCAAATATCAAGTTTCATCGAGATCCGGTCACCCGTTCAAAAGTTATAAATACCTCAAGATTCCGGATTCCCCCTCCCTCCACTCCCCCGACAGTGCCCGAATCGGCTCGGTCATGTCAATGATGTATCTAGTGTTTGCTAGGTGTCTTCCCACCAAGTTTCATCTCGATCCCTCCACTCATAGCGTTTCCCAAGATTTCCGGTTGCCCCATCCAGCTCCCCCCAAAAGTCACCGGATCCGGTCCAGATTTTAGGTGGTCGTCTGAGGTATGAGGTCTTTCCAAGTATCAAGTTCCATCGAGATCCGATCACCCGTTCAAAAGTAAACAATACCTCAAGATTCCGAATTCCCCCTCCCTCTACTCCCCCCACAGTACCCGAATCGGCTCGGTTATGTCAATGATGTATCTAGTGTTTGCTAGGTGTCTTCCCACCAAGTTTCATCTCGATCCCTCCACTCATAGCGTTTCCCAAGATTTCCGGTTGCCCCCTCCAGCTCCCCCCAAAAGTCACCGGATCCGGTCCGGATTTTAAGTAGGTCGTCTGAGGCATGAGGTCTTTCCAAATATCAAGTTCCATCGAGATCCGATCAAACGTTCAAAAGTTATAAATACCTCAAGATTCCGGATTCCCCCTCCCTCCACTCCCCCCACAGTGCCCGAATCGGCTCGGTTATGTCAATGATGTATCTAGTGTTTGCTAGGTGTCTTCCCACCAAGTTTCATCTCGATCCCTCCACTCATAGCGTTTCCCAAGATTTCCGGTTGCCGCCTCCAGCTCCCCCCAAAAGTCACCGGATCCGGTCCGGATTTTAAGTGGGTCGTCTGAGGCATGAGGTCGTTCCAAATATCAAGTTTCATCGAGATCCGATCACCCGTTCAAAAGTTAACAAGAGCTACGAGCTCATATGGCACTTGTACGAGTAGGCTGTACAAGAAAGTAGATGAAAACGTCATAAAATACACCCGCCATCCAAAAAGGCGGTTCGGAAATAGAAATAGGATATTTAGTTTCACTCATTTCTGAGCAGTTCCGGCATCGTCTCGATTGCAAATGCACATGACTGTTCAAACATTCATCCCAATAAATCCATTTGTTTGATCCCTAGACGTGCTACACGATTTCCGGTACTCACTCTATTTCCACCTACCGTGGCCGAATCTGGTTCGGAATAAAAAAAAATCGACCACCTAAAGCATCTTCGTTTATACCATCTACCAAGTTTCACTCGAATCTGAGCATTTTTGGAAAGTTCCGGTACCCCCCCCCCCTTCCCACCAACGTTGTCGGAGCCGGTTCGGGCCCAATCTCTTAATTCCCTCATCAAGTTTGACTGAAATTGGAGCATAGCCTATCTGCAAGTTTCCAGTACCCCCCCCCCTACCTTGGCCGAATCCGGCCCAGACGCCAAATAACAAATCTAGGCCGCATAAACTCGGCACTGTCGAATTGCATCTCATTCGGTCCATCCGTTTGGTTTTTGTGCATGTCAAAAGTCCCCTACCCCCAATTCCCCTAATCGTGGTCGCATATGGTTCGAACGCATGTTTTACATGTCGAGGCCAGCGATTCGTATCACCCATGAAGTTTCACTCGAATCAGACCACTCGTTTGCAATTTATAGAAGTCCATATTTCTCTTCTCTTGCTCCCCCAAAAATGCTCGGATCTAGGACCGGAAGTTTCCGGGGGTACGTTGTGTCAGGTTTTTAAGTCAAGATAATTCGGGTCGCTAATATGCCTGCAAAGTTTCGTTGTCGTTTTACATCTGGAACTATTCTAACTCACGACTACCGGAATTCCAGGAAACCCCCTCCAACTCCCCCCACAGAGCCCCGAAACCATCTGGCTCCGTCAGTTTCATCTAGGCCTAATGCTTGTTCCATCCATTAAGTTTCGTCCCAATCCCTCTACTTTTAGAGTTTCTTGAGTTTTCCACCCCCCCCCCCCATCCCCACAGGTATCGGACCCGACTCGGACGTGACACTGAACGTCCGAGGCGATAGCTCACCAGACAAGTTTCATTCAAATCCGATCACCCGTTCAAAAGTTATGCACGCCACTAGATTCCGGACTCCCCATCCACCCACTCCCCCCACGATGGTCGGGTCGGGGAAACGGCTGTTCTCAAGTCAATCTGTTCGGATCCCTGACATACCTGCCAAGTTTCATCGCCCTAGGACATCAGGAAGTATGCCGAACTCGCGGGATCGCTAGAAATCCGGACCCCCACCCCAACTCCCCCACAGTGCCCTGATCCGGTCCGGTTATGTCAATGACGTGTCGAGGACCTGTGCTTGTTTTTCCCACCAAGTTTCATCCCGATCCCTCCACTTTAAGCGTTTCTCAAAATTTCCGGTTCCCTCCTCCAACTCCTCCCAGTGTCATCGGATCCGGTCCGGTTATGTCAATAACGTGTCTAGGACCTGTGCTTGTTTTTCCCACCAAGTTTCATCCCGATCCCTCCACTTTAAGCGTTTCTCAAAATTTCCGGTTACCTCCTCCAACTCCCCCCAGTGTCATCGGATCCGGCCCGGATTTAAAGTGAGGTGTCTGAGACACAAGGTCATCCTAAATATCAATTTTCATCAAGATCCGATCACCCGTTCAAAAGTTATGCACGCCACTAGATTCCGGACTCCCCATCCACCCACTCCCCCCACGATGGTCGGGTCGGGGAAATGGCTGTTCTCAAGTCAATCTGTTCGGATCCTTGACATACCTGCCAAGTTTCATCGCCCTCGGACACCAGGAAGTATGCCGAACTCGCGGGATCGCTAGAAATCCGGACCCCCAGCCCAACTCCCCCACAGTGCCCTGATCCGGTCCGGTTATGTCAATGACGTGTCTAGGACCTGTGCTTGTTTTTCCCACCAAGTTTCATCCCGATCCCTCCACTTTAAGCGTTTCTCAAAATTTCCGGTTCCCCACCCCAACTCCCCCACAGTGCCCTGATCCGGTCCGGTTATGTCAATGACGTTTCTAGGACCTGTGCTTGTTTTTCCCACCAAGTTTCATCCCGATCCCTCCACTTTAAGCGTTTCTCAAAATTTCCGGTTCCCTCCTCCAACTCCCCCCAGTGTCATCGGATCCGGCCCGGATTTAAAGTGAGGTGTCTGAGACACGAGGTCATCCTAAATATAAATTTTCATCAAGATCCGATCACCCGTTCGCAAGCTAAAAATACCTCAAATTTTGGCTTCCCCCTCCCTCTACTCCCCCCCCCCCCAGATGGTCGAATCGGGGAATTGATGATTTCCTATTTAAGCTGGTCGGGTCCCAGACACGCCTGTCAATTTCCATCGTCCCAGCACATCAGGAAGCACGGAACTCGCGGGATCACTACAAATTCGGACTTCTCCCCCCCCCCCCCCAACTCCCCCAAAGTGAGCGGATCCGTTCCGGTTATATCAGTCACGTATCTAGGACTTTTGCTTGTACTTTCCACCAAGTTTTATTCGGATCCCTCCACTCTAAGTGTTTTCCAAGATTTCCGGTTTCCCCCTCTAACTCCCCCCAGTGTCACCGGATCCGGTCTGGATTTAAAATGGAGGGTCTGAGACACGAAGTCCTTCCATGTATTAAGTTTCATTAAGATCCGATCACCCGTTCGTAAGCTAAAAATATCTCATTTTTCCTATTTTTTCCGGATTCCCCCTCCCTCCACTCCCCTCCAGATGGTCGGATCGAGGAAGCGACAATTTCTAATTTAAACTGGTCCAGTTCCTGATATGCTTGCCAAGTTTCATCGTCCTAGCTTATCTGGAAGTGCCCGAACTAGCAAAACCGGGACCGACAGACCGACAGACCGACTGACGGACAGAAATAACAATCGCTATATGGCACTTGAGTAAGCTCAAGTGCCATAAAAATACCTCAAGATTCCGGATTCCCCCTCCCTCCACTCCCCCCACGGTGCTCGGATCGGGGAAGTGACTATTTCCAACTTAATCATTTGGGGTCCCCGATATGCCTGCCAAGTTTTATCGTCCTAGCTTATCTGGAAGTGCCCGAACTAGCAAAACCTGGACAGACCGACAGACCGACGGACGGACAGAAATTTCGATCGCTATATGGCACTTGGCCGAAGGGCAAGTGCCATAAAAACAGTTGATTTTCGTAAAAACGATCGATTTTTTATAAAAATCTTTCGGTTTTTCTGAACAGCAAATTTTTCACCAAAAAAGTAGATCAGTAGCCTAAGTAGACGGGGGAAGGGAAGCTTACCTTGAAATCCAGTACTTTTTTCTTCTCGTCCTCGATGTTCTTCTTGACCTTTTTCCGCTGTTCATTTGTGATTTTCAAATCCTGACCAATTTTTTCGTCCTCGGTCTGAAATAAAATAACCAATCAATCAATCAATTTATATAATTCGTGATATTATACATCCCATATCAAAATAATACACGACTATTCTTTACTAAATATATACAGCCAAAACAGAAGTGACACAATGGGCGCCAAGAATTATAAAGGACACCTCTTGCTTATTCAGCCTTTTATAATATACCTAGCTCCCTTGTGGAATTACAAGCTTCTGAAATCCCCACCTTGCTCCATTGTTTCGTTTTGTGCCTACGGGTTTTCAGCGCTCTTTCGGCCGAGCCGCGTTTAGCCTGTCAAACAACGCTAAGTTTGCCGGAATCTCCAATATCCACTGACTCTTTCACATACAAGGATATGAGAATCTTCTGTTTTTGACTTCTTTTATTTGCCTAGTTTTCCAACTTTTTAACCGCGGCGCGTTCAGTTTTCAAACTTTTCAGACCGCGTCGGAGAGCAGGAAAGCTGGATACAGTCGACAAGCGCTAACTAGAAAATCGATAATTCCAAGTCAAAAGTAATGGTATTTTAGAAAACTTTTTTTTCTGATCCGTTTCATAGGGAAACAAATCATTTCTAGTAAGAGTTGTGCTTTAACAAAATCTAGTGTTATTTTGCTCTGCTTCGACTGGTCCTAAGCAAAATAAAGCTAGGTAGTAGCGTCAAGACTTGAAAAAATTGACACACACTCAAATAACAGCGCCACTTGCGCCACTAGCGATAGAGAACCTCCTTACTGAAACTCAACCAGTCGTGCACCAGCGCTGGCTCAATAACTTCATATTCTGAACACGGAAAAAAAAAAGGTACAAGATCCCCTAATACCACGGTGTGTGCAGACCGAATCTTAACTTTACCATAGATTTCTAACTCGCAAGTTTGTCTCGCTTTAAATACTGCAAGCGTAATGGGTGGCGCTACGGCTATGGCTAGTTTGCGAAGCATAGAAAGCATAGGTCTTGGCACTACTCACTAGTGTTAATTTGCTCTGGACTGGTCATTAGTTACTCAGAGAGTCGAACGGCATTCATTAGCTTACTGGTCATACCTTTTCTTCTTGAAAATATAGTGAATTCAAGCAGAAATGGCTAGAAAACTTCAAGCAGAATAGGCCCAAAAATTTAAAACAAAATACTAAAAGAAATAAGGCATTGCTAAATACTTAAGCAACATGTTGCTTTAATCCCCCCCCCCCCCGACAAGATGATCATCAAGTCATTACCACGTCTCCACATCGTGAACTTTCCACATCCACTTATCTCCACATAATAAAAGCCAATTATGCCGGTCGGCGGTATAAAGTACTAGTCAAATTCAAGAACCCAAGAGAAACCCACGTTATTAAAGTTTAACCGGAAGCCAACTTCTTTTTGTGTCAGTTAACTGAATCACTGAATTATTTGGCTTTTTTTTTTTTTTTTTTTTTTTTAGAGACAAACAAAACATTTTTAACAGCTAATGAGATAAAAGATTGAGGGGTAACAAGACATGTTGAACACGATTATGAAAACCATTTTCTCGCCAGACAAGTAGTTCGCCCGGAATCCGGCCAAAACTGGAAAGTTTGTTAAAAGTAAAAGTTTTACTTGAAGCCGATTAGATATTCGATTTAGAGGTAAGAAGGCATGCTGAAATCCGGACAAGTAGTTCGCCCGGAATCCAGCCAAAACCGGAAAATATGTTAAAAGCAAAAGTTGTATTTTTAGTTGATTAGATGTCCGATTTAGGGGTAAGATCAATTTTTACCCGGACATATAGTTCACCCGGAATTCGGCTGAAACCGGAAAATTTGTTGTAAGTTAAATTTTTACTTGAAGTTGATTAGATGTTGGATATAGGGGTAAGCAGATACGCTGAATTCGTTCATGAGCTTTATTTTCGCCTGACAAGTAGTTCCGGAATTCCGCCAAAACCGGAAAATTGGCAGAAGTAAGGCAGGAGGTTTCGATCTGTTTCATCAAAATAGATATGACTTACAGGGACTTATAGGGACAGATATCCTGAATCCATATATGACTTGGTTCTCTTATTGGCCTTAATCTGTTTCTAATTTTTTAATAGTAAAAATGTTCAAGGAGTCTGGCGAAGACAAGACCTAATTGTCTGAGCAAAATATTGAACTTTTGGGATCCAATTGAAACCTTTGGTCTTGTTTTTCACTATATGCTACAGTATGATGTTTCGAATTTCTAAGGCTCACAAAACAAACGATAGAGGTACCACAAATTCGACAGGCAAAGTGTACTGTGTGAAAATCCATTATTCAATCAATCTATCAATCAAGTTTAAAGTTAAAGTTTCAAGTTCGATTCGTCAATAGCAGACGAACGAAGCAACGTTTTTTTCTTTTTGGACCTTCACACGTATTCAATTGACGGTGTGATGGGTATCTAGACTGTCCCATCTGACCCTTTTCGTCTAAACTTTAATGTCCTAATAATCCTGAGTTTTATAACAGTTTGCCGAGGCCCATCCCCTTAAAAATGTTACTAGAACTTACCGTCAGCTTTGACATCTGCGTATTTAGTTCATCCACCCTCTTTTTTCCTTTATCCAATTCCTTCTTCTGCTCATCCATTATTTTTTCCTTCTCTGCTCTCACATTTTTCGCCTCTTGCAATGCATCCAACAATTCTTTCATTGCCTCCGTTTCTTGTTTCTTGGCTTCCTCCGCTTTCTGAATTTCTTGCATGTTTCCGTAGACGTAGAACTGCCACAGTTTATTTCTCTCATTTGCGAGGTCGTTTTCGGCCTCAAGGTATTTGATCTAAAGCAAATATATTTCCTCATTAGAAAAAAAACACCACCTTCGGTGATAGATGTTCTTTCAGCCCAAGCTGAACCGCCTTCGAATTTTACTAAACTTATTCAGTACTCAGTACTATTCGGTATATTTACGGGACATCTAATTTACAGAACATCTAATCAAATACAAATAAGACTTTAGCTTCTAAAAAATAACGGTTACACCCGGATTCCCGACGAATTATACGACAGGTTAAAAAATGATTGTCATATACAGACCCAGAGTCTCTTCTTACCCCTAAATCTGTCCTATAATCAACTTCAAATAAAACGTATTACTTTTAACAAATTTTCCGGTCTTGGACGGATTCCGGGCGAATTAGTTGTCCGGGCAGAAAATGCTTTTCACATAACTGATGTCTGCTTACCCCTAAATCAAACATTTAATCAACTTCAAATGAAACTTTTACTTTTAACCAACTTTCCTGTTTTTGCCTGATTCCGGGCGAGCTACTTGTCGGACGAGAAATATTTTGCATATTAGTGTTCAGCATGTCTTCTTACCCCATAATCGGCTATCACATTAGCTGTTTAAAAGTATTTTGTTTGCCCATTAATTTGAAGCCCCACCCCTAAATGTAGGGCTACAGAGCCCATCTACGAACTTGACCTTACCCTTGACCAAAGAGTCCTCACACCAGGTTTCATCAAAATATCTCATTCCCTTCGAGAGTTATCGTGCTAACAGACGGACAGACGGACGTACAACTTTTACGATGTCATAGGTATCTCTCCACTTTCGTTTTGGGATCCCAGAAACCGGTTCTGTAAATTGTTTCCCTGTTTTAGCTGCAGGTCAAAGGGTCTCGGAAAAGGCTTAAAACAGCCAAAACCGTGGGTTATTTGTTGAAAGCACATCATAGTTTTAAAGTATTCAAATATTGTTTAATATTGTAAGTTGAAGAGTAAATAGTGCGCGGGGTCCTTTAACAGACCCGGGAGCCTAGTAAGCATGGTAACTATGAATCTACGAATTCCAGTGAGAAACTGACTTTAAAGGAGAAAGGAAAGCCTAGCTTCTGTCCCCTTCACGGAGGCTTGATCCGGTGACTTTGGGGGGAGTTGGAGGGGGGAACCGGAAATCCTGGGTGACCCCAAGGGGTGAACCAGCGAGTTCAATACTTCCTGATGTACTAGGATGATCTAACTCGGCAGGAATGTGTCCCCTTCACGGAGGCTTGAAGCTCAAACAAATTGCTGATCAGACTCATTTTGTGGCATCCGAGATAAATTATTAAGGCGCAGAGTACCTGCGCCAGTCCCGAAAACTACTCCTTCAAAGAATTCCCGTTCGGGTTTTTCCATTATAATGACATTGGTATACCAATCGGGACTTGTCTGCCTAACGGTACCAACCCTGAGATCGAAGTTCGAGCGAGTTCAACTTTCGAGGGTACTGGCCAATTAGAGTATTCGGTGGGATATTCTAATTGGCCAGTGCCGAAACCAAGTCAGATAGGCAAGAACCGCACCGTGCCTTACTTTTCTGAATAATGACTATGGATCAGGATTCGTTTTCTATTCTACTTGGTTCAACACTATAGTCAATCAGGCTCATGAAAGTTGGATTGATTTGAATCACAACTAACCCGCGACAACGGCTCAAAACATCCAAGGAAAATTCCTGAAGAAAAATGCAGCAAGTGTTGCGAATTACGTGTAAAGCACAATAATGATCGTCTTCGGTATGTAGTAGTCGACGTGACTAACATATAATTTAAAATTGACATTTATCAAGGTCGGTGGGTTGTTGTCAGGCCGTAAGAAAACACAAGGTTACATCTTTAACATTTTTTTGGACACCTTCGTAAAGAAACAAAACTACATTTGCGGGATTCCCGCCGAAGATTGTTATGGCACGAAAAACAAGTAAAGTACCGTGATCCAGCGTGTTTACTTACTCCTGTTTTCGCACTCTTTAATAAGTGTGTCTTTCCCCGTGGATCCGACCGCATAGGGACCTCTAAGGGGTTTCGTCAGGCACCAAAAATACGTCATCCTGTTTTCATACTTTAATCATGCTGCTAAGAGTCGTTTGACCTCAATAAAGATACCCGCCGAGAGGAAACTTTTCCAATAGAGGAAAACAACTAAAATAATCTTACCGCTTCGTCTTTGGGGCCTTCGAGGTCATCTTTTTCTTTCTCGACGACTTTCAGCCGGTTCAATTTCTCCACCCGAAGTTCGCTGAACTCTTCCACCCTCTTTTCTAGGATTTCCAGGGGCTGCTTGTACCTCGAGCTTCCTAGAACATTACTAAATATCAACTTCCGACATCAAGGTTGATATAGGAAAATAACACCGAGGCGGTCATTGAAAATAACCTATCAGAGCCGAAGGCGATGTTGATATTTTTACATGGCCCATCAAGGTTTTTATTCCGATATCAATCGAGATGGAGATGCGTTAGCTCTTACAACTTTTTCGAACAGAAATCCTCTCTGCAGGCTGATATGACTTCATATCATCCTCTCATATCTCACGCTAACTTTCTGTGTGAAGATTATCGTAATATAACTGACCGTCGTCGGCTGTGTCGGGTCCACGAAAGGAAGGTTTCCTTGACCATATGGTCAGGTTAGTTTTATGTCTGCCAAGATTCATCGTCCTAGCCTCAGTAAAAGCTGGATGACATACCATTAACCGGAAGACATTACGATCGCTACATGGCACTTTAGCCGAAGGCTGCAAGTGCCATAAAACAATACCTCTCGAAGCAAAGCTTGTAAGTAAGTAAGCTTGTAAGTAAGTAAGTAAGTAATTTATTTGTAACCCGTCATTTTTGAAAAGCGGAGCAAGTAAAACAAAATAAATAAAACGCATAAACGACCCATAAAAAGGACACTAAATTTTCAATTTTCGGCAACAAAGCAGTGGATAATGTCATGCGCTGCTTGGGCCCAGTTTACCATGGTTTTTGACACGACGAAGAAACATCCAAAAGGGTAACTTGAATTTTGTAACTTCTCCGTCAATGTATGGTTATGATATAATTTTCACAAATGCAGCAGGTGTTTCGTATATTTAAATAACACGATTTCTTCTTTTTGATCTCCTTCTTTCGATGAACATGAGTGACACAAGAACGGAACAGAATAGAAGGTGCACAGAAAGCGCTGTACAACTTTTCAAAAGCTTTACGGTTATAGCGCCCACGGTTAGGGACGATGGTTCATAAGTCCGGTTCAAAATAATTCCTGCACAAAATACCAAGCTCCGTTTGTTAACTTTTCTCCTTCGATGTCTTCGTTAACCGGATAGATATCCGGCTATACAAGTGGCTCTAATCAGAGGCAAGCGTCATTTGGGGGTGGGGGGGGGGGGGGGGTTCTAAACCGTTTGTCTTGCAATCGAGCTGTGATTTTCGACAAGAACATTTCGGGGTACTCACCCCCCGCTCAAGCATTTCAAATCACCCGTTCGTCGCGGGGCCCCGGAGGCCGCCACTACCCCCTCCCCCTTAGGTTCCGGCGGATTTCAGCGAAATGACGCCTCTGGCTCCAACTTCTGAGAACTTCAATTCAATTCGATTCATTTGTTTGTATCCGCCAAAGCTGGCGAGTAGAAAAAAATATAATACAATTCACACAATCGGTCTACAGACTAATAACTAGACCATATACTTTCATAAAAACTCTACGTCATTTAAAAAACAATTAGCCTACACTATCCTAAATGAAGTCTACCTAACACTTTAACCAAAATACAATCAACGCAACGCATCGGACAAAGTGTGATTTATGGAATAAATTTTTGAAAAAAATGTTTCCCGTTTCTTTTTCAAAATATCAATGGGTTTTTTATTGTTTTTTTGTTGTTTTTTTTAAATGGTTTTTTTTTAACACGGCGGCGCAGCTTCCTGATTGGCTTCGAACCCAGACAGAATGAAAAATACTTACCAACGATATCTTCTAGAAACTCCAGCATCCCACAATCGTTTTCTCCTTGACCCTTTGGTTTCATCATAGCAATCTGCTCGACTTCTCCTTGCAGGATCAGAAACCGATTATGATCCAAATCAATTCCATGGGACCTCAACAGCTTGCCCACCTCTTTGAACTGGACTTTCCGGCTGTTGATTTGGTAGTAGGAGCTGTTATCTTTGTTCACTGTGCGAGAGACGGAGAACTGGGAGTTGGGTACGACCTCGAAGTCTTCTCCCTCCTTGTCTGAAAGTTAGACGTAGTTTTCCTTAAAGGACACCTCAACAATGAAACCATACTTGAACACACCATGGAGAATGCACTTACAGACATGGACACGGGGAGCATTCTTCTCCTGAGCGTGACGTTGTCAAAATAGGGATGATTGTTTCCGGAGGTTTGCACATGCAGACTCCAAGACAAAAAGTGCAATTCATTCAAATCTTGTACAGCGCTGACCGGATCGTATTGGAATTTCTTCTAGATATATGTTTGGGCTTATCTGGTTAAAAAATATTCCAGAAGAAGGGTTGATTGGAGACATTTGTTCATTTCTAAAATTGCTCGGTACTGATATAAGGACAGATGCAAAATGGAGCAAAAATCATAGCTTGGAAACGGTATTTCGTATTTGGATTGGGTTTTCTGCAGGCAATGTTAACGGACGTCATACAGATAGGGATGATACTTGGTACTCTTCATTCAGGTGTCCTTTAAGTAGAACTTCTCAGAATTCGAAAACCTAACTACATTTTTTTATATTCGACAATTTCAGGGACGACGATTTCCAGCTAACACCGGCTGTAGAGCGAATATTTGTTTTGGTATTTTGTTTCTATTCAGAACAACTGGACTGGGAACGATCCCTAGTGGATAAAGTCGACTATAACTTCTTAAAATTCGAAAACCAGCTAGATTATTTATTCCATACCGTTTTGGGAAGGCAATTTCCAGAACAGTCTCGAAATAACCCTGCAGCTGTATATGATCGTTTCTGTCTCAAGTTTAGCCAAAAGCCGCTAGCGAAGGGAAGTCGCAAAGGGTCAGCGGATCCCCACGACTATGAACGGTCGAAGAAGAAGAAGATAATCGCATTGGCTGCAGAGCGAATGTGTTATTTTAGGATTTTTCTTCATTAGCTGCGTTCTTTGTCACGGGAGTTCTCACCGGTGGTCTCTGGTTCTTACGAGCCGTTTTTGCATCCAGCGGTGACTACTCACCAGTCTTATAACCCGTTTTTGAACTAACCGATGTCCGGTTTTACCTCGACAGTGCGGACTAACCAGAACCTGATCGGGAGCCCGGCTTTACCGAGAGTTAGCAAGTTTTCGTCAACTCACCGGTGAACCAGAAAACGCATTATATGAGAAAACGAAACACTGGTGACAAAACACCCGAGACAGCGCGGAGTGCAATGAACGCAGCTATTATTCAGTACTATTCCTTCCAGTATTCATTTCCCAACGAAATGTCGGGCCCTCTTGTTGATTGTCGAAAGAAACTTAGGTCTTTTCAGCCATTTTTCGAAAAGGGATTTGCCAAAAATCTTTTCTTTGTTTTCTTCGTTAATTTTTATTCCTATTACTTCTTTTTTTTTACTTTTCATCGGAGCTAAAAGAATAACAGATTAGCGGAGTAGGCTAAAGATCAAAACAAAATGAGCATAAAAATATTAAAAGTGATTTAGAAGGTCCTAACTACCACACTGTCAGAAAATTAGTTGCGTTTTTGCAGATACCATGGTATCTGTTACCGTGGTAACTGGATCTGCAATTAGTCGTTTTTGCAGTGGGTTTGCAGCCGGATTTGCGCTTTTAACGATCATCTAAAAAGCTACTGACATCTAGAGTGACATTGCTTCTTTCCCACCAATTTGACAAAAAACTGAGATGAATTTTCAAAAAAAGTTTTCCAAAAGTGAGGTGAATTTTCAAAAAGTGAGATGAATTTTCCAGATACTACGATCAGTTATCACGGTGTCTGGCCAGATACCACGGTAACTGCAAAAAACAACTTTTGACCGTGGTATCAGATACCGTGGTCTCAGCAAAAACGCAACTCTTGAAGGTTTAACGCAAGGTTGATAGCAGGTTATTTCATACAGGTCAGATAAATTAAGTTATATTATTTTTGTTAGATTTATAGGGTACGTAGTTGTTGTAATTATAGTAACATTTTTAACAAGCACTGCATGTTCGAATTGTTTTTCTCCACAGTGCTTGTGTCATCTCTTTGTATTTTTGTGTAAAATTAAAAAAAACTTGAACTTGAACTTGAAGGATACGCAACTTTATTCGTTCATATAACACTCCAAGAATTAAAATTATGTTTTATCTAATAATTCCTATAGCTTAAAGTTCAATGGGCACATCAAACTACCCCAATCCCACTCTGTAACAACCTAGGAACAATTCTAACCCCCTAGATCAGCAGCTTTTTCAACAGTTTTCTCTCTGTGATATTTCAAAGCGTAATTTTTTGGGCCAGTACATTCTCAATTTACTAGCTTGAACAAAGATAAAACTGATGTTTCTTATAATACTTAGTAGATCTTTATTTTAAACATAAATCAGCTGGTATAGTTCAGATTTGAATAGGCTATTTGATTTTGAATGATTTTTGTAGCTATGCTATTTTTGATAGGCTTATTGCATTTTCTGGTACATTTTTTAAAGCAAGCTAATCAAGCTTCACAACACTATTCCACAAAGAAAAAGTTTTAGTAGGCACTTTAAGCCATGGAACTTCTGATGAAACACTAGAACAATCAGGTAAACTGCATCTGCGGCTTGACCTTGGTGACATCTCAAATATATCCTTTTCTATCAAGCATTGCTGGGAGTTTTTGGATTTCCTGCCCCGATATCCCAGCTCCTAAGATTTGGATCGCCGAAAGGCCAGAGAGGTAAAGACAAGGGATAACAAGAAAACGGCCGATTTTCGTAGCGCCTTTTAAAGGAAGTTGGAAATGTTTATTTGTGAAGCATTTGATACGAAGTAAAGCATTGGAAGTGTCCATTGTGCTTTAAGAGTTATATAATACTTTGAAAGGCAAGAACGAAAATGCAGACTGTGGCTTGAGTTCTGCGCTATCCCGTTGTAGTAATCCAGCTGAGTGGCAGGCGATTTTCAGAAGAGATTGGCGAAGTCTGAAGTAATACTGTTTAACTCGAAAGCTGATACTGGTCGAAGCATCACACTTGGTACTTCTATTGTTGAGCTCGCGGATAATATCGTATATTTGGGCCTTCCTATTGGACGGTCAATACTTGAGACGCGGCGGTAACTACTTTCTCACTTCCAGAACAGGGCTTCGTTTACGTATAGCCGGATAGTTGCAAATAAGCGAAAATTTGACCGTCGTCTGTTGGCCCATTTGTACAATGCTATGGTTTTGCCCCATTATTTGTACCTTAGCCAATTTTGGCGTAATTTTACGGCTACAAATAGACTGAAATTGCGCTAAGCCTAATACAAATATGCAAAGTTTCTGTTGCGTTTGCCACCATGGACAAGTAACAGATATGTTTCGCGTCGGTACGGCGTTACGAATCCGGAAGAAGCAATCGTAGCGCAGATTGCTCCTTATAATTTGTCAGTTGAGTCCCGCCCCTGGGCTATGATTCAGCAACAGTAGTATGTATATGCTGTTGGTTGTTGTGATCGTTCTTTTTTGTTCTTGTCAGAGGAATTAATGTTTTCCGTTTTTTCTTTTTTTGCTTTGTCTTTTGTTGTGCTCCATCTGTTTTTTTATTGATGGGTAATAAATGCATTCATTCATTCAATTGGCTTTCCAAAACAGTGCGACTGTTAGGACGCCTTTCTATCTGAAGTATAGTACTGAGATGACTCCATCAACGCTTTCAACAATTCCTTGGACAATGTATGCCCCGAAAAAACTATGATGAAAACTAAGAACTTTCTAGAGGCCAGTGGCCTCTTTCTTGCATTGTGCTATTTTTATTATCAATAATTAAACCCCCCCTTCTTCTGCAAATGCTCACCTATCTGACAAGTTATCTGTGTGACCAGGAATTTCGGGACGGGCCCCTCTCCTATAAAAGACCCACTTCCAGATAGTGTTAAGGCGGCTAAACACCAACAATTGTTTTAAAAAAGAGTAAAGAATTTTTTGTTGGAGGGGCGAGGAGTGACGATTCAGAGAATGAAGGTATAAGTATTTATTTCTTTTTTTATTACCTTTATTTTTATTTTTTTATTTCTTCTTCTTTTTTTCTTATTTTTATTTTGTGTGGTATATGGACAAACAAAAATTGATCAATTAGTGTTGAAATGAAATTAAGTTATTGTTTAAGTTGTGTTGAAGTAGTTTGTGGTAACCGCCCAGTGCCAGTGCATTTATGTCTCCTCATGGGCGGTTACCTATCATGATGGGTTATTATGTAATTTAGCAATAAATAATCTAATCTAATCTAAAGCCTAACTTACCTATAATGTGCTGGAAGTACACGGTAACTGTAGCAGTCTGAACATTCGGGTATCTGTCCGAATTATGCAGCAGTACGGACAACTTTTTAGTCCTAATCTTCTGAGCTCTGTATCCGAAGACGAACAACATTGAATCAATAACGTTGCTTTTCCCCGACCCATTGGGACCAACGATTGAAGTAAAGCTTTTGTGAAACGGCCCCAATACTTGAGTATTGGCGTAACTTTTGAAGAAGTAGTTCTCAATATGGGTTATAATTAGCCTGGGTCCTTTACTTTCCATAGTGCACGCGGCTGGGGGAGGTGGGGGGATGTATATATCGCCGATAAACCTTCCCCCCTCTTCTGGTTCAAACTCGTCTTCCATTGGTTCGTCGTCGTCAGCCCGTGGTCGGTCGTCTGCTGTTTCTTTTGAGGACGGCATCTGTAAGAAGATCATGTTAATTCAGACAGAAGACAAAGGCTACCACTGCATGGGTAGTTGAGTCATCGACAGGGAAAATGACTTGCGTTATAGGGGGTTCCTCAGGTTATCCCTGGATGACTTTACCCCTCCCCCTCCTTCAGGATCTTACACTATAATTAGAGGCATCATTTCGCGGAAACCTAGGGGTGAGCAACGGCGGCGTTCCAGGCCCCTTGACACTTTAAAGTTCATAAAAACCACAAAAACAGAAGTAATTAACAGCATGTGAAATACACCTAGAGAATTGTATCCAGAAATTGTCCTATCTTAGAAAAGGTAGGTTACATATGATGGGATTAGCTTTTGGTCAACTTGTCCTCGATCTGACTTTCTTGCTGATTTCTTTTATTTTTCATGGGTGGATGTGGGCCTCTTGGAAGGCCATTTGAAATAGACCTAGAGAATTGTATCCAGAAATTGTCCTATCTTAGGAATAATGGGATTAGCTTCTGGTCAACTTGTCCTCGATCTGCCTTTCTTGCTGATTTCTTTTATTTTTCATGGGTGGATGTGAGCCTCTTGGAAAGCTAAGGGTGAAAAATGTAGGGTAAAAATTTATAGTAACCAGAAACATTTAATTATGTTGAATATAATTGTCGGGAATTGCTTAGCAACGCTTGGGATCACGATTGGGTCGTTGATATGAGAAAAATTTTCCCACATTCTTTTGCATCTTTTCAAAACTTCATAATTCGTTGAAATTTTGTAGCATCTACAATATTGAAGCAAGGTTGGTTAACACATGACTATTGGGTTCAGCTACAAATGGTGGCACTTGCTCCAAGTCAAAGCTTGCAATGGTACTATATTTCTTGAGGGGAATACGTTGCAAACGTAAAAAACGGGCATCCTGCGAATATTCACGTCAGCGTGAACCCACAGTTTAGGGCTAGCAGATCCCGGCTTAAGAAGTATCATATAAAGGCGGAACTGGTCCAGTTGGCGTAAAGCCTAGGGGAGTAATATCTAGGGGGGCGAGGTAAAGTCTGGAAAAGATTGGTGGTTGACTCAACACGAGAATGATACTAAAAAGAACTTGTCGTTTCTAGCTTTCTCCGGCGTCTACATGAACTGATACTCCCTGACTATATACCCTCAGTGGATGACATTCTTGTCATGCAGATACCTTCCTTTGGCGTCCAGTCAACCGAGTTCACGTATCGGAATCATCGATTCAGGTAGGTTTCCTCCTCAAAGTTGTGATATCGGCAGTGACCGGCTTCGGTTTTAAAGTTTAACAGAAAAGGGCTGAGATCATACAGCCTACTTATGCATCAGTTAGTCACTTAAAGCAGGCCACACAAAATGGTCTTTCTACCACACACACAATGCTAACCATCCCTACTGTCACTATGAACGTTCAAAATCACACAAAACACCGTCAAACATTAAGCAAATTAAAAAAATCCCACCAAATTTCCTAGGTTTGAAATAATTCTGTCTGGACTAAAGGCGTATTCTCGCCGTTCCCCGAGGACTCCTCGGGGAATCGAAGGGAACGGCGAGAATAGAGGGAGTCACTCCACGCGGACTCCGCGTACAGAAACAGCGAGAACACGGGGAATGCTTCCAAAATCGATTTTGTTCGAATAAGAAACATGCAGTTGACGAAATTAGTCTTGATCCACTTTATTTTTAGTTCTGTTTATTCTGATTATTTTTAATTGATTTTACATTTAAATTTTACATCCAATACCAGCAAAAATTGATTACCCTCTGAATCTGAAAGGGAGTCCTTTTTGGTGACGGGGATGATAATCGGAGCATTCCCCGTCCGCGGGGACTCGCGAGAATACGGGGAGTGAGTCCCCGGGACAAACAAAAACGCGGGGACTCCTCAAGTGGAGTCCTCGGGGAACGGCGAGAATACGTCTTAAATCTCAACCGATTATCCCGGACAGCTCTTATGGCACGTAGGGAGCCAAGAATCAAAATAATAATTTCCATCTAATGCTCCAACTGTTTATTACAAATACAAAAAAAAAAAAAAAAACAAGACCAGTGTGGTACCTCTGAAGACATACAAACAATATCAATTAGGTAATATAATTCTTTGCGAATCAATCCTGGAAAATTTCGTCATCTAGAACAGAAGACGTTCTGCGTGGGTTTTTTCTCGAGCCAAAACAGCAACTCGGCAATCGAGTTCAAATCTAATTAGGTGGCAGGCAATCACTAAGAGAAGGTAAACAGAATGTTTGGATTAGGTCTTTCAGTAGTCTTGTCCAAATCCAATAAAATGTGTCTCGTCGTTTGTCCACTTTCCAGAGATACTCGATTTCGTCAAATGAACTTTTTCTGTCGGATCTGTATACCTCTATGTGCTTTTCCTTCTCTCCTTGAAAAGCAGATACAAAGGTGAGCCATTAAAGTTTAACTGAACAGGCAACTTATTTTTACATCTTAGATTCAAATACATTGAATTATTACAACACCTATTGGGGATTTTCATTCTGTCCACAGTAGTCTTCAGTAGGGACGTTGGGAATGTGGACGCTTTCCCATGGTGAATCCGTCCACAATTCGCCCGCGAAAATCACTAAACTATCACTACACAAGAAACCTCGCTAGCTAGTACTAGTTTTTGGCACTGCAGACTGCAGACACTTCTTTGTTTATTTGATACACAATTTATTTACTCGTTTGCGGCTGGTGTTGTTGCCAAATGTTCCAGGCACCATAGAGATATCACAAAAACGGGAAGAGCGGCAAGCACAATGGGATAATCGATTATTTGGAAATATCAGAAAAACAAACTAACGCTTTTTCATCGGGTTTTCAAGATTATTTAAGCGAACACGTGATGGGTAACTAGACTGTCGTATTCTAGCCCTTTTCGGTTAAACTTTAACAAAAAAAATAGTAAAAAATGGCAGAAACATTGCAAGACATATTTTAACATTCTCTTCAGCCGTGACTTCTACGAGCCTAGCATCATGGAAACGCAGGCTTTTGTAGAAATTCAAATTTTCCAAGTGTAGGTGAATTATGGGTTGTTGCGCAAGCAGCGCAAACTCAGAACGAAATTACTAGAGCCCGGATGAAAAAGTATTTAAATCCTTTGGATGATTCAAAATAATTAATTGTATTCCAGTATCAGATGTTGACAAAAGCTGCCTTTTCAGTTATACATTAACAAATTATTTATTAATTGAAACTAATGTTGACTAATGTCGAGGCTGACCAATGTTATACACCATGACGTCGCGAAGGCCTATACAGTAGCAGAAGCAGATTCAATCTTTATGGTAATAAGGAAGCCTATTCCCCTAGAGGAATCGTCATATTTCTGATATTAATTCACTTCTTTAACATTTCCGTCTGGGTGTCTTCTATCCTCCTTATCGGAACTGGCTTACACAATTTTTCCCGCTCCCTATATGTGTCTTTACGCGACGTCTCGGGCTCCCAATCATTGTTTTCGAGAAACTTATTGGTCAGAAGGCCGGTTTTGCAAATTGTGCAGCGTTTATCATCCAATGCAAGTTGTAAGCAAAGGGGCTAAAAACAGACGAACCCTTGCACAATTTTCTCTACGTAGAGCTGAGTTCGAGAGGTTTCCAGTTACCTTAAAGTTTAACTGAAAAGCCAACTTATTTTTGTGTCATTCAACTGAATACAATGAATTATCTGGATTGTGCAAAGGGATTTTTTAATTTTCCACTATCTGCTCTAGTTACGACGTTCAGAATATCTGCAGCTGTTCACACAGCGTAAATTCTACTACGACGCGGGGAATTTTAATCTCAACACAAACGCAGCTTTTCAGTGGGCACTGGCGAGATTGCTTACACTGTAAAAAGTTTCTCAGAATAAGGATGCAGTATTTACTACTGGGATTAATCTTATCTCGGGATAAAATTAATCCGAATTAGGGATAATCTTATCTCAATTAAGACAAGATACAACAAAAATACAAGCGCATAGAGGTACCACAAATCCTACCGAAATTCCACTATTCGAAAATCGATTATTCGTGAATAGCGGGACAACGAAGTAACGCATTTTCAGCGGGTCTTCAAGCCAGGGGCGTCACGACTGGGGGGAGGAGGGGGGACGCCCCCCCCCCCCCCCAATGACGTCGGCCAGTCGGTAAAAAATAACCGAGTCGGCGCGAACCGCCGCGATTTTTCGTCAAAACAGTTGATTTGTTTCATGAAAACAGTCGTTTTTCTGAAAATTGGTCGATTTTTCGTCAAAATGTCGGTTTTTCTGAAAATCAGTGGATTTTTCTGAACATCAGTCGATTTTTTTCAAAATGTCATTTTTTTGTTGAAAAAAGGTTTTTTTTCTGCAGAAAAAGTCGGTAAAAATTACCAGCCAGTCGGTAAATGCCTCCCCCCCCCCCCAAACATGTTGGCTAGTAACGCCTCTGCTTCAAGACAGTCTAAGTGAATAAGTGATGGGTAACTAGACTGTTGTATCCCAGCCCTTTTCTGTTAAACTTTAAAACATCGTAGCAGAAACACTAGCTGGTGTGAGGTTCGACACCTAGTCTTGCCTATCATACCGTTTTGATCTCGGCCACTTTTTTAGGCTGTAAATTGTTTGGCTGAAATGAATTGATGCCTGGATTAATTCGGCAAGATGCCTTCTGTATTCACATTTACCGGGGGCAGGGTCATGAATACGATTTACAAACTTGGCTCACATTTAGACTATTATTCTAACACAGCCACTATAGTAATCCAACTGAGTGGCAGGCGAATTTCAGAAGAGATTGGCGAAGTCTGAAGTAATACTGTTTAACTCGAAAGCTGATACTGGTCGAAGCATCACACTTGGTGCTTCTATTGTTGAGCTCGCGGATAATATCGTATATTTGGGCCTTCCTATTGGACGGTCAATACTTGAGACGCGGCGGTAACTACTTTCTCACTTCCAGAAGAGGGCTTCGTTTACGTATAGCCGGATAGTTGCAAATAAGCGAAAAATTTTTGATTTTTTTTCTGATATATAGACTATTATTCTAACACAGCCACTCTGATAAGCCTGAACAGTAAAAAACTTTTAATGACAAGTTTATGTAGGCTATTGTTCTGGAAAAAAACTTAAGTCAAGAAAATGGTAGGCTACCCCATTTTCATACCACAGTCGGAATCGAGAAGCACCTAATTTAAAGCGAATTGTATTGACAGGTTTATGGATATTTCTGGACAAAAATCCACGTCAAGAAAATGGTTATCCCATTTTGATGCCACAGCAGGAATCTTTTTCATAGTTGATGTGACGTCATTTGCGGATATCGTAGAAGAGGGACCTGCAGTTAAGGTAAAAAGTTTCAAAGCTCTAAAGCCGCAAGTAGCATGTTACGGAAACAGCTTACGAGGTTTCTGTAGGATAACGTCACAACTTTGTATAGATCCACAGTTGATGTTTTTTTAACTGTCATTAACTGCCCTACATATCATACCAACGCAACCTACTTCCATAATCATTCCATATCTTTCTAAACCTGGAGACCCCAACGTCGTACGGTGCATTCTAACCCCTCTAACAAAACCCCGCTGATCTCACTTGCCATGTTTTGCTACCTTCCATGTGTATCACGCTGTCGACGGTTGTCTGCGAGAAGTTTTTCCATCAGAAAAACTGGTTACGTAAATTGTTTCCTTGTTTTCGCTACAAGTCAACGGGTCTGGGAAAAGGCTTAAAAGTTGAAGAGTAAATAGAGCGAGGGGTCCTTTCAGAAACTCCAAGGTTACGCAACGTCAGAAGAGGTAGAAGAAACAAATAAAGCGAATTCGGTGGATGAAAAGATTTGCCAGTTTGTCTTGAGATACCCTGGATTTATGAAAAAAATACACAAAAGAAGTTGGCTTCGACAAAAGCGACGAAAATACAACATAACGTAAGTTACGGAAACGCGACGTAGGTTTTATCAAGAACAAATAAGCACCAGAACGTCCGTCTCCCTATATCTGCAATACGACCATGCGGAGCAAAATAGATCCCTCTACCCTTCCCAACGCAAACGAGCGGAGGTAGGAGTTACGCGGAGCATCACAATTCGTTACCTTTATAAACAGCTATATCGCAGTAAAACCCTGGAGAAGAAATTTCCAAAGTAAAAGCCGATCGGTTGTCTCTAATTGTGACCTTACGTGTGACTCGCTCCAGATCAGGTCAGCGCGCCCTGCATTTTTTCCTCCGAGATGCGCAGCGGCGAAGAGGAAAGTAGACGGGTATCAGTTCAAAGCTCAGCAGTTACCTCTAGCTGAGCTAAGTTTTGTCGCGGTATCCGTAATCACCGCATGGGACCAAAGTCGGAGGTTTTATTGGCTTATTTGTTCTTGGTCTTATACGTGTCTGAAGGGATCTTTAATCTTAGTGATAGTAAAATGAACAAAACATTTGCGGGAATCCATGTCTTTTCTATTGTTCAAGAATTACCACCTCAATCTTTCGACTGAATCCGTTCGGAACCCTTCAGTCCCTCCTACAGCTGAAGTATCCGTCTTCAAACGACCACCAGATTTTTGAAGGCAATTAAGGGAAGCACGGACTCTTAAACAATAGGTAGTGAAATGCCCTTGGGAATTTCAAAGCTATGAATATCTTATTATGGGCCCTAGCAAATATTGATATTCGGTATTTTTGTATTATTATTATTTTTGTATTATACTATTTGATCATACAACTTCCATAGCGCATAGTAGATTCATTTTCTTCCAGATTCGATACACCGTTTTCGTCGGGATATACCGGAATGTAAAGCCATGCAAAAACAAGACCAAAGGTTTCGATGGGAGCCTACAAATTTAATATTTACCGTATTGGACTTTTTGATCCAGACAATGGGGGCTTTTAGAGATCTGGTCTTCGTCAGACTCCTTAAAAATTTTACTATTTATCACTAATCAGCTGTTTGAAAAATGTGTAGTCTGCGTAGTTGTATGATAGTTATACGAAAAAGTTGGATCTAGTGATATGTAATAGTAAAGAGTACTATCATTTAATGTGCCTCATACTGGGCCAATCTTAAGTAGTAGTATCCAGTAGCATCCTGTCTTGGTCTAGGAGCATCCAGTCTTGCTAATAGTAGCATGCAGTTGAATGGAGTAACACGGTAGCCTTGAAGTAGAAGCATGTAGTAGCATCAGTTAGTACTCCACGCTACTTTTTCGTACAACTTCATACTACTATTCGAGATAAACTTTTCATCGGGCAGCCGTTTGAAAATGAAAATAAACGATACCATAGTGGTATGTTACTGTAAAATTACGGCCAAACGGCTCAACTTCAGGTAAACTTTCTGGTTTTGGTCAGATTCCGGGCAAACTATTCGTAAAAGCGAGAAAATAATATTTATATATGGATTCAGGATGTCTCTTTTCCCCTATGTCGACCTCTAATCAACTTTGGATAAAACCTTTACTTTCAACAAATTTCTCGGTTTTAGCCGGATTTTATTTGTAAAGCGAGAAAATAATATTTATACCTGGATTCAGGATGTCTCTTTTCCCCTATGTCGAACCTCTAATCAACTTTGGAATAAAACCTTTACTTTCAACAAATTTCTCGGTTTTAGCCGGATTCTGGGCGAATTATTTGTAAAGCGAGAAAATAATAGTTATACACGGATTCAGGATGTCTCTTTTCCCCCATGTCGAACCTCTAATCAACTTTGGATAAAACCTTTACTTTCAACAAATTTCTCGGTTTTAGCCGGATTTTATTTGTAAAGCGAGAAAATAATATTTATATCTGGATTCAGGATGTCTCTTTTCCCCTATGTCGAACCTCTAATCAACTTTGGAATAAAACCTTTACTTTCAACAAATTTCTCGGTTTTAGCCGGATTCTGGGCGAATTATTTGTAAAGCGAGAAAATAATAGTTATACACGGATTCAGGATGTCTCTTTTCCCCTATGTCGAACCTCTAATCAACTTTGGATAAAACCTTTACTTTCAACAAATTTCTCGGTTTTAGCCGGATTCTGGGGGAATTATTTGTAAAGCGAGAAAATAATAGTTATACACGGATTCAGGATGTCTCTTTTCCCCTATATCGAACCTCTAATCAACTTTAGATAAAACCTTTACTTTCAACAATTTTTTCGCTTTTGGCCGGATTCTGGGCGAACTGTATGTCCGGACAGAAAATAATTTGCATTTACGAGTTTGACATGTCTCATTACGCCTGTATCGAACCTCTATTTATATAATCAACTTTAGATAAAACAAAACAAAAAAATCACTTTTTCCGGTCTTGGCCAGATTCTCGGCGAACTGTATTTTCAGGGAGAGAATAATTGCATTTGCATATAGGGATTCAGCATGTCACCTTACCCCTTTATCTAACCTACTATTAAAAAAATTTCCGGTTTTAGCCGGATTCGCGCGGACTATTTGTGCAAAAAAAAATAATTATCATATACGGAATCCCCATGTCTGCTTACCCCTGAATTGACTATCTGACTAGCTTTTAAAATATATTTTGTTGGACACTTAACTGAACCCCACACCTAAATATAGAGCTAAGGAGCCCATCTACGAATTTGACCTGTTCTGTGACCCAAAGAATCCTCACACCAAGTTTAAACAAAATATCTCATTCTCTTCGATAGTTATCATGCTTACAGACGACGGACAACTTTTACGAAGTTAAATATATCCCTACATTTAGGATTTGGGATCCCAAAAAGCCGAGGTGTTGGAAACCCCAGATTCCGGAATCTGGATGGGGTCCTAGACGCACCACATCTGCGAGACGCACACAAAAAAATATGCAGACGAACAGAGAGGGGAAAAGGAAGTGTAACTTGGAAACTGGAAGGCAAAAATTATCTGAAGGAGACATCTAGGAAACTTTGAATAATAGCAAAATTTGCTATCATATAATAAGATAAGATTTATTCCACTAAAAGCACCGAGGCCACGGGAAAAAATAAACACAAAACAAAAACCAAATAAATGATACCTATTTTACATATTCCTTTACCCTGTGTGGTTAACCTTTCTCTGTGGTTCATCGAGACCGAAAGGTATCTTCCCAACTTTTCAATATCACTAAATAAATTCCTATTACCTTTACCAACTAATCCCCCCCCCCCAATAATTGACACCACAAATTTCCCCACGAAGATCTGAAAGCTCAGGGCATTAAGTGAAAAATATTTCCATCCAATTGTCCGCACATGGGGCAAAAGTAAGGACCAGACAAAACCTTGCCCAAGTATTCCTAAAGGTAGACAATCACCCCGTAAACTCATTAACAGCCTCAAATGATCTGCTGGAATCCCCACCTTGAAATAAATATACTCCCCCCATGTGTCTTTGGCCCTCGCGGAATATCTGGAAGTCTGGAAGGTGCACCCTAGCTTTAATATTTATTTTTCAGACACGCCTTGACAGTGCGCTGACACAGTGGCACTCCGTCTTAGAGGAACCGTCATTTTCGAAGAGCAAAGTAGCATTAGTTCTTAACAAAACGGACTGCCTTGCGACATTGCTAGACGATGTGGATTTCCAACAAGCATACAACAACTTTAAAGGTCAGTTTAAAGACGGGCTCAAAACACACATTTATTATTCGACCCTTTCTACCGAAACATCCTTCCTTCACCCTTTAAACCGGAAAGAACCCGACCTCCAAGAGAAAGGCTATGGAAGTACCAAAACTCAGACCTGTCGCTTGTAAAACTGAAAGGTATGGTACCGTAATAGTTTTGTGCCTAGGTTTACCTTGTATCATAACAACCTTATATGAATTACTGTATTTATCCTATGACAATTGTATAGTGTTTTAGTTGTAGGTTAATGACTAGTGCCAATTAATTTGTTTGCGCATGAAATGCTGTGCCGCATTTATTTGAAATTAAAATTAAACTAGACCTACGTTGCCCGGGCAACGTGAAGTGTTGCGGCAACCTTTGTCCGGCTTCGCCGACTAAAGTGTTGCGAGAGCAACACTTTGGTTTTGTTTCTTCGCTGTCGGTTAAATGCTGAAATTGTCAACTTATCGAAGCTTTTAAAACGGTATGTTCTAAAAAGAATAATCACATGATCAAAAGCTGTTCTATAGCGTTGTAAAACCAACAACAAAACAATATCGGAAGAAGGGAATAAATTGACTCGGCGGTCAGTTGAACTTTATCCTTTTCCATCGTAGATATCGTGACGGATGAAAACTTTGAACAATATCTTATATAATCTAGTTGGTATTATAAAGCTATCCGTAACGTTTCAGGATTAAAATACCATGGATAACACTATTAATTATTACAAAACTACCTTATTGTTTTACATTACCGTATCGTTTGTACGCGTTGCGTAAACAGTTAATCCTAGGTTATAGTGATAGACCATCGATACAAACTTTCTTACCGTCATATTTACAGAAATCGAATACAATGTACACCAATTTTCAAAAATTTCTAGCCCCTCGTGAACCGATTCTTACTTACAAGTCCTTCTCCCGTGATTGACATCAAATTCACCTCATCGCTGAAAATGATTATAGCATAAAAGCCGATTATTACTTACAAGTCCCATGCATGTCTTACAATTGGGAGCAAAATTGTTCTTACGATCGAATACACCTGAAACAAATAACAGATATACGAACTAGCAAAAGCTGCCAACTCCTGATTGTCGAAGATGATTATGAGCTAACAGTCGACTGTTGCTTACAGTCGACTGTTGCTTACAAGACCCTTACATGTCTGACAGCTGGTATCGCCTATTTTTTGGTTTCAGTGTGTACGTTACTCCTGAAGTTGTCAACCACTTGAAACTTTCAAACGGGTTTATCTCATGAAGGATTTTTGTTCAAAAAAAATGATTGTGACATATACTTAGATCAGCTCATCAAGTGCTATCGATTGCCCTAACCACAACAAAAGAATATCGGAAAAAGGGACTAAATTGACTCATTGAGTCAGTTGAACTTTATCCTTTTCAATCGTGGACATCGTGACGGATGAAAACTTGGAACAATATCCTATATAATCTAGTTGGTATTATAAAGCTATCCGTAACTTTTCAGGATTAAAATACCATAGATGACACTATTAATTATTACGAAACTACCTTGTTTAACATTATCATTTGTACCCCTTGCGTAAACAGTAAATCCTAGGTTACAGCGATAGAACATGGGTACACGGGATAGCAAAAGTTGGAAACCCCTCATCGCTGAAGACTTTTGTAGCATAAGAGCAGATTATTACTTACAAGTCCCTTGCATGTCTTACAATTGGGAACCAAATTGTTCTTACCATCAAATGACAAGTACGCCAACTAGCGAAAGCTGCAAACCCCTCATTGCCGAAGATGATTATGAGCTAACAGTCGACTGTCGCGTACAAATCCCCTACATGTCTCAGAACTGTTATCGCCTATTTTTGGTTTCAGTGTGTACCTTACTATTGAAGTTGTCAACCCCTTGCAACTTTCGAACTGGCGTATCTCATGAAGGAGTTTTTGTACCAAAAGATGGATGACATATACTTTGATCAGCTCATCAGCGGCTATCGATTGCCGTCGTGAAAAAAATTCTACCTATCTTATATAATCTTGTTGGTATTATAAAGCTATCCGTAACTTTTCAGGATTAAAATACCGTAGATGACACTATTAACTATTACGAAACTACCTCATTGTTCTACATTATCGTTTGTACCCGTTGCGTAAAAAGTTAATCCTAGGTTACAGCGATAGACCATCGATACAAACTTTCTACCGTCAGGTTTATAGAAATCGAATACAATGTGCACCAATTTACAAAAGTTCTAGCCCTCGTGAACCGATTCTTACTTACAAGTCTCTCCCCCGCGATAGACATCAAGTTCACCACCGGATAAAAATAATGGGTACACCAGCGAGCAGAAGTTGGAAACTCCTCATCCCTGAAGATGCTTGTAGCATAACAGCCGCTTATTACTTAGAAGCCCCTTGCATGTCTTACAATTGGGAACCAAGTTGTTCTTACTATCGAATACACCGGAAACAGATAACAGGTGCACCAAGTAGCAAAAGCTGCAAACCCCTCATTGCCCAAGATGATTCTGAGCCGACAGTTGACTGTTGCATACATGTCCCCTACATGTCTCACAACTGATATCGCCTATTTTTGGTTTCAGTGCGTACGTTACTACTGAAGTTGTCAACCCCTTTAAACTTTCAAACATCTTCGCTGTCGCTTAATGCTGAAGTTGTCAACTTATCGAAGCTTTTTAAACGGGATGTTGTAAAAAAATTAATCATATGATCAAAAGGTATTCTTCAGCGTTGTAAAAACAACAAAAAAATAATATAGGAAGTAGGGACTAAATTAACTTTGCAGTCAGTTGAACTTTATCCTTTTCAATCGTAGACATAGTGACGGATGAAAAACTGGAACAATATCTTAGATAATCTAGTTGGCATTAGAAAGCTATCCGTAACTTTTCAGGATTAAAATACCATAGATGACACTATTAATTATTATGAAACTACCTCATTGCTTTACATTTTCGTTTGTATCCGTTGTTTAAACAGTTAATCCTAGGTTACATTGATAGACCATCGACACAAACTTTCTTACTGTCAGATTTATAGAAATCGAATACAATGTGCACCCAATTGCAAAAATTCCTAGCCACTCGTGAACCGATTCCTACTTACAAGTCCCTCTCCCGTGATATACATTAACCCTTAACCGAAAACAAATAATGGGTACACCAGCTAGCAAAAGTTGCAAACCCATCATCGCAGAAGATGATTGTAGCATAACAGCCGATTATTACTTACAAGTCCCTTGCATATCTTACCATTGGGAACCAAATTGTTCTTACCATCGAATGCACCGGAAACAAATAACAGGTACATCAACTAGCAAAAGCGGCAAACCCCTCATTACCAAAGATGATTATGAGCCAACAGTCGACTGTTGCTTAAAAGTCCCCTCCCTACATGTCTCATAACAGGTATCGCCTATTTTTGTTTTCAGTGTACCTTACTACTGAAGTTGTCAACCCCTTTGAAATTTTCAAACTGGTGTATCTCATGAAGGAATTTTTGTACCAAAAAATGGATGACATATACTTTGATCAGCCCATCAATGGCTATCGATTGCCGTCGAAAAAAATTCTACCTGTCTTAGTTCAAAAGTCACGACTTAGAAAGGAGCAAAGGATAAGCTCTAGTTTCTTTAGCAATGAGAGAACTTTTAAAGTTTAAGGGGCACATCTGATACCGTTACTCTACCGCAAACCCAAGTGCAAAAAAAAAAAAATTATAAACTCAGCTGGAATCGTCGCAGACATGGACAGAAACAATAGATGGCAGCACTTTCGGACCCGTGGGAAAAAAACCACTTTTTTGTCTCTGTAGATTTTTCTATTTATCACTCAAAGAAGATATGTTGGCTGTGGGGCCGGGTAACTGCCGCATATATTTAACACTTATAGATTTTAGTCCATCTTCAATTTGAAACTGGTGCCTGCCTGCTAGCGTGCTAGAACGGAGCTTTCCACTCGAAAGCAGAAACATGGTTTGATGAAACGAAAGGTTCGCTACACAACTTGAGATGGTCCTCTCCGACATAGGCTATACAACTCCACTTCACTTCGCAAACCGTAGGCTCTGGCTCGAGGACAAGCAAAAACCATCCTTATTGGCCCCAGGCAAGAGTTCTACGGAGCTTTCCAAAATGTAATGTCATATTCATCAATCCGGCCTAAGGTCCACACTTTTCGTAAAAACCGCACAGGTTAGACCCTTCCCAGTTACCAGTAATAAAATGAAATCGGAGTCATAGGAAAAAAAAAAAAAAAAAACGAGGACAAAACCAAAGTGTTGCTCTCGCAACACAATTAAACACTATTTCTGCTTATATCCCCTGACCCAGTATTTCCTGATATGTGTAATCTCGTCCTTCCACCAAAGTGGCATAGACAATATAAAACCGTACATGTATACACTTCTTTCGGGTTATGAACTGCTCCGTTTCTAACCCTATTGGGCATCGCCTGTCACTGTTTTCTCCCGATGCAGCAAAAGCATTTCCTGGCTTTTGTGGTTGCAAAAGTAGAAAAAAGAACAAGATACAACTAATTCTGAATATTGTCGTTTTAAATTCAGGAGATAATCAGAGCAAAACTGTATAATTATGTTACAGGAACCCTAATTGACCCGTAATTGCAGTCTGCTCATTATAGCCTACCCAAGCTGCCACAAAGCCGATCTAATCTCACGTCCTCTAAGATTTTCATTTGTTTGTCAAATGGGCGGCTTTTTGGGCCCAGGGTGACCAAGCTCCAAGAGCTTAATCAACCATATGCGAATAATTAGCCATAGTAGGCCTATAATAATAATAATAATAATAATTGTATTTGAAAAAGCCCGAGGGCCATATACAGGTACAGGTTATTGATACACAGAAACGTCAATCAACATACAACTAATCTACGGAAAGCTTTCTATATTCTAACGCTCTAGACACAAACCTACAAATCTTACTAATAGCCTGGGCGGATGTACACTTCAGGATACCAGGGTATTCATGAGTTCTTGACGTCAACACGAAAACAATTATTTCTTGCCAGTATTTAGAATGCCTTCTATAACTTTTATTTCCTTTTTATGCATTGTGTGCATTGCTGTGTAGCCCAAGAATTCTTGCAGAATGACTAAGGGGTGGACGAATGATAAGGCCATAAGATGAGTTGGTATTTGCTAGTGATTTTCAGACCAGATGGATATCTCAGCCTGAACCGGAATGCAGACAAATTCGGAATTTTGGAACTTTAGAATTTCTTATTGAAACTGATTAAAGTGCACTATGCTGTAGGCTAAAGGACATTCCTCATTTCTAGGTGAAAACACGCCAAGCTGCATTTTACAGTTCATTGAAGATCTCTTCATCACCAACTTGAGCCTCAGCCAAAGGAAAAGGATAATCAAAATCTATAAGACAAATTGCTTGGAATCGAGTTACAAAAGCCTAAAGTTCCCTATGAATTTGTGTGATGACGTGTTGGATTCTCAGGCTATGCCGTCCTGTACTTGCTAAGCCCACGAGGCCTACACAGTTGTTCATGCAGTCTGGGCTGCAGGTAATGCAGGCTGTTTTTAGACTGGTATTATTTGTGTTTCAGTCTCTAAATCTGGCAGCGGCTTGCGCAAACCAGGGCATCAGGTAATCAGAAACAATGAGCGTCCACCGTCTAACAACAGTAATTATTCATTACTATTTTCGTTCGGACCTCGTAAAAACTTACTACGCTGACTGTTCCAACCTTCTCGAAATAGTAGTAGTAAGCATGATAGCTACGAAATCTCTGTAACGTGATTGGCCCGATTAGCCCGTGGCATAATATTTTGTCAAAAATAGAAAAATGCGTTACAGCCTTGTTGCCAAGAAGCCAAAACTCGTGACATCATGCATAGTAACTACGGTAAGTAGGGTGGAGCACACTCAAGGTAAAAATACATCACGTAAAAAGCAAAGCTGTAGAGAAAAAGAAAAAAGTAAAAAGAAAAGCAAAGTCAACACACCTCTCTGAGCGATATATAATTATTTGTTTTATATTCATTCCCCATTTCAATAATGCTTGATTGCTTTTGACACAAGTTATATGAATCCCCGCCACGTTTCATCTGTCATTCTCTAAGCAAGAGTGGCAGATGGTCTATTATCGTGATATGCAATTTGTGTCAGATTTGGTTTCAATTTGATTACGTTTGTGGTGAAGCCTGTGTGTAGGCCCTGTAATAACAAATCACAATGAACTGTATATAGTAATTATTGTTTTTCATGAACACTTCAAAGTTGATTTCCCTGTACAGATTATGGTGGAGTAATAAATAAAATGATCGTGATTGTGATTCAATTGTCTCGTAAAGTTGTTCTCTAGTTTGGTTGACAGTGCAATGCTTATGTGTGTTTGTGATAGTTTGAGGTTTGAAGAACACAAAAGTTCCTAATGGGTCATTCGTCATGGCCTGAAGGCTAACGCATAAGGATGTGATATAAATACTTTTCAAACATTTCATTACAGCCCAGCAGATTGAAGAAGAGCTGAAAGCTCATATGGCACTAGTAAGAACAGTTAGCATGTTTGTCAGATACGGTTTGCAGTTTTCAAGGCTGGATCTCTCTCCCGATATTCATGTCCTCAGAAAATGGGCTTGATCTCGTAAATCTGAAACGGTTATACCACTCATTGACAACTGTTTCTTCCTCCAACGATGACCGGATCGGGGGAGGATTATTTTAAGCCAATCTGATAGAGTCCCTAACATGCCTGCAAAGTTTCACGGTCATAGCACATCTGGAAGTGCCCTAACTCGTGATCATCGGTACTGGGGAAAACCCCCTCCAACTCCGCCCCACTGTGACGCGATCCGGTCCTGTTTTGTTAATAATGTATCTAGGGCTTATGCTTGTTCTTCCCTCCAAATCGCATCCCGATCTCTCAACTCTAAGCGTTTCACGAGATTTCCCCCCCCCCCCTCTTCAGCTCCCCTACCCCCCGAAGTTATCGGATCCGTTCCAGAATTGAAACTGATCATCTGAGACACTTATTCTTGACACTTGACAAGTTTCATGCCCGTCTCATCACCCGTACCAGAGTTATGCATGTCACTAGAATCCGGATTCCTCATCCTTCCACTACCTCCATGATCATCGGATCGGAAAACAAACTATTTTCAAGTCGACCTGGGAGAGTACCTAATATGTCTGCCAAGTTTCATGGTCCTAGTACATGTGGAAGTACCCTAACTCGTGATCGCCAGAAATCCGGGAAAACGCCCTCCAACCCCCTCTACTGTGACACGGTCCGGTCTTGTTTTGTCACCAAAGTATCTAGGGTTAATGCTTGTTCTTCCCTTCAAGTTCTATCCTGATCCCTCAACCCTAAGCATTTCACGACATTTCCGCCCCCCCCCCCCTCTACCCCCTCGCCTAGTTTTCGGATTCGGTCCAGATTTGAGATTGAAAATCTGAGACACTTGTTCTTCGTAATTGTCAAGTTTTATGCATGTCCAATTATCCGTTCCAGAGTTATGCACGGTTCTAGTTTCCAGATTCCCCATCCCTCCACTCCCCCCCCAATGGCTAGATCCGGGAAGCGATTATTCTCAAGTTAATCTGGTTGGTTCCCTCATATGCCTGCCAAGTTTCATTGTCCTATCTTATGTGGAAGCGTTTCACAAGATTTCTGGTGCCCCCTCCAGACCCCCCCCCCAAGTTATCGGATCTGGTACGGATTTGAAACTGGGCATCTGAACCACTTCTTCTTGTCATATGTCAAGTTTCATGCATGTCTGATTACCCGTTCCGAAGTTATACATGTTACTACTTTCCGGATTTCCCATCCCGCCACTCCCCCCTCCGATGGCCGGATCAGGGAAGTGATTATTTCCAAGTTAATCTGGTCGGTCTCCTGATACGCCTGCCAAGTTTCATCGTGCTAGCTTATGTAGAAGCGTTTTACGAGATTTCCGGTGCCCCCCTCCAGCCCCCCCCCAGTTATCGGATCTGGTCTAGATTTGAAACTGAGCATCTGAAGGACTTGTTCTTGATATATGTCAAGTTTCATGCATGTCCGATTACCCGTTCTAAAGTTATACATGTTACTAGTTTCCGGATTTCTCATTCCTCCACTCCCCCCATGATGGCCGGATCGGGAAAGTGATTGTTTCCAAGTTAATCTAGTTGAGTCCCTTCTACGCCTACCAAGTTTCATCGTCCTAGCATATGTGGAAGTGCCCAAACTAGCAAAACCGGGACAGACCGACAGAAATTACAATCGCTATATAAGTGCCATAAAAACGATAAGACCCTGAAGATTCAGTAAATATGTATCTTCAATCAGGTTTAGATTCAAATTGTACACTTGTGTCGCTGAAAATTGTCCTTATCTTCTGTTAGAAGGCCTACACGTAATCTTCTTAACCCCTCATCTAGATATACCGCTCCTCATCAAATCAGGTCCTTTACAGAACCTGAGCCAAAGCTTCTCACAATAGTTATTTCATTTGCTTGGTACAAGCATAGTTTTGTATGCTTGTTTGTGAAAGCTATATAGATATTTTTGACTGCCATGATATTAATCAACTGCAGATATTGCAATTTCTAAGTATAGTTAATTTTTTGCAACACCAAAAACCAATAACACATGTAGACTGAACTTTTTTCTTCAATAAAGTGAAAACCAAGTTCAAGGAATTTTTGATGCCATCATGCATTCAACATAGGGTACCAAACCAGTAACCAGCACCTGCAGCAATCCTTGCACTATTTGGCTTTATTAATTATCATGATTTGTAAGTTTAGGGTATCATTTGAAGGCACTGTCTAGGGAACCGGCATCAAAAATTTTTCACAGAAATCAAACCATAGGAGCTGCGATTCCGGGATCTGGCATCATTCACTAACCACAACTTGTATGTGCTGGAAATAGCTCACCGAAACTTCAGCACACCAGCTTCTTGTCCAGTAGTCTCACAGAATTGTGTACTCAGAAGCTAGGGAGCCGGTAGTTGATACCGGAAACTGTATAATCTGAGCTTGTGTTCCAACACTGTCTACGTAGAATATAGAACTCACGGAACAGTTTGGATGAGAGCTAGTATGCCGGGATTTTCAATGACTTAGAGAAAATAACATGGGGAAATTTTTTATTAAAAAAAAAATTACAAAAAATAAAAATTACAACTCACAGACATGTTTCAATATGGACTTTTGAGTCCAGTACAGCTCATGGAATCCAACTTCCATGAGTTTGAAATTTTGGCAATACCGGAACCCTAGCCCGCAGGAGTTGGGTTCTGTGAGTTAAAAATATTCACTTCCGGTTTCCTAGTCTGCACTGACATGGGTCTGTGAGTTAAATAATTTGTTTGTGCACTACCGGAACCCTAGCCCATAGCCATCTGTGTCCCTGAGCTGGTTACTTTTAATCAAATAGTTGTTGCTACCAGTACCTTAGCTCTCAATATATGGGTTCCGGTAAAACAAAATTTTCCCATGTTATTTTCTCTAAGTCAGTGAAAATCCCGGTATCCTAGCTCTCATCCAAACTATTCTGTAAGTTCTATATTCCACGTAGACACTACTGGAACACAATCTCGAATTGTACAGTTTCCGTGAGCTATTTCCACTTACTACCGGAATGGAAGCCAGCATATACAAGTTTCTGTTAGTCAATGACGTCAGATCCTGGAATCGCAGCTCATATGGTTTGATTTCCGTGAGAACTACCGGTTCTGTAGGCCATGGGACACAAAATATGGCTCCCGGTTCCCTAGACAGTGTCATCATTTGAAAGCTCGGTTCATCCTGACCAAAGCCAGCTGTAAACTGCCCAGGATAAGATAGGGCTCCATTCATTAGCCCCAAAACATGAAATCAGTCAACAAACAAGTAGACAATCTCACTCAACACCGCTGACCAGCCTTATGACCAACTTAGCATCCAGTAATTAAGTAATTAAACCGATCAGAAAGAATAGAGCCTGACCTAATCAGGACCTAATAAGCAACTATTCCTTTTCTTTCCAGTTAAAGGTTAAAACATGATAACTAGTTATAACCTTCTGGAATACAGTAGAGGTATGCTTATGTGAAGGTCTGCTAACAGTGAATGATCGCAGAAGAAAAAACTAAAACCCAAACCAGGCATTTTTTCCTAAAAACACTAGTAATAATCACTCACGCTTTTGTCACTTTCTGAATATTTGCTAATTCATCTATGAAAGTGACTCAGCTGACACCTGGTCTGCTTTTTATAATTTGAAAAGTTTGCCGTGAGGAACTCACCTTCAATGGAGAAGATGGCGGTCCGGACCGTCAGATACCTTCAAAAGCGGAAGGACCTTTTTAATAAATTCAAAATCAAAGAAAGTTAATTGAATTTGTGCTTCAAGTCTGTGCCAGAATAACCCTGAAATAGTTGGCTGTTTGCTGATATCAACTTTGATATTTTTCTTTTCCATTTTACTTTTTTATACGCAAGTAAGAAAGTGGAACATTTAAAAAAGTGTTCACATAAGCATACCTCTACTGTAGTACTATCCTGGTACTGTACTATCCCTCCTAAATATTCTTTGAGCCGAAGCTGACTTGGAAACATATATCCAAGTAATGCATAAAAACTGATATGTTAGCTAAAATGATTTGGCAGCTATCTTTTGGCCCTTTTTTGCAAGGGTTCTCGTCAGGCTTTCAATCTTCAGGGTCAACATTGGGGAAGGAACCAACCTGCAAACAGTGTTCCTCCCCCAATATTGACCCTAGCATAATTCTAAGGTCAAAAAATTTAGCCTACAAGCTAATTCGTAATCTAGCATTAAGAGATTTTTCTATCTTAATATGCTCTGCCTTCTACTCACTTCCTTGACCTGTACAGATCTTTTAGATATAACTTAAATTCAACCCTGCGAATTTTAACTTGAATTTCCCGCTACCAACAAAGACGGGTTTAGTAGGAAACAACGGACCGTGAATGGGCAACCCAACCGGACGGGTTGCCCCTCAACTTTTGAGATTCGGTAAAATTTTGGACCGGATTACCGGAAGCCTAAAATTAAAAAAATTGTTCAGTATTTTTTCGATGTTAGAATTTTTCGGTATATTTACTGGGATTTGGAAGTTGTAAAAAAAAAAAAAATAGGCTATCGGTACAAATCTACTCCGTATAATGATCGAGATTTGGTGCAATTGCCAGTACTCGCTAGTTTTCACGAATTCGGTGAGCCCTGCCGATACAGAATCTCCGGGTGCCTGTGGAAGAAAGGAAGAAACGGTGTCAAAGCTGCGCTGACTCAGGATTTGAGTCGTTAAGGAAATATAATTCGGTAGTCTTTCGATACCAAAACAATTCGGTATAATAGCCGGGACACGGTAGTTATGTAAAATCCCGAACATGCTATCGGTCGAAACTTATTCGGTATGATAACTGGAATTTGGTAATTTTCTGTATAATTGCCAGGATTCGAGAGTTGCCACGAACCTCGAAACTTCGAAGAGGTCGAGTGAAGCACTGGTCGCAGACAAAAGGACTGATTTATAATTTCATCGCTAAACCTTACTTTGATTTTTGATCCCATAAAAAACCTCGAATTATAAATGTTTCGAAAATTCCGCCTGCGGCACTTTCATAATATTCTCTATTTTATGGAAGGGTGTGGGTTTCGAAAAATTAAAGCTAGAATCTGGACGGAAATAGTTAAATTTGGCAGGAAAAGGCTTATCTTGAAAAAGTCTCGCCTGCGGCGCTCACTTTATGTGACCGTGGGCATAAGACTCCAATAGCCGCTGCTGCCGGAACGTCGTTCCATCCGGATTCTTGGAACTTCTTATAGTCTCGGTATTTAATCCACGGTAAATGATAGAATTTGTAAGAGAAGCAGTTGAATTTTAGCCTACACAAAATCAATTATGCAATCACTAGGGGCTGCTTTGTAGCAATAATTTTGTCGAATCTCGGTTCGACGTCGTTAAGCATATTTTTTACAGTCCGCCTTTTTCTGTGTTTGGTTTTTGTGTTCTCCGTGCTTTCATCAAGCTGCATCGCAAACTTTTTCGTTGGCTTAATTCGCAACCTGAATGACAAAATCACTTGCAATGTCTTCGATTCGTCACGCACCGGTCGCACGTCACCCCCAAAAAGGTCGGCCAGACGATTAAAAAGCAAATTATCGGCGCGAAGCGTCGCGGTTTTTCGTAAAAGCATTTACTTAAACAAAAAAAATAGTCGGTAAAAATGACCTGTCGGCAGCGGCGTCGCAAGGGGGGGGGGGTGCGGGGGGTGCAGCACCCCCCCACCTTTTTGAGATTCGGTAAAATTTGGGGCCGGAGGCCCCAAATTTCGATAAAATTTGTCGGTATTTTTTCGATAGCAACACTGCTTCATATATTTACTGGGATTCGGTAGTTACACAGAATCCTAAATAGGCTATCTGTACAAATCTTTTCGGTATAATGATCGGGATTCAGTATAATTGCCAGTATTCGGTAGTTATCACGAATTTGGTGAGAGAATTTAGTGAAACCATTTGGGAATTTTTCGATGCCGGAACTATTCGGTATATTTATGGAGATTCGGTAGTTACACAGACTCCCGAATAAGCTATTGGTTCAAAACAATCCGGTATCATGATTGGGATTCATTAGTTTATTTAGTATAATTTCCAGGATTAGGAAGTTAACCACAAATCCTGACTTTGTTCCAGTTTCGACGAAAGTATACCGAATATGAATACTGTTCGGTAGTCTTTCGATACAAAAACAATTCGCTATAATAACCGGGATACGGTAGTTATACAGAATACCGAACATGCTGTCGGTCCAAACTTATTCGGTATAATAACTGGGATTCGGTAATTTATTCGTTATAATTGCCAGGATTCGCAAGTTACCACGAAGAGGTCAAGTGAAGCACTGGTCGCAGAAAAAAGGGATATATCATCGACAGTCCTTACTTTTATTTTGGATCTCTAAACGAATATATAATGATAAATATTTTGAAAATTCCGCCTGCAGCACGTTTCGTAATATTCTCTATTTTGGGGAAGGGCGAGTCATTTGACGGGGGTTTTAGGCCCGTTTGAAGATTGAGATTTCGAAACATTAATATCTAGAATTTGGATGGAAATTAAATTTGGCAGGAAAAAGCAAAAAAAAATTTCGCCTGCGGCGCTCACTTTATGTGATTATGGGTAGTATATTGACTAAATTACAGTTGCTGCTATTCCCGGAACGTCGCTCCATCCGGTTTCTTAGAGTCTCGGTATTTATCAACGGTAAATGATAATTTGTAAGAGAAGCAGTTAAATTTTAGCCTACAGAAAAAAACAATTTCGAAAAATTTCGCCTGCGGCTCTCGATTCAATTTTCTATTGGCTATAATAGATAGAAGCTGTTACGGCAATCATGCCGGCAATATACTCTCCATGTGGGCTTCGCCAAAACGCCGCCTAATAGTTGGCTTATCGTCTTTCATGCTGCCCTTTGTTGTTACTCTTCCTACGTAATCGTTTCTGTTCCATAATTTAAAGCTCGAATTCTTAGTTGTAGGATTCGGTAAAATTTTTGAAAGATCCGGTAAAATTTTGGCTCTGCACCCCCCCACCGAAAATGCACTTGCGACGCCCCTGCCTGTCGGTCAGTAAAAATACCATGCCCCCTAAGCTACATTTTGGCTGGTGATGCCTCTGCTGGTGATATTGGGCTTTCGGCAATCAAAAATGAGTGAGACGAGATTTTGAAGCTACAGACTAAATCTATTTTGGTTCCTTCACGCACCCCTTGCAAGGGTCTCGCGTACCCCTTGCAAGGGTCTCGCGTACCACCGGTTGGGGTCCACTGCTCTATATGACCAAGTCCAAAACACGCCAGTGATTCTCGGGAAGAAGGAGTAAACGTGTCCGTAACGACTCAAACTCAACGACTCACATCCTGAGTCAGCGCAGCTTTGACACCGTTTCTTGCTTTCTTCCGCAGGTACCCGGAGATTCTGCATCGGCAGGCAGAGATAGTCATCAAGCAAGAGTATTTAGTTTTCTCTTGTGTATAATAGATAGAAGTTGTTACTGCAATCATGCCTGGCAATATATTCTCTAAGTGGGTTTCGCCAAAACACCGCCTAAAAGTTGGCCTACCGTCTTTCATGCTGCCCTTTTATACTACTTTTCGTACGTAAATCTTTCTGTTCTATAAATTAAAGCTCAAATTCTCCGTTTCTAGGACCCGGTAAAAATTTTGAGAGATTAAGAAAAAAAAATTGGCTCGCCCCCCCCCCCCCCCAAACGAAAATGCATTTGCGACACCCCTGGCCGTACGAGTGCCATCCTGAAAGTGAAATGGCACTTGCGAATGCTTTTTATTATATTTACATCTAAGGTTATCTCCAGCAGTCCAGCTCACGAAATTCCTATAATTTCAGGGAGGTAGTTATTGGAGTTGCTGTTTAGTATTCTGACTTTCATCAAGGGTTCGTGTTATCTGAAATAGTTGATGATTGTTTATGTGTCGACAAAACCCCTGCCTGACGTCCTGAACTGGATTTTGTTTTGTTTTTGGCCTTCAAATGATAGAAAAGTGCAGCCGGAAAAAGCTGGTGTTTTCCATCTTTCTTTTGATTAAGTATGTATTGGTTATATCGTTTGGTTTTGTGTTGAGACTTGGACTAAAGTTGTCACAGACAGCCTAGGGTAGTTACCTGGTAGTTACTGAATATTTAACTTTCAAGCAATTTCTGAGCCCTTGGTCATTAGAATATGATTCTCCTAAAATTTACCTTTGGTTTAAAGTCAGTGTTACCTTTCTAACCTGCTGCAATGTATTCAAAGTCTTGGTTAGAATCATTACACCATACGGCCTGCATACAGCATACAGCCTAGCTGTAGCCTAGTAATACTAATAATGTAATTTGATGCAAGGACAGGTTGGGGAGGGGTATTGCATACCTAAGCCTTTTTTTGATAACCCTGCTCAAAGGCAGGGTGTTGGCATGTTGGCAGGGAAGGATTAAGCTGGGAATGGATTATACGGGATTATAAGATAAGAGAAAGTGTGAAAAGCACACCACGGCGAGAAAAGCATACCTCTACTGCATCCAGCCATGGAAATTCCATCCTTGGTATCAACAATTTTTCTGGTGTCGACTGAATTGTATTGGAGTTCCATACAGTTGTGACATATATAGTTACGCCCTGTGATTGAGGACCCAACATACTGCCAACGTAGGATTGGATTGTCCCTAGGTCCTTTTATAAATTTAAATGGGACCGGCGTCTCAGAGGCTGCTTGGCTCTCTATGTATATATATTATTCACCAATAGGAATAAACTGCAGTTTTTCATTTTCTGAGGTAAAATAGATCAAATGGCTGTGATGCCACGCTTGAATGGAATTCTGATATAAGGTAGTTTGGACCATTTTTGTACTCAAGTTCAGTAACTTTTTTATGCCTGAGTTTACATGTAATGTTAATGATAATATAAGTTAGTTAGGACGTCTTACTGATATTTGTTCGCAGTCAGCTTGGGCTGAATGAATATCTATTTAATAAATATTCCTTCAGCCCAAGCTGACTGCGAAACATATTTAATAGCACCAAGCGGATAGGTCAGCTGAATTTTATTCAAGCTATACTTTGCCCCTTCTTGGTAAGGGTCCTCTTCAGGCTCAAAACGACTCAAGTTCGAAAAACAAACTTGTGGGAAAAACCACAAGTGGGTTTTACAAGTTCGTTTTTAGGACACCAAGTATATTCCTGAAATGGCTGGTATTTTTAAATGCTGTTGTAGTTGTCCATTGTTTCAGACAACCAACACTAACAGTATAGAGATTTGGTAGATGTTGTGTTAGTATTTTGTCTTGTTTGTTGTCAATAGTAAATTTTGGCACTTCATCCCACAATACAATTTGCCTTTTTCTTTTTTTACTGAATGGCTATCAATCTTGCTCCCTCCCAGGGGGGAGGGATATCAGGTATCTAAGCCCTTTTTTGATAACCATGCTCAAAGACAGGGTTGGGGGGGGGTATCACATATCTAAGCCCTTTTTTGATAACCCTGCTCAAAGGCAGGGTTGGGGCATGTTGGCAGGGAAGGGTGAACATGATGCGCTTATCTAGGTTTACCCCTTATCCCCAGAAGGGGCACCAGTATACAAGACTTGTCAAGTGAAAACAAAATTGTTTTACCGGAATGTTTGTATACTGGTTAAAGAGTACTTCTACAAATGAGTGCCACTCACACCCCTGCCAGTATCTTCAGGGGCATGGTGGCATGGGTGTCATAAAAAAAGGGTGAAGCATAGCCTACTAGACAGCCCCATATACTGATGACGCCTCTCACTACATAATTGTTGGGTTGCCCTAAAGTTTGGAATAGCATATGCCAAATGCAGGCTACCCTTGCTATGGGAAAGCTGGGCATCCTAACTCAGACCCAACCTACTAAAAATAATTCATTCTTCCTTACTGACAGTAGGCTCCCCCCTTATAATCCTGGTAGGCAAATGTTTACTATTGCATGAACAAGTCAAGTTCAAGTTCAATGGGTTTATTAACAAATGAGAAAACAAATCACATATAATAAAAAAAACTCAGTCCATTCCTGGATGCAGAGAACCACAATCTTTACATTTTAAACATAGTACACAGAGTGGTCGCTGCTCCTACTCTCAAACACAACCTAACCTCTCTAAAAAAAACAAAAAAACTATACAATTAGCCTACCTTCATGCACCTTACCCCAGGGGAAGCCACCCCATCAAAAAAAAAAAAAAAAAAAAAAAAAATTATTTGTATTTATTCTTAAGCCTTTTATTTTATTTTACCGTACCTTACTTTAATTATTCTTCTGTAATACTAATAAATGCATTTTTACTCTTTTTTTAAATGATGCAAGGGAGATGCTACCTCTCCAGCTCATCTGGGATCAGGTTCCATATTTTTGCACATGTTATATTCAGAGCAAAATCTGATTGTACACTCGGGGTGAATGAACAGTTGTGTCATTGGCTTCTGAACCAGTAGTAAAGGGATAGTAGGCCTATTGGTCATTAGGATGATTCTGGCCTATTAGTCCAGTTGGGTTGTTCTTCCCAACATTCTACTATTATGGTTGACTGGCATTGGATAGCTTACTTCAGACAAGACTCAGTGTAGAATTAAGAATTAATTCTTATTGTTTGCACTACCTGAAATATGAAACAGAATTATCAACTGAAGGATTTTCGAAGCCCAAGGTTGTATTCAGTCCCTTGGTTAACCAAAATCCAGAAACAAATTCACAGGTCAGCAACTCAATCAAGCAGTAAAGACAGCATCCGTGTCGAGTTTAAAATCTTAGCACCAGCTTTCACCTCCAGCAATTCCTGAAAATTCCCAAAAAAGGATATTTATAGTTGCCAAAAACTTTATGTATTCTATAGCAGGTTCGTATTTTTTCAGTGCCTGAAAAGCACTTACCTGAGAAGGTCTAGAAAGCTGACATAAAATCTCAGCTGACTTACCTGTTTATAGTCCCACAGACTGTATTTTACAGTTTATTGTTTATTCGGGGGACTCCGTCTTCCAGTGATTACCTTAAATTACCTTAAATCTCAGCTTGGAGTGAAAGAAGGACTTTTGATCCGGTTGAATCACTCCTTGTGATGACTGTTGCATCTGTGATTGGTTACAGTCTAATGGAAGATTCTGGTGCATCCCAGTCAAAGTTCCACGGTTTGTCTCTCCACTCAGCGTCCAAACGGCGTATGAATGCTTCTGTCGATTCAGCAGCAACAGTGTCCTCCTTGAGGTTGTTCCAGAGGTTCACGATCCGGTTCGAGAAGAAGTTGCATCTCGGCGATTTTAATGTGATATTCATACCCAATTTTACTAGAGTGTTTACCTAATCCTTTATCTCACAGGTTATGCATCTTCATAATTGGTATTGAGACTTATATTGCATCGCATGATAGTTTCCACTCAAACATTTTAACGAACACAACAGATCCAAGTTCATGTTGGTTACATGAAGATTATGAAGTTGTAACTGCTTGTCACCCTTGTACAGGTGAGATCTTTTTGTGGATTTGCTTAGGCCCTTATTAGAGATGATAATTTAGATGTTTTACCCTTGCAGTCACCAGCCGAAATGCCATATTGTGATTGTACTCTGTTGGTCAGTCAGTCTGTTGCTCACAGTTTTTCTACTTTCCTACTTGCTAGAAATACTCTTGATGACTATCTCTCCTTGCCGATGCAAAATCTCCGGGTACCTAGCGGAAGGAAGGCAGAAGTGGTGTCACATCTGCTCCCAAAAATCGCCGTGACTGGTTGACACAGGATTTGAGTAGTTGAGTTTGAGTCGTTGCGGAGGCGCTTACTCCTTCTTCCTGAGGATCACTGTCGTGTTTTGGACATATAGAGTATCAAAGTACTCCTCTTGTCTATTTTGCCTTTCATATTAGCACTAGCTCCCTTATCAAATAATATGCTTCTGAAATTCCCACCTTTCAACATTGTTTCATTGAGCCGAGTTTTGCACGCGGGCAACGCGAAGTTACCCGAAAGCTTGAGGACTGGTGACGACTCTTTCCCGTATAAGGATATAAGAAGCTTCAAAGTTTTGTTTTTCATTTTTAAAGACATGATAGACTATTAGGTTTACTTTCTGTTTCGGACTTCTTCTGTTTTGTTTGGTCTTTACAGCTTTTCTTCTTCTTTGGATCCGTCAGTGCCTGGGTTCCAGGGAGGGACCCTTTCGGCCTCCTTGTGGTTGATCGTTGGTTTAGTTGTACCGCTGGGTCGTGGTTAGGTTTTAGGGCAACCTTGGACCGAGATGAACCGAGATGCATTAGAATTTGAGGCAGTGATCGGCAGGAACACTGTTCGTTCGCATCTAGGGGGAGTGATATTGAAGAGATTTCTTCGATGTCACGAGGGAGGTTTTGCTTCAGGACTTCGGATCTGAGTAGTGTCAGCTTTGGGCATGGTCTATGCGGCACGTTCAGTTTTCAAATATGTTGCGTCATTCCGCCGCATCGGAGAGTGGAGGCTGGATAGAGTCGACAAGCGCTGATTAGAAAATCGCTAATTTTACGTGGAAAGTAATGATATTTTTGAAAATCGATATTTCTGAGCCATTTCATTTTGTAAAGACCATTCCTAGTAATAGTTGTGCTTTAGTGTACCACAGAACCACACTATTTTAGACGGGTATGGATGTGCTGATTTTGCTGAAAGCTCCGACGTTAATGCTCTAGTGGTCTGTCAGCCACTTAAAAGGGACTCGAGATTCATTCTACTACCGAAAGAGGAGCGCTACCACTGACTGTATAATTCTGCTGGTATGGAAAAATCTGACGAAGTCCGAGTCTAGAAACGGGTGATAACACTAGGCATCAGTCACCAGTGAATCCAAAAATATGTTATAGGAAATTTTGTTTATTTATTCAACTAAGTCGAAAAACAGTATATGGCCAGTGAATACAGAGAACACAGCTTGGTGAAGATACTCGTGAGTGACCACAACAACCGTCTTTTGGCCTTGATAAAATCTGATTTCCATGCATAATACTGCTGAACTAAAAGCTACTTTTCTTGTTGCAGAATACGAAAAAGTAAGTGGGAGTAAGAGTGCCTGCCTGGGGAGTGGATACAAAGAACAGGTCCGCTGTAAATCATCGTCACAGGAGGTAGAGAAAAGGTTAGTACCCGTCTTCCGTGCGTCGGTCCGAGAGGAATACTGGCAATCAGTTTTCTCTCCCGCTAATTCTTCTGCCCAGTTTTTACGTAGTTTCATCCCATCATTTATTTCTGGGCATTTCTTGTAAGTGTATTAGTTAATTTGTTTCGTGTCTGTGTATTTTGTAAATTTGTAGTCCTCTTGTTGCTTTTAGCTATTTGGATTAAGCTTGATTGATTGATTGATATTCTTTAGGACAATTTGGCTTTATATATATATATCTATTTACGGAAAGAGGTTTTCCTTTGGTTTTCCTTGTAAAGCAAAGACAAAGCGAGAACAGTTGCTTTAAAAATAACTGATTGAATTAAGTAATGTGTTTTTTCCGTCCATACATAAGATATTGATGATAGAGTGGAATGAGAGAAGAAAAAGGGGGAAACACCAGACCGGCAGTCCTAACGTAAAGCAAACCTCGCACTATTTAGGCTACTGTTTTTGTTCCAATATTCAAAACTGTTTGAATACTGTAAAACTAGGCTCTGTTTGTAACGAAGCATCCACGGCTTTGTGTGTTTAAGCCTTTTCCCAGGCCCATTGATTTCTAGCAACAAATTAAAGTATCCAGTATTCACGGCTTTTGCTGTTTTAAGCCGTTTCCCAGGCCCATTGACTTCTAGCAAGAAAATCTGTCAACAAGGCAAAACTCAGATAATCGGTTATACGCATTAATAACCTAGGATAACTCCTCGGGAGCATAATGCGCATGAAAAATATTGAATCGTAAGAGCAAGGATTAATGAGTATCATTCGCGGGATTGAATGGTAATATCACATTTGGGTCTCGCAGCCTAGCAACTAGTAGATGCAATTACGTGGGTCCTGGTTTGTCTACGTGACTCCGACAAGGGAGTCCTAGACTTACTAAATTATATTCGAAAAATTGTTTATAAATTGTTTATGGTATTGGTCACGGTACAAGTCCCTTGTGTAAAGTGCCATCTGTATTACGGAAGTAGGTTGCACTGACATCATAGGACTTGTCCTATAAGTAAACGTAATCACTATTGTTTCATTGTTGGATGAGTTTAAAGACCTGAGGAAACGAACTAGGCGCTCTGGAACAGCCGTTAGTCCTTAAATGGCTACCCAGCTATGACTTAGCTTATTAGTGCGACTCTGGTGGTCCGGAAAGCTACGGTAGTCTAAGCCAGTGGTTCCCAATCGGTGGGACGCGTACCCCAGGGAGTAAACCCTCGCAAGGGGTACGCGAAGGTCCAGAAATCGTTTAATATCTCGCATCAATCGTTTTTGAGTCTTCTGACTCAGTTTAATTATCTGCCGCAAAATTAGATACCCCATCCTACGCAGTTCAGATAGACATTTATGCCTTGCCATTAATGACAATGAATATCGTCTTTTTGACGTTCTGTGGTAAAAAAAAGCGCAAAACAACGATTCGTCAAAAAAGTGGTATGCAACATTTTTGGACCTTGATTAGAGGTACGCGGTATGGAAAAGGTTGGGATGAATTTGTTAAGAATCGTGTTGCAATTATTATTGAACTGACAAATTGATTCGAGTGTTTAGTTATGTTTGGACGTAGAAGTCAAATTCGGCGTTCACGCTGTGAAAATTACTTTTTAGAATTAAAAATCTACTCTACTCTACTCTACACTGGTCTAGACGCCTGCTATGACTTCTTCTAGTCTGCACTATTTGAGAATCGATTATTCGTGAATAGCAGAACAATGAAGTAACGAATTTTCAGCGGGTATTCAAGCCAATTGAAGGAAGTGATGGGTATTTAGATTGTCCTATCCCAGCCCTTTCAGTTAAACTTTAAAGTTGAAAATTGAGTCAGCAGGCACGCTATTGCAGTTTCCTTAAAGGACCCCTCGCACTATTTACTCTTCAACTTGCTAAAATATTTGAATACCTTGAAACTGGTCTGTGCTTTCAACAACTAACCCACGGCTTTGGCTGTATTAAGCCTTTCCCGAGACACGGTAACTTGTAGGGAAAACAGGGAAACAATTTACATAACCGGTTTTTCTGATGGAAAAACTTCTCGCAGACAACCGTCGACAGCGTGATACACATCGAAGGTAGCAAAAAAGGGCAAGAGAGAAAATCAGAGTGGGTTTGTTAGAGGGGATAGAATGTGCCGTACGAAATTGGGGTCTCCGGGTTTACAAATATATGAAGTGTTTATGGAACTAGGTTGCATTAGTATTATAGGTAAGACAGGTCCTTTAAAATTCATTATTTAAGCCAGCACTTCTTTTCTAGTTGTGAGCGTGTTATCTGGCTGGAGGAGAGGAAATTCTGGCTGTTCGAGGCGTCTATGGCGCTTGTTGCTCTGACTTCTACAGCGTTTGTCTTAGTTCGTCAGAACGCGCTTAATAGACAAGCGATACGCAGGATTCAGAGGCAAATCAATTCGATCCTTTGACGCGGCATAGAACTAGTTAAATGGTGAGTTGGGTGCTTTTCTTGATACCAAGCGCAAGAACTGATAAATGGAAAACAGTCATCTCCCTTAATTGATTGATTGATTGATTTGATTTATTGTATAATTCAGGGACAAAATTTCGTAGTTGTCCAACTAAATTGTTTGACCTTTGAATTAATATATACAACACTTGTTGAAATCGAATTCGTACTCAAAATAAAAGGTAAACCATTGAAGTCGACGCCCGAAATAAAATTTCTAACAAAATAACTAAGACAAAATAACATTATTGTAAAAATCCACAAATTTCGGAATGAAGCTATTAAAATATCTTTCCCGGTTACATGCGATCGGCATGAGCTTCGGGACTTTGGTGGATACTTGCCTTGGTGACCTTGGGCGTTCAACCTCAAAATCAGGGGGTAAAAGGGATCGGAGAGTTGGGTGTTCAAGGAGTTTTAGTCCAAAATTTTGACACAACTTCTGCCTCCTATTAGACAGCGCATCCAGTCCAAATAAAGAAAGAAGGCCAGAGTACGGTATTTTAGGGCCCCTGTTCACAATTCTTAGGGCACGTTTCTGAATAGTCTCTATACGATCAGATTCATCCTTCGTAATACCATAGTGCCAAACCGGACAAGCATACTCCACAAGAGGACGAACAAACGTACAATACAGACCCAACATCTTTTTTTCAGGGACCTTAAATTTAGTTAGTGTTTTTAACATAACAATAGACGCATTAGCTTTTCTAATCATGCTATCAGTGTTTTTTTTCCACGAGAGATCAGACGAAACGACCACTCCAAGGAGATTAATTTCCTCCGAGAGGAGGCCATCATCTAACTCAGGGTGGAAACTTGGCTCATCCGATAAAAAAGAAAAGGTCAAAACCGTTGTTTTTTCCGCATTTACAACCATATTTGAATTTTTTGCTTCCGTTGCTACATCCTGGACTATTGTCATTGCTTGGCTTTTAAAAGATCGATGCAGTACTTCCACAAGTGACAAATCGTCCACGTACTTCCATCTCTCATCAGCATCAATAGCAATATCATTTATCATAATCAAAAACAAAGAGGTCCCAACACGGTTCCTTGTGGGACACCACAGTATATAGCACTAGTAGATGAATGAAGGCCTTTATATTTTACAACTTGCTGCCTTTCCGTTAGAAAACCACGCACAATTTTTAAAATGAAATCCGCAATATTTTTCTTTCTCAGTTTTTCCAATAAAATTTTATGATCAACTAAATCAAAAGCTTTTTTAAAATCTATTGCAATCAAATTTAACCACTTCCCTGGGCAATCCAAATTTTTCAAAATAAAATCAATCAAGCTAACAAGGTAATGTGTTGTCGAAGTTTTTGGTAAATTCCCAAATTGTTTTTTATCAATCATTGAAAGGAGGTGTTTTTTCAACCATGTTGCAACAAATGATTTATAAATCTTGCTGAAAATTGAAGTCATAGTAATTGGTCTCACTCCCGTAAAATCATTTGGACATCCTTTTTTTGGGATTGGGGTGACAAAACCAAGCTTCCATTTAAATGGTGACGCATTCATGCGTGACGAAACATATTCATTTTATTTAATTATTTCCCTCAAAACTGAGGAGTACAAAATATAATTTATAAAAAGAAACTATGCCTAAATGATCCATTCTGTGAAACTGTAAATACTATAATAACAAGACCAAAGGTTTCGATGGGATCCCAAAAATTTAATATTTGATCCGGATAATTGGGTCTTGTCTTTGCCAGACTCCTTGAACATTTTTCCTTTTAAAATTTAGAAACAGATTAAGTCCAAATAGTGTGTTTACCCCTATAAGTCATATGTATTTTGACGGAACTGATTGAAACTTACTTACCTTACTTCTGCCAAATTTCCGGTTTCGGCCGAATTCCGGAACTACTTAGCGACCCTAGGTCAAGACTAGCGCATGTCCGAAGACCCCCGAAACAATACTATCGTACGTCGAACAAGTCAAGTTTCCAGGAGAAAACTTTGCATTGAATTTAGGACGTTCAATTTGCTTACGAGTGTTTGATTCTGAACAGTTATCAACAGTATAGAGCATAATCTAGCGGTTTTAGTTGACATTAGATTCAAATTATTTCTCGTTAAATTTGACGCTAGAAAGGGCCGAAGTGTCGTTTTTAAAGATTTTAGACATACGATAGTCTTGATTTGACCATTTCTGGACATAAGCTAGTTCTGAACTAGGGTCGTTATGTATTGTCTAGTCCGGCAAAAAAAGCTCAAAAACGAAAAGCGTATCCCCTGAATATGTGTTAATAGCTTATGAGATAGTCGAGTTAGGGGTAAGGAGACATGCTGAACACGAATATGAAAATCATTTTCTTGCTGTACAAGTAGTTCGCCCGGAATCCGGCCAAAACCGGAAAGTTTGTTAAAAGTAAAAGTTGTACTGTACTTGAAGTTGATTTTTGGGGTAAGAAGACACGCTGAACACTTAGGTGAAAAACGACGAATCTCTGTGATGTGATTGGGCGGATTAGCCCATGGCACAATATGTTGGTAGCAATAGAAAAATGCGTCCCAGCCTTGACGCCAAGAAGCCAGAATTCATGACGACATGCGTAGTAACTGCGGTAGTACGGTGGAACACGCTCACTATGAGCCCTGCCTAAGCACTAATACAACTAGGAAGAAAACGCCGCAGCGGTAGCTGACACTTTAAGAAAGGCAGTGCAGAGAGATTTAGTTTGTAATTTATTTCAGGAATGGCACACCCTGTCGAGGAAAAACACAAGCTCTACTTAAGCTCGAAAGCAGGCCAGCTTTCAATCGAAAGCTATGTTGTGCTTTTTGTTTTGAGACACTGTCAACTTGAAAATGTGCAAGTCCTCCTTGCAAGTGAAGACGATGACCCAACGCAGATCAAGAATGAAGAAGGGGAAGTAAAAAGCACAATCCAAGATGGAACTGCAGGAGGTTTATATAGTTCCAAAGCTCATGGACTCATCGACGCAGTGAAACCAACGAACGACATTTGCAATGATATTCATAACGATGATGATGCCATTGGGGAGAAAAATGACGGGACGAAAGACGCGAAATATGACGGAGACTTGAATAACGCGGCAGCGGAAGTTGAAGAGAGGTTTACCGGATTAGGACTTCATCACAGCCAAAGTCGAAGCGATCGGAAACAACCTAACACAGAAGTTGGGAGTAGAAATCCGACAGTTTACATGAGTGGACAAGGGGACCCGCCCACTGACTATACTGCAGCTGCTAGACATAGGACAGACTCTCCTGTGAGCCTCGATTCCGAATCAGTTCGAAGCGGAAGTACGTCTGTCTCGGACAGTATAGCCAACTTCTCATTTGTCAGAATTAATTCAGAAGTATTGCAGTCATTTGGGAAATTGTCACCAACCTCCTCCGAATATAAGGCCGTTACTTCTGTTTCTCCCCCTGCTCTGATATCGTCTGATAAGACCCTGATCTTGATGGGGATTTGCGGAATTATCCGGTTTCTTCTTAAAGACCTAGACGACCGGAATCCGGTGAAAAACCTTCTTGGTTTTCGGCAGAGTTGTTTGGGTGCCCCGGCAGAGGTTAGCGTGTGGACGAGGTTTTGCGAAGTAGAGACCGTAGAGGCCTTGAAAACCGTTAGAAGTGACGAATTTCCAACGATTTTTCCTAAGTTTGAAAATCACCTAAATGAGCCAGTGAGGATGCATAATGTGATGAAAAAAGTGATCAGGGAAAATGGGATCATAACGGAGAAAACGAAAAAAGATGGGAAAGGGAGAAGAAAACCCGGAGTTGAAAAAGCAAATGAGGAAATCAAGAATATGGATCAAGAACGTAAGATCAACAAAATAAGATCTGAACATGTGCAGAATGGAAAAGAAAGTGCTAAGGAGCAAGGGAAAGATACCAAGCATAGGGGAAATCAGGTGGAAATCGGAATCATAGAAGGGAATGTAGATCATTTAATAGAAAAGCCAGATGAAGTACGAAATGGAGTGACGAGAGGAACGCAGTCGAGCAGAAGCTCTCAAAGCTTGAAAGATCTACAAGAGAAGGCGGGAGCCTTACTTGATCATAAGTTCGCTGAAGGCCTGGAATTGACCTTGGCAGACTTAGTTTTATTTCCATTCTTTGACATCCTATTTCAGTGCTACAAAGAAACAGACTTGGAACGCGAGTTCCCTGCGGTACATCGCTGGTTTACTTGTATGAAAGAGCTGTCCAGTGTGTCCCTTGCATACCCCAGTGAATATCGAGGGGATACAAGAATCACCCCTACAGTTCCACCAGTTACCAAAGGCAGCCTGTATCTTCGCGATCCGGCTCGCAGCGATAAAGTCGGCACTGACCAATCAGAGCTTGACAAAATTCTGGGAAAATTCAATAAGGAAGACCTGAGCTTTAGAAGTGTACCATTAGAGATCGAGGATTGCTTTGATTGGTCCAAGCTTCCCCCAGAAGCTCATCCGATTGGTGGAGACCTTCCTGAATCAAGGGTTGTGAGGAAATGTGAGCAACTTCAGAATATTATCTTGGCGGTGATGAAAATAGCGAAAGTAGGTGATATCATTGTTGATTTCTGCTCAGGGGGCGGGCATTTAGGTATCGTTCTAGCCTTCCTACTGCCCACCAGTCAGGTTATTATGATCGATAACAAGTCCGAATCAGTAGCGCGAGCACGGAGTCGTGTAAGCCAACTGCAACTGGGAAATATCACCTTGATCCAGGGCAATATTAACTACTTTAAAGGGGCGTTTTCAATTGGCGTGTCGCTACATGCGTGCGGGAGTGCTACCGATATAGTTCTTAATACCTGCATTGCCAAATCTGCCAGTTTTGTAATATGTCCATGCTGTTACGGCGGGGTGAGACCAAGTCAGGCCCTAGCTTACCCACAGAGTAAGAGATTCAAGGACTTTTTAAGCAGTAGGGAATATAGCATTCTGGCACATTGTGCTGACCAGACGCATGAAAAAGACAATAGGAAAACAGAGCAGGGATATAAGTGCATGGACCTTACGGACATGGATAGGGTGATGTTTGCTGTTGAAAGGGGTTATAAGGTTTGTCTGACAAAGCTTAAGCCAGAGAACTGTTCTCCCAAGAATAATTTGTTAATTGGAATTTTGGATTAAACTATCAAGGTTAAGATTCGTTACTACAGTTGTCTCAAGGATAGGGAAGGTGACGCTCGAAAGGGGACTTCGCTAAGGATGCGTTCCAACTTCTTACAAATCTGTTTGATAGTACAAAACGCATAAGTCAGCTGAATTTTATTAGAGCTATATTTCGGCCCTTCTTGGCAAGGGCCCTCGTCAGGCTCAAAGCTGCTCAGTTGGAAACAATCTTACAGTGTGAACACATGATAAGGCCGTATTTTCTGCATTTTCTTCATCTCATCAAGTTGTCGCAACGAAGTCAAGCTCTCCCGGACTGGGATTCCTGCCAGGATTTTCTTCACAATCATCACTTTCATATGGAAAAGTTAAGATTTTGTCAACCTTATGACGAAAGTGAAGAAAATCCGGCCAGGCAATCCTGATCGTGTTTTCGCACTATGAAAAAGTATCAACGTTGATACTTTTCCATCTTGGAAGTGACGATGATGCAGAAGATTCGGGCAGGGGATGTATCTAGGGTTTACGCTTGTTCTTCCAACTACGACCAACTCCGATCCCTCGACCTTAAGCCACGAGATTTCCGATGCCTCTCCAGCTCCCCCCCCCCCCCAGTGATCAGATCCGGTCCAGACTTGAAATTGAACATCTTAATACTTCCCAAGTTTCATGCACGTCCAAAGTTGTGAATGTCACTAGAGTCCGGATTCCCCACCCCTCAACTCCCCCCACGATGATCGGATCGGGGAAGGGACTATTTTCAAGTCAATATGGTAGAATATCTAAAATGCCTGCCAAGTTCTATGGTGCTAGCACATCTGGAAGTACCCGAACTCGAGATCACCCGAATTCCGGTGAACCCCCCAGTCGGCGAGCACCCGACCGCGATCTTCGGCCCGTGACATTTTCGTGACGTCGTGAAAGAAATAGGGAGACTCGATTACATCATTGTTGCAGAATATATGTTTGTATCTATATATAAAGAGCCGAGAAGCCAGCGAGGCGCCGGACGCCTTTACACTTATAAACCGTTCTATGGGCAATCAGTTTCGTTAGTAAATAGAAAATATTGACTTTTCGCGTGACGTCACGACCCATAGAAAATCGGCTAAAGTTTAGTCAAAACCGTTTACGGCACCGTAGATGGTAGAATCTCAGCTGACTTGTTTGTTTGTGCCATTAAGAGCGTGTTCCACCCTTCTGACAATAGTAACTATTAGTTCCTATTTTCGTTTCAGCCTCGTGAAATGTTACTATGCTCACCGTACCAAACCAACCTTCTTGAAATAGTAAAACTATTTGCTTACCACGCTCGGGAGCGTAGTAAGAGTGGTAACTACGAATCTCTTTGACGTGATTGGCCGGATTAGCCGGGAGCACGACATTTTGGTGAAAATAGATAAATTCGTCCCAGCCTTGACGCCAAAATGCCAGAATTCGTGACGTCATGCATGGTAACTATGGTATTATAGGTAGTATATTGACTAGACTACAGTTGCTCCTGCTGCCGAACGTCGCTCCATCCGGTTTCTGGAACTTCTTTGAGTCTCGGTATTTAATCAACGGTAAATGATAGAATTTGTAAGAGAAGCAGTTAAATTTTAGCCTACAAAAAAAAATGGATTTCGAAAATTTTTGCCTGCGGTGTTCGATTTAATTTTCTATTGGCCATATAGATAGTAGCTGTTGCTGCAATCATGCCCGGCAATATATTTTCCCATGAGGGCTTCGCCAAAACGCCGCCTAATAGTTGGCTTATCGTTGTTCATGCTGCCTTTTATTGTTACTCTTCCTACGTAATCTTTTTTGTTCCATAATTTAAAGCTCGAATTCTTAGTTCTAGGATTCGGTAAAATTTTCGGAAGATTCGGTAAAATTTTGGCTCTGCACCCCCCCCCCCCACCGAAAATGCACTTGCGACGCCCCTGATTGCAGGGACAACAAACTCTAGTTGGTAGAGCTTGTTGGACGAAATGTTCCTCCCCACGAAGAAGAGGAGCTCTGGAGATGACTTTTCAGTTCTTTTTACTTACTAATGTAAAACAAAATGTTATTCGACTCACTCCCAAGCAAAAAATTTCCGCCAAAATTTCGCCTCTTCTTACAAGTGCCATATGAGCGCTCTTCTTTAGTTAGTCATCAAGAGTACGGTATTCAAGAAAAAGCCAGCTTTTGAGCGTTTATTGACAATTGAAAACACACGACTCCGATAAACTTTATTCCAATCTGATGAGTTTACACCACTGCTTCCTGTTGTTGGAAGATCATCTCGACACAAAATGAGGCATCTATGGGTGTCTCCCAAGAACGTTCAGTTTCAGCGTAAGCGACGATGTCAGGCTTCTGTCCACCAAGGTACTGATGAGGTCGCAAGCGCTGTCACCACCACTTGAACCCGGTTACGAGCAGGTCGCTGTTTTCGCATTACCAGGAAGGCATTCGAGTAGTCTTCGTACGACTGAAAACTTGTGATACAGATTACCTCTGGCTTGATTGAATTTATGTTAGAAGCAGATAGACAGTTTTCAAGACCGTTCGCCCATTCCACTTCAGTCATCCGACAGTCGCTGTATCCCAGCACAGCATTGACTACAGCTGCAGCTTTCCATTCAATCGCGCTCGCTTGTCCCTTGAGAATTTCCTTGCTGGTCAAATGAACCCTTCTGGATGAGGGAGACCTTGGGTTGAAAAAGAGCCCTGCAAGACTATGAAACAAGATGTCTTTCTCTTCTGTCGCGAGATTTTGGTTGGTTGTTAACTTCAACCCGATTTCAGGACCAACGCGCTGGAGGTCAATAAGCCATAAAAGGGGGATCGACTAAAACCAGGAAGGGAACGCGAGAAAAGCAGGAAGGGCATACTAAAACGAGGAAGGCTGTCGCCAGAATTCGCCGCACCGTTCCCTTCCTCTATTTAGTATTATTTGAGGGGTCGGCAACTTTTCAAAGTTCACCATACCTCCTCGTTTTAGTATGCCTTTCCTGGTTAGTCGCCTACTGTCAGAACGAGAAATGAAAAGGTAAATTACAATTTGTATAGTTGCCGACCCCTCACTGAACTACCCATATCAGGATACTAAAACGAGGAAGGGATGGTGAACTTCGGATTTGAAAAGTTGCCGACCCCTCAAATAATACTAAATAGAGGAAGGGAACGGCACCGCAAATTCTGGCGACAGCCTTTCTGGTGTTAGGATGCCCTTCCTCGTTTTAGTATACCCTTCCTGGTTTTAGTATGCCTTCCTGCTTTTCTCGCGTTCCCTTCCCTTCCTGGTCTTAGTCGATCCCCTCAAAAGGGTCACGCGGTCTTCAACAGGCTTCTTTGCGTCAACCCACTTTAGGAACAGCACAGTGAGCATAGTGTCAGTGGCTCCATTTTCCTTCAAAGGATCTAGAAAATGTCAGGGAATACTGCTCGCATCCTCGATGCGGTCTAAGTAGAGTGACGCGAACTTCGCGCAGCAGTCGATCAAATCTGGAATCTGTAATTGCTCACCGAGCAGCCACAAGAACAAGCAGTTCCCTTCTGCTACTGAGTCTGCAAACACTTTGCCAAGGACTTCGACGAGAGCGGTTGCGCCACAGAAATGAGCAGCTCTGGCTAGTTGCACTGCTATGTTCTCGCTCGTCGAAACGGTCCCCGTATAAACATAGTCAAGCAAATGCTTGAAAACTAAGAAGAATTTCATTTGTTTAGGACTCCTTCATTCCACTCAGGAGCATTGTCGAACACAGGAGCCTTTGAACAAAGAACAACCTTGTGGACGGAAAAACCCTCGTTTTCGACGAGTACCTCTAGGTCACAGAAAATATTGTTCTCTCTCCATTCATTGTACTTTAATTCATAATCGTGCGCGGCGTAGACGACCAGAGTTTGCCCGAAGACACTCGGAACATCGTTCGCTGGACCATCCGTGCTAGCTGCTTCTACGTCGACCGACTCCATATCTGACCCTGCAAGCAAGAATAGTTCAGTTTCACGAACAGACATTTATTGTAATTTTAAACACATTGCAATAGACCCTTCCAATGGTCCTCCACATAACGCCAATTCAGAAGAAAAAAAAAAGGAACTCTAGCCTAAAATCGAAGCCTGTTACAGGCGTCCAGTGTGTTTACACTCATGCGATAAATTTGTATACAATCAACAATTTAAATAAGTGGCAATTGAGGGGTGAAGTTCTTATATATCTTAATTGTCCTAGTGTTGGGCGATATTCGATATTCCATCGTAAACGAATTGATTTCCTAATTATTATAAGTAATCTAATATAACTAACTCTTATATATCCGAAGTTGGAACACTATTTTTGTGATTCAGGAGTTATGTTATTCAAAGTTTGTAACGGAACCGTCAAAGTTATATACAATCATAAGATTAAGACTAGATAAAAAAGATGAGATCATGTTATTTTAAATATGCGTCATATGTCATAACCATACATTGACGGAGAAATTCAAGATGCAAGTGTTACTCTTTTGGATGTTTCCTCATCGCTTTCAAACATCATGGACAAGAGGGCCCAACCAGCGCACGAGGTCGTCCACTGCTTCCTGACCGAAGATTGAAAATTAAGTGTATTTTCTGTGTGTCTGTGTTTGGTTTATTTTCTTTATTTTCTTCATTTACTCCGCCTTTTCAAAATGGCGGGTCAGAAATAAATTACTTACTTACTTACTATTGCTTGTATAACTGGTAGTTAACTAGTGAAGTTCATACATATCTTAATTGTCCAAAGGTTGGCGATATTAGATATTCCATCGAAAACGATATTTTTCTTTCCTAATTATTGTAAGTAATCTAACATAACTTACTCTTACATATCCGAAGTTGGAACACTATTTTTCGTGTGATTCAAGTTTTATGCTATCCAAAGTTTTAAAAGAACCCATCATGTCTAATGCCAACGCAGCCTACATCTGTGGGATCGACTAAAAGCAGGAAAGGAAAGGCAAGAGAAAACCAGGAAGGAATACTAAAACTAGGAAGGGCAAACTCAAACGAGGAAAGAATTACCAGGAATCGAGGATTCGAAAAACTGGCAAGCCTTTCCTCTGTTTAGTATCCCGTGAGGTGTCCGAAACTTACATTTGTAACAGTTCACCTTCTCCTCCTTTTAGTATTCGAAAAAACTGGCACGCTGTGCCGTGCTTTTCCTCAGTTTAGTTTCGCGTGAGGGGTCGGCAACTTACATTTGTAAAAATTCACCTTTTCCTCCTTTTAGTACCTTGTCGGTAGGCGATCATGAGTCCAGCGAGGGGTCGGCAACTAAGATATTTCAAGTCAACCATTCTTTCCTGGTTTTAGTAGCTTGTCACGGAGAGTACCAAGACGAGGAAAGAAATTAGGAATTCTAAAAAACTGGCAGCCTTTCCTCTGTTTAGTATCCCGTGAGGGGTCAGCAACTAACATTTGTAAAAGTTCGCCTTTTAGTATTAGAAAAAACTGGCAAGCTGTGCCGTGCTTTTCCTCTGTTTAGTATCTCGTGAGGTGTGGACAAATGGAAGTTGCCTACCCCTCATGGGATACTAAACAGAGGAAAGGCTTGCCAGTTTTTCGAATCCTCGATTCTTGGTCATTCTTTCCTCGTTTTAGTTTGCCCTTTCTGGTTTTAGTATTCTTTCCTGCTTTTCTCTTGCTTTTCGTTTCCTGCTTTTAGTCGATCCCTACATCTGTAACTGCATTCAGTAAATCTTAATTCAGGATACCCAAATTACAGTCTGAGCCCGCTAACGATACTTCACTAGTCTTTGCACTTGTCACGATTCGCACTTTCCATGCGCATTATGCTCCCGATGAGTATTCCCGTTTAATTCCTATTGGTGCGTAAAAAAGGTTATCTGGATTTTGCCGAGTATTTACTAGGAGTCACTAGACCTGGGAAAATGCAAAACAGCAAAAGCCGTGGATAATTTTTTAAAAGCAAAGCCTAGTTTTACGGTATTCAGATAGTTTTGAATACTGGATCATGGACAGTAAATAGTGCGAGGTTTGCTTTAACCAAAGAAGATGCAAAAGGCTATTTGACAACAATTTGACGGTCCACTCTGACCTATTTCGCCCTTAATACTGTATTTAGCTCCCTTGTAGAATCATAATCTTCATTTTGTTTTTGTATCTACGACTTTTTTGCGTTTTTCAAGGTCATCTTGTGTTTTGCACTACTTTTTTTTTTTTTCTTTTTTTTTTTTTTCGTTAACAGGAAAATCGCTCATTTCAAGGGCAAGTATTCGTATTGTCGAAAACGATAGTTTCGAAACATATATTACAAATTGTAACGAGACTATCTGACAGCGAACAGTGGCTCCGAAATACCAATATCGATATCGAATATCAAAAGGACAAATATTGGAAAATACACTACTAATAACCACCCATGTAGGGGACACGGCAGGCTTTCCAAAATGTGTAATATCGAATTCAAGAATTTTTCTTAGTAGCCTATATGGCCTAGCCTAATTTTTTTTTTCGTGGCAATCTAGATTGACGATTAAAAATCCGGATTCTGCGAAATGTGATTCTAGATTATGAAAAACCGTTTTCTCCGACAATTCTTGGAGCGGGGATCTTGGAACGGCAGGAGATTAGATGGATTGCCATTTTGTAATCTAAGTTAGTCAGTTTGCTGTTTTCTGATCAGTTATCTAGGATTATAACCAGGGATTGTTGCGGAAAAACGCCTCTGTATAACAGAAGTATGCTAGCTGGGCAATAACTTCGGATTGCGCCAATTTACGCATAAAACAGATGAAAGTCAACTATTTGTCTAGTTGTTTACAGGTAAAGAAATTCTTTAAAGATTTCTAACTACATTTAGTACGACTGAGCATGTTTTTTAGGATTTTGCTATAGGCTACTATTTAGCAAAACAAGAGCTGTAAGTTCATATGGCACTTGCAAGAGTTGAGTTATGTGTTATTTGATCAAGAGTTTTTCAACTTTGCGGTTAAGACTCCGGTTAAGATGCGAACTCTAAGGAAGCCAGAACTTCGTTTGTAAGCAAAACCCTTGAGACAGAAATGATAATGGGCTCATGGGGATATTTTTCTTTCTTTTAGTCAGATTTGGGAAGTGGCGATTTCTAAGCCAATCTTGTCGACTCGATCGAATCTCTAATACTCGAGCAAAGTTTCATCGTCCTAGCACATCTGGAAGTACCTTAACTCACGATGACCGGAATTTCCGCCCCCCACCTCCTCCAACTTCGTCACATATTCCCCCCCCCCCCCAATAGTAGTCGGGTCCGGTCCAGACATGACAAAGATCATCAAGAAATGTCCTCTGTTCAGTTATTGAATTTTAATCGAATCCAATCACCCGTTCCAAAGTTACGCATGACTCAATGTTCCGGATTCACCCTCCCTCCACTCCCCCTACGATGATCGGATCAAGGAAATTTTTATTTCCAAGTCAGTTTGATTGGGTCGCTGATATGCCTAAAAAGTTTTGTCGTGAAAATCACCAAAACCGCCATCACTGGAATTCCGGGAAACCTCCCTCAACCCCCCAAAGTGTCCGGATCCAGTCCAATGGAGTAAACGATTAATCTAGAACAGATTCTTGTTCGTACCAGCATCATTCCGATCCCTCCATTCTGACCGTTTCTCGAGATTTCTGATCTCCCCCCCCCCGCCCATCTCCCCCACAACTGTCGAATCGTGTCCGAACTTCAAATGAAACATCATGGAAAGGCTATTTCATGTATTCAGTTATTGAGTTTCATTTTAATCCGATCAGCCTGTTCAAAAGTTACGCTGTACTTGATTTTCCGGATTCAGCCCCTTCTACTCCCCCCCCCCCCCCAGACGGTCGGATCGGGAAACTGATTATTGGCAAGTTCGTTTGGTCGGGTTCCTGCGACGCCTGTCAAGTTTCATCATCGTAGCACATCCGGATATCTGGATCGACATATGACACTTGAGTCAGAGGCTGCAAGGCCTGCAAGGGCCATAAAACAAATCAAATTTAAAACCAAGTAGTTATTATTTTTATTAACATATAATTACATTATCGAGTGAACTTACTGGTCAGAAATACCGATTCTGCAAGTTTCACCGGAATTCCGGGAAACCCCCTCCACCCCCCACCCAAACTATCCGGATCCCGTCCAATTATGTAAACCATTTACCTGGAGCAGATGTTTGTTCTCCCAGCAAGTTTCACTCCGATCCCTCCATTCTAACCGTTACTTGAGATTTCCAGTCTCCCCCAGCTGCCCCATAGCTGCCCAATCCGGCCTGGACTTCAAATGGGACATCAGAGATATCTCATCTATTCAGTTATTAAGTTTCATTCCAATCCGATCACCCGTTCGAAAGTTACGCACTACTCAATTTTTCGGATTCCCCCGCCGTACCCCCCCCCCCCCCATATGGTCGGTTCGAAAAACGGACTATTTCAAAGTTACTTGGTCACTAAATTTCTCACGAATTGGATCACCCGTTCCACCGTTATGACTCAATATTCTGGTTTCCCCCTACCTTCACTCCCTCCACGATTATCGGATCATGAAGTTTTTATTTCCAAGTCAGTTTGGTCGGGTCCCTGCTATGTCTGCCAAGTTTTGTCGTGAAAAACCTAAGACCGCCCTCACCAGAATTCCGGACACCCCCCCCCCCCTCCCCCCAAGTGTCCGGATCCAGCCCAATTGTGTAAACTATTTATCTAGAGCAAGTGCTTGCTCTTCCCAGCAAGTACTCCGATCCGTCCATTCTAACCGTTTTTCTCGAGATTTTCAGTCTCCCCCATAGCTGTCAATCCGGTCCATACTTCAGATTGGACATCAGAGATACATCATGTATTCAGTTTTTAAGTTTCATCCCAATCCGATCACCCGTTCGAAAGTAACACACTACAGCACTCAATTTTCAAGATTCCCCCCCCCCCCAGGCTCCCCAGATGGTCGGATCGGTAAACTGATTATTTCCAAGTTAGTTTGATCGGGACCCTGATATGCCTGCCAAGTTTCATCGTCCTAGCACATCTGTTAGTACCCTAACTCGAAAAAGTGTGACAAACTGCCCTCAATTTTCCAGTTTCCACCGCCATCCACTCCCCCGCAGATGATGGGATCGGGAAACAGATTATTTTCAGGTTAGTTTGGTCGGATCCGTGATATGCCTGCCAAGTTTCATCGTCCTAAACGCTTCTGGAAGTACCCTAAATCCAAAAAGTGTGACAAAAATGGAGAGACCGACAGACGGAATTGCAGACGGTATATGGCACTTGAGCCAGAGGCTGCAAGTGCCATAAAACCGTCCGAAGCAAAACGATGCCTAGTAAATATCTCTAGCGCAGTATTAATCCTATACCCGAAATAAAGATGTGGCACTTATCAATGGCCCTTGTTCTTGCACAAGTTATTAATGACCCTTGTTCTTAATCTATCACGATCCAGTTCACTCAGCTTACGAAATTACAATACACGCTTGTCCATTCACTACTACGTCAAAAACACTTTGACTTTTACTGTTAGTGTTGTATCAACATACAAGGTTTCTTATATCAGCTGCAGTCGTGTCGAGTTGAGAATTTCTTCTCCACCCGCACAACGAACCAATCAGCGACGACAATTTCCTGGAAACAAGGCTTGATTGCATTACTCATCGACACAAAATATTACCTGCGAGTTTGTTTTTCATAAGAGAGGGAAAACGAACCTTTAATTGCAATATCGGGTGATAAACTGATAAAAGATATTTTACATACCTCTAATTGCTCTAAACCTCATTTCACGCGTATCACGAAAAACTACGTAGTATTGGTTGTACACGACACAAGTTAACTTTTGTTAGTAGTTCATAGAAGATGACACAAGAGCCATCTAGTGGTGGAGTCGATCTTTCAAGCTGATTAATAGATGACGTATAGCCGTCAGGTTTCTTAAGCGATGATTGGTTGCTTGACGTAATCGGCTAGGGGTTTGACCACATCGATTTAATGTACAGCAAGTGCAGCGGTACCCGGCCGGCAACGGTTTCCACGTATTATAATCTTAAAACCAGAAGGTTTAGAAGATGAATTGCCTAGTCTGTGGCCGACAACGCTGATTGCGGCCGGTGCCGACCTGAGCCGGGAAAGGATGTACATTAGGTACCGGGCAATCCGTCAATAATCTGTACTGGAAAACGGTTGCACTTCCTTGATGGTACGGGCGCGAAGTCTTGGATCTAGATGTCGTATGGTTTATTAAGCTGGTCATGGGTATGGGCACAGAACCTCCGTCTCCCTATCTCCGTAACACGACCATGCCGAGTCGAATAAATCCCTGTACCCTGCTTGATGCAAACGACAGGAGTATAGGAGCTACACGGAACATGACAAGTTGATACCTTTATGAACAGCTTATATTGCAGTAATGCCCCGAAGAAGAAACTACCAAAGTAAAAGCCGATTGATTGTCTGGACACGCTGCAGAGCGGCTCAGTGCAATTCCTGTACTAATTCCTCTGATATGCGCAACGGCGAAGAGGGAAGTAGACGGGCAGCAACCCAAAGCTCACCAAGTGGTATCCATAGTCGCCGCGTGGGACCAAAGATGGAGTTCTATTACGGGTGCTTATTTCGGATAATGATTGGGCCTCGGATCGGGAAGAAGGTGCATGCCCAACAATCCTGGTAACTGGATTAAAATTTTATTATTAATTCGCTTGTGTTTTCAGTCACGGCTGAAATTTTGAACACCAAACAGAAACACTAATACAACCAGATATTCCTTCAGCCCAAGCTGACTGCAAATCATATTTGACGGTGCAAAACGGATAAGTCAGCTACGTTTTATTAGAGCTATATTCGGCCCTTCTTGGCAAGGGTCCTCGTCAGACTCGCTCAAGCTGGAGAATGCACTTGTGGAGCTTGTGGAGAAACAAGCCGCTGTGTCTCGTAATCGACGAGTTACAAGAAATCATGGGATTAAAGATCCGATTGAGGCTGTCTTAGAGCGTCGTGCTCGATTTCTGGAATCCTTCGACCCTCTAAACAGCCTCTACCCAGCAATTAAACAATATTAACAGAAATAGTGTCTATGTAATAGTGTATAGTGTATTTTTTTTCTCTTTTTTGAATTACGTATTGCCAAGTTAAAATTGTATCTTGTGTGTTGTTGATTGTTCCACTTTCTTTTATTTCTTTTTTTATACTCCATCAGTGACATTTTATGGAAAGATGGGTAATAAACATATTCATTCATTCATTCAATTAAAGGTTCTTCCTTAAATATCTGATTTTGTGAACTTCTTCTCTGAAAATTGGTTGGAGGTAAAGCTGGTGCTGAGATTTCAATGTGGACACGGCTGCTGATTTTGCTGTTCGATTGGGTCGCCGAAAGGTAGAGATTCTTCTGCATTTTGGTTTTGGAGTCACCTGTCTCTTCTTCTTCTTTCCAGCTAGGATGGTCGGCGACATGTATGGGCAATTTAAAGTTCCGTACTGTGGGAATAGGTCTTCCTTCAGCCCAAGCTGACAGCGAATCATATTTGACGGTGCAAAACAGATAAGTCAGCTACATTTTATTGGAGGTAAACCTAAGCTAAATCTAGCTCTAATAAAATGTAGCTGACTTATCCATTTTGTACCGTCAAATATTAAGAAACAATATGGTTGGATCGAGAAAGTGACTGTTTCCAATTTAGTCAATCGGTCTCCTAATATGCCTACCAAGTTTCACGTCCTAACAATTCGTTAGTCCCTTACTTTATTAAGCATTTTAACTCGACAAATCTTTGAGAGGCTAGCTGTATGCTATTGTGGAGAATTAAACCGATTTGATTTTGATTTCATTTGATACCCTAATTCACAATCGTGGGTCCGACCGCATGACCGACAAACGGAATTGCGATCAGCAGAGGCTGCAAGTGCCATAAAGATCAGCGGTCTAGCATTTTCGTTATTGAGTTGCAAGAGACGTATCCCGGACAAGAAGACTGCAAGAAAACACTACGTACCTGTTGTACGGTTTGCCTGGCGAGGAATGGAATTCCTTGGGTCAAAAGTCGAGACGCAGAAGTTGAGAAAAATCAAAATCTAACTTTAATTTTACTGATTGTATCTCGACTTGAGAAAATAGACTAACAGACCGACTGACGCAAGACTTTTTGAGGTCTAAAAAATCACAGTTTACTGGTATGGAGTTTGCGTCTCAACCTTGACGTCTCCCTGTAATTTTACTTCAACGCTGTCTTTTTCTGCGTGAACTCCACTGTTAGAATATCCACGAAAAGCCAATGTGATCATGCCTTTCTGAACATAAGAAATACAGATTTTAAGGTTTTATCAGAAATTTTACAACAAACTCACCATTTAGATTAAACCAGATATGATGGGTCTATTCCTCTGTTTCCTCTTGTTCAAAAACCATTTCGAGACAAAATGTGGAAGGCACGGGTATACTCGAAGAAACTTTGAATGCAGCGTGCGCGACCATGTCAAGCTTCTCGTTCACTATAGTACGAATAATGGTAAAATTAGAGTCTTGACCGCTGTCTTCTAACCATTTCACCCAGCGGAACTGATTGTCTTGACCTTTTTGTCCAAACCACTTGATCCGGCAAGACTCTATTTTCCAAGAAAATTCCCGCTCTGAATATGACTTGGTTGTATTTTGCGAAACACTAGAAAGGTGGCCAAATGACGATTCTCGAACGAGCTAATATTCACAAGACACATAACCTCTGGCTTGGTTTTATCATCTCTATCTGGATGGTCATCCGCCCATTTCACGTCCTTCATCACCCAATGGTAATAGGAAAGTGGTGGCACGCCAAAAATAACTCGACTTTCCATCAGTTCTGTCACAGAAAGGGCTACATCCCATCTCCACATTTCATCCATACTTTGTTTTTTACGGGTTTTCTGACTGGTCAGACAGATCCTTCTCCGTGTCGACAACCTCATGTTGAAGAAGGATTCAGTCAGATGACTCGGCAAGAGTGCCTTCTCTTCCATCGCAAGACTTTCGTCGGTGGTTAACTTCTTTCCAACGTCAGCACCAACACGCCGTAGGTCAATAAGCTTCAAAAGAGTTACACGGTCTTCAACAGGTTTCTTTGCGTCAACCCACTTCAGAAAGAGATCAGTGAACATCGTATCGGTGACTCCTTTCTCTTTCAAAGACTCTAGAAATTGGCAGGGAATACGGCCTGTATACTCTACGCGGTCAAAATGGACTGTCGCGAACTTTACACAGCAATTAATCAAAGATGGAATCTGCAGCTGCTCACCAATCAGCCACAAAGACACGCAGTTCTCTTCTGCTACCGAGTCTGCAATAACTTTGCCAAGGGCTTCGACAAGAGTATCTGCTCCATACAAATGAGCAGCCTTGATCAGTGGTACTGCTACAGTCTCACTCACGGAAAGTTTTCCTGTATAAATGTAGTCAAGGAACACCCTGAAAACTTCAATGTCGATTTCATTTAGAAGAACTTCGTTCGTTATACATTCCTTCATCCCACTTCGTAGCATTGTCTCGAAGAAACGAGCCTTTGAACAGACAACAACCTTATGGACGTGGAAACACTCGTCTTCGACGATTACTGTCAGGTCACAAAAAACGTTGTCTTCTCTCCACTGATTGTACTTTAGTTCATAATCGCGCGACTCGTGGATCACGAGGGTTTGACAGACACTCGGAGCATCGTTCGATGGACCACCCGTCCTAGATGCTTCTGTATCGACTGACTCCATATCTCAATCTGAAAAAAGGAAGTTCAGTATTTTACCAATAGCGTAAGACATTACTTACCCATTCGAAACAAGTTGCGATCTGTGTTTCAAATAGTCGCGATCTAAAGCCTGCTTCCTTTGCAGTATAGGATACAAATGTTGAACAATCATTTTTAACCCACAACCGGGGCCTGGGAAGCCGAAACCGAATATGTGGTTTACGTTCATGATGTAAATATATCGACAATCAAACATTTAAATAAGTACTGAAAGTCATACGCCTATAACTTGTTCAGCAAAAATTTCTTACTGTGTTGTAACCTACCATCAATGCCCCCAATCAAATTAAAGTCGTGGTTTTCAAAATTTGTGATGTAAAACTTCAAGGTTCTGATCTAGATTGATTTTAGCAAGATTCAGAAAGAAGCATGCTTCGTTGGACTTATGTTAGTTCAGACGGTTCGGCCCTCCACACGTTACGCAGTCAGTGAGACAAAAGTCGTATTTTCGGTTGGTAAAAGTAGTTCTTTAAAGTTGCTATAGGTCACTGAAGAGTTATGGGACGTTTTCGCGTGGATGGCTGTAGAGCTGAACGGGTGATCCCGTCTACGCGAAAATAAATCGTTCGGGCGTTGAACGGCTGAGGAAGATGGTTCTGTCCAAGCAAAAGTCCAAAGCTGGATGGGGGGAAGTTTCACACAATATCCCCGTTCAGCTCAACGCTGCCCTCAGAGCAGTGTTGAACGGGAGGCGTCCGTCGAGCTGGATGGTCTATTCACCTGATCATCTGTTCACGCAAAAATGACAAAAAGATCGACGGCATCCACGCGAAAACGTCCCCTTAGTAGTTCCAGTTTAAAAGTCCAGTTCCGACTGAACCAATCACAAACGAGGCAATATCTTCAATATCTTTGACGTGCGAGTGCTATTCGTTTTTGGATAATCATGGCTAATTAATAAACTTGATTTGATTTGATTTGAAGGGGCGGGGTTTACTTGGGGGCAAATTTTCCACAAGGCTACGTTTGGTACTTAGTCTATAGAAAAAAATCACGAAAACAACTGACACGAAAACCGAAAATAGGCCGACTAGTGACGGGGCTTGCTATTAAGAAGGAAAATAATGAAATTTTTCAGGTTTCGGTTCTACAATACCTGAGAGGGTGTTTCAGGCTTTTCCTATTTTAAGTGGGCAAGAGCTCTGTTGCGAAGTGTTAATATATGAATTGAATTAAGTTTCAGGCTTTTCCTATTTTCAGTGGGCAAGAGCTATGTTGCGAAGTGTTAATATATGAATTGAATTAAGTCAGATGTCCACCTTCGTGTAACATGGATCGCGTAATTATGACGCCAACAATGGAGCACTCAGAGTCTCTAAACACAATTTTGTCCCTCTTTGTACTTTCTGTTTTGCTTGCTAAGAGTAGCCTACTGTACTCTTAGCATGTGCTAATGGCTTAATTTCAATCGATAGTAAAATGCACTCGTTCTTCTGCTTTGCTTTAACTCATTAATAGCTTGTTAATAGTCATCAAGTTTCTCTGTTTCCTAATCACGAACAGCAAACCTAACTTGAAACGTCGCCAATAATTTGTAGCCCAAACGCAAAAGTGAACAAGTTTAGACAACTAACTGTATCAAATTTGGTCTTAATATTTCCAGGACGTTCGTTTGGTTGGATTCTGTTAAAGCCCACCTCTCACTAATTACTGTTGAAGTTCTAATACTGATAACTATTTTAATAATGAAAATGCTTTTAGCAAATTATCCACGGCCTTGGCTGTTTTAAGCCTTTTCCCACGAACACTGACTTCCAGAAAAATTCAGAAGACCCGTTTTACGCATCAATAGCATGAGAGGCCAACACTCGTCGTGAGCATAATGCGCATGGAAACTAGTGAATCGTGGCAAGTGCAGAGATTAGTCAGGTGTGGTTAGCGGGTTAAATTTAGAATCTAACATATGAAATTTGGTTCTCCGGTGTTAAAGAACTAATGAATGCTGTTGCGGAAGTAGGTGGCATTGGCATTATAGGTACGACAGGTGCTTTAAGGGTAACTTGGGACAAATAGAGGGAGTTGATGGGCACAACAAGTATTCTCGTCGCTACGGTACCGTTGTCAAGTTATGAAATTTTGTTTTATGGAAAATGTGATCTCCGTTGCCCAAGAAATGGTGGGTGGTGGGCACAGCTGCTGCGAGTCGAGCAAATCCGAGTCCAAGACAAGTCCGAGTCCTTGAAAAGGGCGTCTCGAGACGAGTCCAGAGTCCGAGTCCACCAGCTCTGGTGGTTGTGCGGGGGGGGGGGGGCAAACATCCAAAAGAGCGTTCTACGTCCTGTGGGCTAGTCTGGGTTCGGTTGCTTCTGAACCGGGTGGGTGTGGGGATGGGACCTCTTGAAGGTACAACAAGACCAAAATACCACACAACTATACCAACAAGTAGACCACCCGTTAACCACCCTCAAACACACCCCTCAAAGACACATCTAGACAATTATGTTCACAAGTAGCCTATACCAGATTTGAATTTCTTGAATTTGATACCAGTCACGACTCATGGGTAATCTGTGCCCACTTGCCCAGGAAGTGCTTGGGTGATGTGGGCTGAACCTCCAAAAGAATCAAGACCCCGATAACATCAACCATTCCAAATTTCAGCTTGACACCTATAATGGTTTGCAAGTAATGAACTGGACCCAGTGACCCCTGAACCAGACGGGGTTGGAGGAGGGGGCTCGATACCCAAACAGCGCTCAAGTAGGGCCCAATATCATCAACTATTCCAAATTCCAATTTGATGCCTCGAACCTGCCTCGAACGGTTCACGAAAGGCTCAGTCAAGGGCAATATGGTCCCAGTTGCCCATGGACGGGGAGGCTAGGTGGGGGAGTTGCAGCTGCAAAAGTACCTTTTCAATCCTATAACCAATGAATACAGGACATTTCATCGTCCTAACTCCAGCCGGGGTCAACCTACCAATTTAAGTCTTTGGGTATTTTGGCCCAGCTGCCCATGAACGGAGAGGGTGGAAACTCCAAAATTCTCTTCCCAGCTTTAGGGTCCATAAGCGCAGGTAATTCCAACGTCTTAACTCCAACGATAGTCAAGTGTTTTAACGGTTCTGAATTCCGAGTTTAAACTGACATAATTGTTACTTTATGTTTGTTATCGCATTATATTTTGAAACTGTATTATATGTGTGACCGTTTGTGACCATGTACGACTACCCTCGACTATTTTGTAAAAATATAACATGGAATTAAACGAATCATTACTATTACGTCGCTGGGCAACCTGGGCCCAGCTGCCCGTAAACCTGGTAGGTATGCTATCAACTAGTCCCTAATGTCAATATGTATACGAAGTTTCAATCTGAGACCTGTTATGCTTCACGAGTTATGAACTCAAGAAAAAACGGTGAAAACTGAATACCGGCTACCTCGGCCGCAAGAGTGGACTGTTCATAAACGAACACCACTAAAAATCACCGTTCGAAGTTGAACCGTACCGAGAAAACTTTATCTACCATAGCTTACCGAAACTAGTGGAACCAGGAAGGTGGAAATATAAAAATAAAAACGGAAAAAAGACTATGAAAACAGACTAAAGACTTACTCAAGTTACCTATTCTGATCCAGTTCTCTGAACTAGTAAAACAATAAGCGCTTGTTACGCAAATTGACTGCCTTCGTAGAATTCACTTTCTCATACCTTCGACTAATAGTTGTACACTGATCTGGAACAACAAAAAGGTTTCAAAAGACAGAGGTCGGGTTGACAGCCTCTTTTCAACCCGCACGAGCTGACAACCAACCAATCGGCGAAGACCTACATTACATCAACAAAAAGAACTGGTGATCATGCGAGATGGTTCTTCATAAAAAGACGGAAACCGACGCTCATATTACATTTGAGTGTGGGTTATTGAAAGATATTTTCAATACCTTTCTCACACCAACTTCAACTCAAAGTGACATTTTTTTTTTACCCAAGAAACTGTTGTTCCCCGAAGACGGCACAGGCACCACCTAGCATTAGGCGTTGAACTTTCTGCCGTACAGAATAGATGGCGCGAAACTTTCTTTGGTTGGTGATTGTTGCTTTTTGGCGAAAGTGATTGGTTGAGAAAAGCCTCATTTTATTTGAGACAATTTGGGTTTTGTCAAGGTCTTGTCTCTCAAATGCCGTTTCGTTTATGGCAAAGCGTGACAGTTGTCAATTCTTGTCAGGTAAAGAGGAATACGCAAATAAAATACGCATGGCTGGATTCATGCTAGATCTAAAGACAATCCGATTACTTCATCAGGGTCAACCATACAGCAGCCATCGATCGTCCATTCCTGGAATCGCGGTTGCGCTTCAGAGTGCAGTTGGAGCTGTCAAGACGTACTGAGAAACGTGGTAGAGGTATTGTCTTTTATTCGGGACGGCCTAACTTCTGTCGTTGAATTTTGAATGACACCTCCGGCTCAAGTGCCATACGCCGATGGCTTTTCTGTCGGTCGGGTTGGCGCGAGTAGAAGTCAGGCTTTACCTTCCAGATTACAAGACGTCCGGGGCTTCCGCATAGTCAAGCCAACCCTTCCAGATTTTCATGATAATGATGACAGCTAAATTTGCTGCTCTTCAACATTTCCTTAATGTCCCCTTTACATTTCAAATATCTCTCGCATCCCAGTCAAAACACTTCCCTTTTCTTACCCATTTCCATATGGGTAGTGTCTCTCGAACGGGTTGCCTCTGTGGCACCTTACAGACATCCGGAATCTCGGGTTTCCAACACCCCGGACTTTTAGACGTTTTTGGTCTGGCTTCACCTTCCAGATTCGTCTCGACGGAAATGGCTGTCCGGATTCCGGAAGAAAAATCTGGAAGGTCAAGCCTCACTTTCATTTTATTTGAGACAATTTGGGTTTCGTCAAGGTCTTGTCTCTCAAATGCCGTTTCATTTGTGGCAAAGCGTGACAATAGTCACTTCTTGTCAGGCAAGAAGGACCTAAGAGTAGGAACAGGCATGGATGGATTCATGCTAGATCGAAAGAAAATCCGATTATACTTCACCAGGGTCAACCATACAGGCCATACAGCAACCACCGATTGTCCGTTCGTTGAATTGCCCTTGCGCTTCAGAGAAGATAACAATTATGACGATTATTATGTTAGCTTCTTAAAGTCTTTGATTCATTTGTGCCGAGAAGGTGGGACATATCGTCATTTTTCGATGGGTTGGGTTTTTACGAACACATTGTTACCTTTCTTTTCCCCAAAATCCTCACGGTAGCCAACGTTATCCACACATTTACTTGAAGACAGTTCAACCCTGAACGGCAATCCTCCATTGCTAATTAACTGGCGCTGGTCAAAGGATTCGTAAAACCTTCGAGAAGATCAAGTGGCGTGTAAGAGGATTAAAACAACTAAGTATATTACCATGTGGACGTTTAGATATATCGGAAGAAGAAATCATTGGCCAGTTGACATTTTTTGGTCTCGGAAGCTGAATATTATTTAGATCAATTGCAGAATCTTCAAGAAATCACTATAACGAATCTAGTATAATTTACGGCGTTTGTTTATTATGATCTAGTTTCCATTCTTAATTCTTTGGACTTACAGGAATTAAAAAAAAAAAAAAAAAAAAAACTGAAGAAATCGATAATGCAAATAACTAGTTTATTTTTCAACATATTTTCCATATGCCTGCTGCAATAAAAACATTTTGTTAGATCCAAAGTCAAACTATTATTCCATCCACCCATGTCGGGCGCTTCCTACCCGCACCGCAAGATGACCCTGCGGTCGGATCGAGTCGTGGCTTCATCTTGGGTCTTGGGTGGCGGGGCGGGGGTCCAGGCGTTGCAAGTGCTAGAATGCTTATGATATAACTCCTTTAAATAAACAAATTTAGCTTTCTTCATAGTTTGGACACCAGCTGCCACACATATTAAATTACCATATAGAGCGTTGAAATATGAGTTGTCTAATTTATGGCGGGCACAGGGGTGGCCCGAAGGGGGAAGGATGAGGGTGGGTTCATCCCCACCCCCTTGCCTTTTACTTAGTCGTATCAGTCGTTTATTTTGGCCTCACCGAGGTCCTGGGCGCTAATTTTCGACAAACACAACCCGAGTCGCTTTAAAACAAAATGTTAATTTTGGCACTACGCAGCTTCACTCTTATACCAGTCAAAAGCAAGCCGAGTCGTTTAAACAAGGTTTGATAACCCTGTTAGATCGGAGACATGATTATTTCTCGAACAAAAGGTGCCGATCTGGCAGCCGCCTTGTTTTAAAACCAGTTTTACTCGCATATCGATTTGCATTTGTTCTCACTTAGGTCATATTTAATTTAAGATTCGTAACTACGGTTGCCTCAAACATGGAAGGCATGCGGATGTGTTCCAACTTCCTTACAACAGTAACCACCGTCGTACCAATCTTGCGAACATATGATCAGGGTTTCCCTGCAGGATATCCTGCACGTCTATCATCAAGTTGAAAAAATTTCAACTTTCTATGTGGAAGTGATGATGGTGCCGAAAATACGGGCAGGAATTCCAGTCCGAAAGCTCCCGATCCTGATCGCGTTTTCGTACTTCAATATTCGAACATACTATCAGAATTTCCTGTCCGGATTTTCTGCATTTTCATAATCTCACCAAGTAAAAAGAAAGTGAAAGCATCCACATTTTCATGTGGAAGTGATGATGGTGCTGAAAATCCGGGCAGGAATTCCAGTCCGTGAGCACTCGACCGTGATGGTATGTTCAAGACACCACGGGCCGGAACGACGGTGGAATCTCAGATGACTCCGTTTGCATCTTAATGTTAGCTGCGTTTAGTAACTTTGTTGGGAGGATGTTGGAATATCCCCAAGTTACCTGTCGAAAGTGGCCAATCTGATTTTTAGCGAGGGGTTACCAGCTCCCAAAATTGGGGTAAAGGTGTGCCCGACAATTGAGTGAGGCAGACATGTGCCCGAAAGTGCACGATTGAGTACCAAAGTCGTCTTTTACGATCAAAACTTTGACAAAACGACGAATCTGCAAACCTTGACAAACGGCTCATAGACAAAAAGTATATTAACTGTAGGCATATAAGCACAGTACAATAACGTTAAAACATATTACAAATAGTAGGCTACACAATATATACAGCCCTTGCAAATACTGTCATTAGTGTCAAATACTGTTATTAGTGAGCCCGGAAGTTATTCGATTTTGCGGAAGCTTGGTTGTATCACATCAATCCAAAAGAAAGGAAGCAAATGATTCTACCGGTGTATGACGAATATTCTTGACGTATGTTCAAATAGTGCATAAAACCTTGATAAAACGGGTAGGTCAGCCACGATGCTTTGGCAGCGATATTTTTGCCTTCACCGGCAAGGGGTCTCGACAGCCTGACGAGGACCCTTTCCAAGAAGGAGACGAAATATCGCTGCCAAAACATCGTAGCTGATCCGTTTTATGCACAATCTGAATATATGTTTCAAAGTCAGATTGGGCTCAGGTTATTCAACCCTGACATAATTTTTTTCAAGAATATAGGAATTACTGATTCCTTAGGGAATCAGTAAGGACTAATTAAAGGCAGAGATTCTTGATCTTAGACTCACAACATATCCAGTTATCCAGGGCCTTCACGAAATGCTACGAAATATCTCTGTTTGTGCCAACACAATACGAATAGTGCGGAGTCAAGCCAAAACACTAGTTACTAACCACTTCGTGGAAGAAAATACTGGATATGACATTACTTCTATCTGTTTTGCTAACACGTTCAATTTAGTCAGCTTAAATTTGGCAAGTTAAATAAGTTCACGTCAAATTTCAATCAGGAACGGAAATTCCTAAACAACAAGACCTAAGGTTCCGATAGGATCCCAAAAGTCCAATATTTGATCCAGACAATTCGGTCTTGTCTTCGCCAGATCCAGTCTTGACCAGGCTAATCGTCTGAGAAAACCAAGTTCATATATACCTCTATAAGACAAATCTACTTTGACTATACTGACGAAACTTCCTGCTTTACTTCTGCAAAGTTTCCGGTTTCGCCCGAAATCCGAGCGAACTAGTTGTCCAGCAATAAAAGAAAACTCAGAAACCAATTCAGTGTATCTCCTTACCCCTATAAAGAACATTTAATCAACTTCGAATAAAAATTTAACTTATAAAAAAAAAATCCTGTTTCAACCGGATTCCGGACGAATTGTATGTCCGGGTAAAACATGGTTGTCCTATACAGACTCAGCGTCTCTTCTTAGCCCTAAATCTGTTATCTAACCAACTTCAAATAAAACTTTTGCTTTTAACCAACTTTCCTGTTTTTGCCGGATTCCGGACGTACTACTTACCCGGTGAGAAAATGGTTTTCATCATCGTGTTCAGCATGTCTTCTTACCTCATATTCGACTATCACATTAGCTGTTTTTAAATATTTTGTTTGCCCCTTAATACGAACTCGACCTTACTCTTGACCCAAAGAACCCTCACACCAAGTTTTATAAAAATTTCTCATTCCTCTCGAGAGTTATCGTGCTCACAGACGGACGGACAGACGGACAACTTTTCCGAAGCCATAGGTATCCCTCCACTAATGTTTTGGGATCCCAGAAACTAAAAGCCAAAACAGCACTTTCAACCGAGAAGATGGGGGTTTGCCAACATAAGCCTCAAATAGAACACGACCAAACGTTTCGATGGGATCCCAAAAATCTAATATTTGATCCAGACAACTGGGTCTTGTCTTCGCCAGGCTAATCATCAGAGAAAGCCAAGTCCTGATAAACCTATATAAGCCATATCTATTTTGGTGATACTGACCAAAACTTCCTGCTTTACTTATGTCAAATTTCTGGTTTCAGCCAAATTCCGATTGAACTACTCGTCTAGCAAAAAAAATGAATTCAGAAACGAACTCAGCGTATCTCTTAATCCTATAAAGAACATAGAATCAACTTGAAATAAAACTTTAACTTTTTCCGGTTACAACCTGATTCCGGACGAATTATATGTCCGGGTAAAAATTTATTGTCATAAACAGCGTCTATATCAGCGTCTCTTCTTAGGCTACCCCTAAATCTGTCATCTAATCCAGTGTTTCCCAACCTTTTCAGTACCGTGTACCCCTAATCAAGGTTCGAAAAGATTGCGTACCCCCTTTTCCAGAACGTGAAAAAGAAGATAGTTATTATCATAAACGATGAGGCATACATGTGTAAAAATATTTATAAAATCAATGAGGGAATTCCCAGAGGCTGCTTTGTAGCAAAAAGTTTGTCAAATTTCGGCTCGCCGTCGTTAGCGGAATATATTTTACAGTCAGCCTGTTTCTGTGTTTGGTTTTGATGTTCTCTGTGTTTTCATCAAGCTGAAACTTTTTCTTTTGCTTAATTCGCAACCTGAATGACAATATCACTTGCAATCTCTTCGATTGAAATCAATTTTCAAATTTTAGATCAACATTTGCTCACTGACTTTCACTGGGGCTTTTAGAGGAGTCACGCACGGGTTGATAATACCCCCCCCCCCCCCCCACAAAAAAAAGGTCGGCCAGACGATCAAGAAGAACGAGTCGGCGCAAAGCGCCGCAATTTTTCGTAAAAGCAGTTATTTAAAGACAACAAGAAACAGTCGGTCTTGCCCCTTAAGATACATTTTGGGTGGTGATGCCTCTGCTGGTAATTTAGGCTTTCAGCAATCAAAACTGAGTGAGGCGAGATTTTGAAGCTACAGACTAAATCAATTTTGGTTCCTTCGCGTACCCCTTGCAAGGGTCTTGAGAACCCCCCCGGGGTACGCGTAGCCCCGGTCGGGAACCACTGATCTAATCAGCTTCAAAGAAATGTTTTGCTTTTAACAAATTTTAAACCAACTTTCCGGTATTTGTCGGATTCCGGATGAACTACTTGTCCGGCGAGAAAATGGTTTTCAGAGCTAAGAAGCTTCTTCTCCAGCCGCACAACCGACCAATCAGCGACGACAATTTGCTGGGAAGGGTTCATTGCAATACGTAAAATATGACAGTCGCGTAAAGAGAAACCGGGAATTTTATTTACAGTGCGGGATAGTAAAAGGTATCTTACATCTCTCTGTTTCAACCCTTACTTTTAACTTAAGTTAATGGTCCATCAAAGATGGCACACGAGTCATCTAGTAGTAAATTCTATCATTCAAGCTGAGAAATAGATGGCGTGTGGCCTTTCATAAGTTGGGTTTTGCGATGATTGGTTGGTTGGTTGACTTAATCTGAGAGGGGCTGCCCATTCCCGACTTTTGTGTGCATCAAGTGCCGCGGTGCTGCCATCGGTTGCCAAGCGTCACAACATTGCGTCACAACTCTCGATTTTAATGTACAGCAACTACCCGGTGCCACGTTGCCGTGTGCTAGAATATCAAAATCAGTATGTTTAGAAGCGTTTAAAAACAGAATCGCCTATTTATGGCCTTCACCAGTCCCAGCACTGCTCGTTTTGGTCGGTGCCGGGAGACGGCATACACTAGGCTCCAGGGAGTGCGCAACCCCTGGGCAATCTGTAGCTGGGAAACGGTTGCTCTTCGTTGATGGTACGGGCTCGACGTAGATGGCGTATGGTTTATTAAGCTGGTGATGGGTATGGGTGCTTATTTCGGATAATGATTGGGGAGAAGGTTCATAGCCAACAATCCTGGTAACTGGATTAAAATTTGATGATTAACTGGCTTGTGTTTTCGGTCGCGACTAAAATTATGACCTTCCCATCAAAGTCCCAGCTCACTAGCACCAAGCAGAATCACTCATACTACCCACAATTGTGCAACACTTCGGTTTTGTCCTAGTTGTGTTGCGAGAGCAACACTTTGGTTTTGTCCTCGTTTTTTTTTTTTTTTTTCCTATGCCGCCGATTTCATTTTATTCCTGGTAACTGGGAAGGCTCTAACCTGTGCGGTTTTTACGGAAAGTGTGGACCTTAGGCCGGATTGATGAATATGACATTACATTTTGGAAAGCTCCGTAGAACTCTTGCCTGGGGCCAATAAGGATGGTTTTTGCTTGTCCTCGAGCCAGAGCCTACGGTTTGTGAAGGGAAGTGGAGTTATATAGCCTATGTCAGAGAGGACTATCTGAAGTTGTGTAGCGAACCTTTCGTTTCATCAAACCATGTTTCTGCTTTCGAGTGGAAAGCTCCGTTCTAGCACGCTAGCAGGCAGGCACCAGTTTCAAACTGAAGATGGACTAAAATCTACAAGTCTTAAATATATGCGGCAGTTACCCCGCCCCATAGCCAACATATCTTCTTTGAGTGATAAACAGAAAAATCTACAGAGACAAAAAAGTGGTTTTTTCCCACGGGTCCGAAAGTGCTGCTGTCCATTGTTTCTATCCATGTCTGCGACGATTTCAGCTGAGTTTATCTTTTTTTTTTTTGCACTTGGGTTTACGGTAGAGTAACGGTATCAGATGTGCCTCTTAAACTTTAGAAGTTCTCTCATTGCTAAAGAAACTAGAGCTTATCCTTTGCTCCTTTCTAAATCGTGACGTTAGAAAGTTGGCCTACGGCAAAAAAGTCAACTTTTGAACTAAGACAGGTAGAATCTTTTTTTCGACGGCAATCGATAGCCATGGATGAGCTGATCAAAGTATATGTCATCCATTTTTTGGTACAAAAATTCCCTTCATGAGATACACCAGTTTGAAAATTTCAAAGGGGTTGACAACTTCAGTAGTAAGGTACACTGAAACCAAAAATAGGCGATACCAGTTATGAGACATGTAAGGGACTTGTACGCGACAGTCGACTGTTAGCTCGTAATCATCTATGGCAATGAGGGGTTTGCAGCTTTCGCTAGTTGGCGTACCTGTCATTTGGTGGTAAGAACAATTTGGTTCCCAATTGTAAGACATGCAAGGGACTTGTAAGTAATAATCGGCTGTTATGCTACAAAAGTCTTCAGCGATGAGGGGCTTGCAACTTTTGCTAGCCGGTGTACCCATTATTTTTATCCGGTGAACTTGATGTCTATCACGGGAAAGGGACTTGTCAGTAGAATCGGTGCACGAGGGGCTAGAAATTTGTGCAAATTGTTGCATATTGCATTCGATTTATATAAATCTGACGGTAAGAAAGTTTGTATCGATGGTCTATCGCTGTAACCTAGGATTTACGTAGGTTTACGCAACGGGTACAAACGATAATGTAAAACAAGGTAGTTTCGTAATAATTCATAGTGTCATCTATGGTATTTTAATCCTGAAAAGCTACGGATAGCTTTATAATGCCAACCAGATTATATAGGATTTTGTTCCAAGTTTTCATCCGTCACGATGTCTACGATTGAAAAGGATAAAATTCAACTGACTGCAAAGTCAATTTAGTCCCTTTTTCCGATATTCTTTTGTGTGGTTAGGGCAATCGATAACCCTTGATGAGCTGATCAAAGTATATGTCATCCATTTTTTTTGAACAAAAATCCTTCATGAGATAAACCAGTTTGAAAGTTTCAAGGGGTTGACAACTTCAGGAGTAAGGTACACACTGAAACCAAAAATAGACGATACCAGTTGTGAGACATGTAAGGGACTTGTAAGCAACAGTCGACTGTAAGCAACAGTCAACTGTTAGCTCATAATCATCTTCGGCAATGAGGAGTTTGCAGCTTCTGCTAGTTGGTATACCTGTTATTTGTTTCAGGTGTATTCGATGGTAAGAACAATATTGTTCCCAATTGTAAGACATGCATGGGACTTGTAAGTAATAATCGGCTTTTATGCTATAATCATCTTCAGCGATGAGGGGTTTGCAACTTTTGCTAGCTGGTGTATCCATTATTTGTTTCCGGTGAATTTGATGTCAATCATGGGAAAGGGACTTGTAAGTAAGAATCGGTTCATGAGGGGCTAGAAATTTTTGAAAATTGGTGCACATTGTCTTCAATTTCTGTAAATATGACGGTAAGAAAGTTTGTATCGACGGTCTATCGCTATAACCTAGGATTAACTGTTTACGCAACGGATACAAACGATACGGTAATGTAAAACAATAAGGTAGTTTTGTAATAATTAATAGTGTCATCTATGGTATTTTAATCCTGAAACGTTACGGATAGCTTTATAATACCAACTAGATTATATAAGATATTGTTCCAAGTTTTCATCCGTCACGATATCTACGATTGAAAAGGATAAAGTTCAACTGAGCGCCAAGTCAATTTAGTCCCTTCTTCCGATATTGTTTTGTTGTTGGTTTTACAACGCTAAAGAACATCTTTTAATCATGTGATTATTCTTAGAACATACCGTTTTAAAAGCTTCGATAAGTTGACAACTTCAGCATTTAACCGACAGCGAAGAAACAAAACCAAAGTGTTGCTCTCGCAACACTTTAGTCGGCGAAGCCGGACAAAGGTTGCCGCAACACTTCACGTTGCCCGGGCAACGTAGGTCTAGTTTTTGCTGGGAAGCGGTAAGGGTTGTAACCTGTGCGGCTTTTACGGAAAGTGTGGACCTTAGGCCGGATTGATGGATATGACATGCATTACATTTTGGAAAGCTCCGTATAACTCTTGACTGAGGCCAAAAAGATGGTTTTTGCTTGTCCTCGAGTCAGAGCCTACGGTATGTGAAGTGAAGCGGAGCTGAATAGCCTATGTCAGAGAGGACTATCTGAAGTTTTGCAGCCAGGCTTTCATTTCATCAAACCATGTTTCTGCTTTCGAGTGGAAAGCTCCGTTTTAGCAGGCAAGCGGGCAGGCACCAGGTTTAAAATGAATTTGGACTAAAATTTATAAGTGCTAAATATGTGATGCAGCTGCCAGCCCCAGAGCCAACATATTCTCCAAATACTTACTTCGGCTCCCCCCTTGGACAAGAAATACCAAAATGATCAAAATATACAACATAAAAGACCCTGAGCTAGCTATTTCTAACCTGATTAGCAAGTACAACTCAAAAATCCAGTCCCACCCTTGGAGCAAAATTCTTAAAGTTTAAGTGTATATGTATGTAATCGTGTTCGGTTTTTAGTCAGTCAGAGTCTCAGTTAATAATTGTCGATTTTTGTGTTTCCCATGAAAGTGTTACGTTTTGCTTTTGTTTTGTTTTTCTTTTTGTTTTTCTTTTCGTTTTTGTACTCCGTCCCTTTTTTATTTGAAATGACGGGTGATAAATAAATAAATAAAAAAAAATATTCTATGAATGATAAGTAGAAAAATCTAGAGAAACAAAAGTTTCATTTTTCCAAGGGTCCAAAAGTGCTGCCATCTATTGTTTCTACCAATTTCTGTTCGTGATTTTAGCTAAGATCATCATTCCATTTTTTGCGCATGGGACTGCGATAGTGAAATGGAATCAGATAGCATATGCCTCTTAAAAAAAGTTACCTCAAAGCTAAAGAGATTAGAGCTTATCCTTTGCTCCTTTCTAAGTAGATATATTAGAAAGTTGGCCTACGGCAACTTTTGAACTATGGGATGAATTGATCAAAGTATGTGCTATTGTTTTTTTGGTACAAGATTCCTTCATGAGATACACCATTTTGAAAATGTCCAGGGGTTAAAAACTCCAGTAGTAGGGTACACACTGAAACCAAAAATAGGCAGATCTCAATTACATGTGGGGACTTGCAAGCAACAAAGGGCTGTTAGGCCATAATCATCCTCGGCGATAAGGGGTTTGCAACTTTGCTAGTTGGTGGACCTAATGTTGCTTCAGAGGATTTGGCAGTAAAACAATTTGGTTCCTAAAAGTAAGGTGCACATTTTATTCGATCTCTATAAATCTGAGGGAAAGAATATTCGTCTCAATGGTCTATCAGTTTAACCTAGAATTAAGTGTTTACGCAACGGCTGCAAAAGATAATGTAAAACAATGAGTTATTTTCGCAATAATAGACCATAATCATCCTCGGTGATAAGGGGTTTGCAACTTTGCTAGTTGGTGGACCCCAATGTTGCTTCAGAGGATTTGGCAGTAAAACAATTTGGTTCCTAAAACTAAGTAACAATTGGCTGATAAGCTATAATTATCTTCGACGATGAGGGGTTTACAACTTCTGCCAGTTGGCGTACCTATTGTTTATTTCGAGTGTATTTGATGTCTATCGCGAAGAGAGGGACTTGTAAGTACGAATTGGTTGCTGGAGGGGGTTCATGCGGGGCTAGAAATATATGCTAATTGGTGCACATTCTCATTGGTGCACATTCCAAGACTCATAATAATGACCTATGGTCCGTAAATAAACAAAAGGTTTTATTCTCTGTATGAACTTACTTACAAAATAAGCAACCTTTAGGTAAAAAGGGTTGTTCCCGGTCGAGGCCCGGAAAAGAAGTATGAAGAAGATAATTCATTCTCCCGGATGAGTCATGAACATAGAGTTAATAAAATAGTACAAAGTCACGACAGTATAAAGGATTAAACAAACCGAATGGAAAGGGAGTAACGCTGCGTACCGGCGGCAAGTTAGCAGTACGGGGTGCAGATGGCACCACCATAACAAATGTAAAACAATGAGTTATTTTCGGAATCAGTGATAGATTGTCATCTATGGTATTCTCATACTGAAAACTTACTGATAGCCTTATAATACCAATTAGATTATATAAGACAATGTTGCAAGTTTTCATCCGTCACGATGTCTAGGATTGAAAATTCCCCCCTCCCCTCCCGTATTCCGTGCGTCGGTCCGAGAGGAATACTGGCTATAAGTTTTCCTCATATCCCGCTAATTCGTCTACTCAATTTTTACGTAGTTTCATTCCATCATTTATTTCTGGTAATTTCTTGTAAGTGTATAAGTTAAATTGTTTCTTGTGTGTCTGTGTATTTTGTAAATTTCTATTCCTTTTTCTAGCTTTTAGCTATTCGGATTAAGCTTGATTGATTGATTGATTGATTGAAAAGGATAAACTTCAACTGGCTGCAAAGTCTACTTAGTCCCTTCTTCAATATTCATTTACTCTTGGTTTTTCAGCCGTGAGGAATAGTCTTTGTCCATGTGATTACCGATTGTGTTCTTCTTGGAACCAGGGGCGTCACTATGGGGGGGGGGGGGAGGGGGGGGGGGGGGGAGCGCCGGCAAGCGCGAAGCGCCGGCAAACACAGAAAAAATTATATTTTGTATGCTTTTTATCAGGCGTCGGTCGATTCGTCGGCACATCGGGTGTTTTTATATGCAAGAAATAAGATCCTGCAAACGTTTGTCGGGCCAAACACTGAAGAAATCGAATTCTACATGCTTTTGTCGTGCCTCGGTATTCTCGTCGGGACATCGGGTTCTTTTTATACAGAAGGGATCCAGAAGAAATAAAAACAAATTAAGTTTTTGTCGGGCGTCGGTCGACTCGTCGGCACATCGGGTTGTTTTTATACGCAAGAAATGAAATCCTGCAAACATTTGTCAGGCAAAGCACTGGAGAAATCGAATTCTGCAGGCTTTTGTCGTGCCTCGGTTCGTCGGCACATCGGGTTCTTTTTATACATAAGAAATCCAGAAGAAATATTTTTTTATGCTTTTGTCGGGCGTCGGTCGACTCGTCGGCATATCGGGTTCTACTTATACATAAGAAATCAAATTTTGCAAACATTGTAGGGCGCACCCAGGAAGTTTAAGTTTCATTGGCACAAGGGGTTATTTTTACACGTATGAATCAAGTTCCGTACAGTCTAGTCGAGCAAAACACAGAACAAATCAAATGCTCGATGGTTTTGTCGGCCGTCGGTATTCTCGTCGGCACATCGGTTCTTTTTACAAAAAAAAAAAAAAAAATTCTGTAACTTTTTAGCGGGCGCATGCCGAAAGTTCAAGTCTCGTCGGTACATCGGCTTCTATATACGCGTAAAAAAAAAAAATTCTTTCCAATCTTGTCGGGCAAAATACAGAAGAAATCGAATTCTGAATGCTTTTGTCGGGCGTCGGTGTTCTTTTCCGCACACTGGGTCTTTTATACGTAAGAAATCAAATTCTGCAAACATTTGTTTGCAGAGCCGGAAGCCGGAAATTGTCGCCCCTCGCCCCTGCTTGGAACATACCGTTTTTGAAAGCGTCGATGGGTTGAGAACTTCAGCATTTAACCGATAGCGAAGAAACAAAACTGAAATGTTACTCTTCGCAACACTTTAGTTGGAGAAGTCGAACAAAGGTTGCCCATGCAACGTATATCTAGTTTAAGATTAAGAAACAAGGTGGTCGCATCGGGAAACCGACTTGTTTCCTAGTTAGTTGATCGGGCCCCTAAAACGCTTGCCAAGTTTCATCGTCCTAGCACATATGCAAGAAGCCATAACTCGCAATCGTGGGGCCGACACCATGATCGGCAGAGGGAATTGACATAGATGGAATTGACAGACATGTCACTTAAGCCAGAGGGTGCAAGAGCCATAAAGATCAGTGGCCTAGCAGTTTTGTTGTCGAGATTCGGGACAAGAAGACAAGTATTACCCTTTGCAAAGTCTCCTCGTCTCCACTGAAAATCATCGACACTTTGACCCAACCAGCGGATGACCTGTTATCCTGTCTCCAGGCAGGCCTAAGATCAAATGTGTGTTGTTTTGTATTTGTTTCTATTTATTTTCTTTACACTCCGCTTTCCAAAATGGCGGGTGAAAATAAGTTACTTACTTACTTACTTACTACGTGTCTGTTGTACGGTTAACTTGTGTATTATGGTTGTGTGTTATCGGCTAGCAATTTTATGAGTAATTTTAAGCGTGTTCCGATTTTACAGAATAAGACAGTCCGTTTGATAGGTGGCTACGTTAAAGAGATTAATAATACAGTAGCATGTTTTAGGAAGTTAAAGGTGATGGATGTGGGCCAAGTTCGTGACTACCCAGGCTGCGGTTTTTAGTGTTTGCATGAAGTGTGTCCGTCTATGTTTTTATGGCACTTGAGCTTACTCAAGTGCCATATAGCGATTGTTATTTCTGTCCGTCAGTCGGTCTGTCGGTCAGTCGGTCTGTCGGTCTGTCGGTCCCGGTTTTGCTAGTTCGGGCACTTCCAGATAAGCTAGGACGATGAAACTTGGCAAGCATATCAGGAACTGGACCAGATTAAATTAGAAATTGTCGCTTCCTCGATCCGACCATCTGGAGGGGAGTGGAGGGAGGGGGAATCCGGAAAAATAGGAAAAATGAGATATTTTTAGCTTACGAACGGGTGATCGGATCTTCATGAAACTTAGTACATGGAAGGACTTCGTGTCTCAGACCCTCCATATTAAATCCAGACCGGATCCGGTGACACTGGGGGGAGTTAGAGGGGGAAACCGGAAATCTTGGAAAACACTTAGAGTGGAGGGATCCGAATGAAACTTGGTGGAAAGTACAAGCAAAAGTCCTAGATACGTGACTGATATAACCGGAACGGATCCGCTCACTTTGGGGGAGTTGGGGGGGGGGGGAGAAGTCCGAATTTGTAGTGATCCCGCGAGTTCCGTGCTTCCTGATGTGCTGGGACGATGGAATTTGACAGGCATGTCTGGGACCCGACCAGCTTAAATAGGAAATCATCAATTCCCCGATTCGACCATCTGGGGGGGGGGGAGTGGAGGGAGGGTGAAGCCAAAATTTGAGGTATTTTTAGCTTGCGAACGGGTGATCGGATCTTGATGAAAATTGATATTTAGGATGACCTCGTGTCTCAGACACCTCACTTTAAATCCGGGCCGGATCCGATGACACTGGGGGGAGTTGGAGGAGGGAACCGGAAATTTTGAGAAACGCTTAAAGTGGAGGGATCGGGATAAAACTTGGTGGGAAAAACAAGCACAGGTCCTAGAAACGTCATTGACATAACCGGACCGGATCAGGGCACTGTGGGGGAGTTGGGATGGGGAACCAGAAATTTTTAGAAACGCTTAGAGTGGAGGGATCGGGATGAAACTTGGTGGGAAAAACAAGCACAGGTCCTAGACACGTCATTGACATAACCGGACCGGATCAGGGCACTGTGGGGGAGTTGGGGTGGGGGTCGTGATTTCTAGCGATCCCGCGAGTTCGGCATACTTCCTGGTGTCCTAGGGCGATGAAACTTGGCAGGTATGTCAGGGATCCGAACAGATTGACTTGAGAACAGCCGTTTCCCCGACCCGACCATCGTGGGGGGAGTGGGTGGATGGGGAGTCCGGAATCTAGTGGCGTGCATAACTTTTGAACGGGTGATCGGATCTTGATGAAAATTGATATTTAGGATGACCTTGTGTCTCAGACACCTCACTTTCAACCCGGGCCGGATCCGATGACACTGGGGGGAGTTGGAGGAGGGAACCGGAAATTTTGAGAAACGCTTAAAGTGGAGGGATCGGGATGAAACTTGGTGGGAAAAACAAGCACAGGTCCTAGACACGTCATTGACATAACCGGACCGGATCAGGGCACTGTGGGGGAGTTAGGGTGGGGGTCCGGATTTCTAGCGATCCCGCGAGTTCGGCATACTTCCTGATGTCCTAGGGCGATGAAACTTGGCAGGTATGTCAGGGATCCGAACAGATTGACTTGAGAACAGCCGTTTCCCCGACCCGACCATCGTGGGGGGAGTGGGTGGATGGGGAGTCCGGAATCTAGTGGCGTGCATAACTTTTGAACGGGTGATCGGATTTGAATGAAACTTGTCTGGTGAGCTATCGCCTCGGACGTTCAGTGTCACGTCCGGGTCGGGTCCAATACCTGTGGGGATGGGGGGGGGGGGTGGAAAACTCAAGAAACTCTAAAAGCAGAGGGATTGGGACGAAACTTAATGGATGGAACAAGCATTAGGCCTAGATGAAATTGACGGAGCCAGATGGTTTCGGGGCTCTGTGGGGGGAGTTGGAGGGGGTTTCCTGGAATTCCGGTAGTCGTGAGTTAGAATAGTTCCAGATGTAAAACGACAGCGAAACTTTGCAGGCATATTAGCGACCCGAATTATCTTGACTTAAAAACCTGACACAACATACCCCCGGAAACTTCCGTTCCTAGATCGGAGCATTTTTGGGGGAGCAAGAGAAGAGAAATATGGACTTCTATAAATTGCGAACGAGTGGTCTGATTCGAGTGAAACTTCATGGGTGATACGAATCGATGGCCTCGACATGTAAAACATGCGTTCGAACCATATGCGACCACGATTAGGGGAATTGGGGGTGGGTGGATTTTGACATGCACAAAAACCAAACGGATGGACCGAATAAGATGCAATTCGACAGTGCCGAGTTTATGCGGCCTAGATTTGTTATTTGGCGTCTGGGCCGGATTCGGCCAAGGTAGGGGGGGGGGGGTACTGGAAACTTGCAGATAGGCTATGCTCCAATTTCAGTCAAACTTGATGAGGGAATTAAGAGATTGGGCCCGAACCGGCTCCGACAACGTTGGTGGGAAGGGGGGGGGTACCGGAACTTTCCAAAAATGCTCAGATTCGAGTGAAACTTGGTAGACATGCATGCATAAACGAAGATGCTTTAGGTGGTCGATTTTTTTTTTTATTCCGAACCAGATTCGGCCACGGTAGGTGGAAATAGAGTGAGTACCGGAAATCGTGTAGCACGTCTAGGGATCAAACAAATGGATTTATTGGGATGAAAGTTTGAACAGTCATGTGCATTGCAATCGAGACGATGCCGGAACTGCTCAGAAATGAGTGAAACTAAATATCCTATTTCTATTTACGAACCGCCTTTTTGGATGGCGGGTGTATTTTGTGACGTTTTCATCTACTTTCTTGTACAGCCTACTCGTACAAGTGCCATATGATCTCGTAGCTCTTGTTAGATTTTTATAGACGTAATAATGATGTGCATGATTATTTTACAAGGAATGCTACTGATCTGGTGACTGAGTATAGGAGTGGTAGACGAACTGGCTTTTTAATTAAATATTTGGGCCAGGCGGTATGGAATTCACTCCCAGATAGTATTAAGGCGGCTGAACACCAACAATTCTTTAAAAATAGAGTACAGAAATTTTTGTTGGAGGGGTGAGGAGTAACGATTCAGAGAATGAAGTTATAAGTTATCATTTCTTTTTTTATTACCTTTATCTATTTATTTTTCCTTTTCTTCTTCTTTTTCTTTTGTGTGGTATATGGACAAAAAAAATTATTAATTAGTGTTTGAATGAAATTAAGTTATTGTTTAAGTTAAGTTGAAGTAGTTTGCGGTAACCGCCCAGTGCCAGTGCATGTATGTCTCCTCATGGGCGGCTACCTATCATGATGGGTTATTATGTAATTTAGCAATAAAAGAATCTAATCTAATCTAATCTAACTGCCTAAGACCGGGATTCCTTGAAGATTTAATTGTCTCAGACGTCGAAAAAAGCGAAATCCGACTTTAATTTCCTTTTTACTTAATAGCTTTTGGGATCCCAAAACGTAAGTGGAGGGATACCTATGACACCGCAAAAGTTGTCCGTCCGTCCGTCTGTCTGTAAGCACGATAACTCTCGAAGGGAAGGAGATATTTTGATGAAACTTGGTATGAGGATTGTTTGGGTCAAGGGTAAGGTCGAGTTCATAGATGGGCTCTGTAGCCCTATATTTAGGGGTGGGGGAGGAGGTTCAATTTAAGGGACAAACAAAATATTTTCAAACAGCTAATGTCGATTAATAGTCGATTATGAGGTGAGAAGACATGCTGAGCACGATGGTGACAATCATTTTCTCGCCGGACAAGTAGTTCGTCCGGAATCCGGCAAAAACCGGAAAGCTGGTTAAAAGTAAAATGAGCATGATGGTGAAAATCATTTTGTCGCCGGACAAGCAGTTCGTCTGGAATCCGGCCAAAACCGGAAAGTTGGTTAAAAGTAACAGTTTCATTTGAAGTTGATTAAATGTTTGATTTATGGGTAAGAAGACATGCTGAACCCGATGGTGAAAACCATTTCTCGCCGGACAACTAGTTCGCCTGTAATCCGGCCAAAACCGGAAAATATGTTAAAAGTAAAAGCTTTGTCTGAAGTTGATTAGATGATATATTTAGGGGTAAGAAGAGATGCTGAGTCTGTATATAATGATAATTTTTTACCTGGACATATAATTAGTCCGGAATCCGGTTGTACCCGCATTTTTTTAAGTCAAAATTTTATTTAAAGTTGATTAGATTTCTTTATAGGGATAAGGAGATACGCCGGCTTCGTTTCTGAATTTTTCTGTTTTTGCTGGACTAGTAGTTCTCGGAATTCGGGCAAAACCGCAAATTTGGCAGTAGTAAAGTAGGAAGTTTCGGTCAATATCGTCAAAATAGATATGGCTTATAGAGGTATAGATAGGTAGTAATATCTGAACTCGGTTTTCTCTGATAATTAGCCTGGCGAAGACAAGACCGAATTGTCTGGATCAAATCTTAGATTTTTGGGATCCCATCGACATCTTTGGTCTTGTTACTAAATAGATCTAGGCAACTTTAACTTAAGAAATAGACTAGCAAACCGAGTGACGCAAAACTTTTGACTGGGAATAGATTACTGGATGGTGTCTGTCTCGACCTTGACGTCTCCCTGTGCTTTTACTTCACCGCGGTCTTCCTATGTCTGTCTGGGATCCCAGAACGTACGTGAAGGGATACCATCGCAAAAGCTGTCAGTCTGTACGTCCATCCGTCTGTGAGCACGATAACTCTCAAAGGGAATGAGATATTTTGATGAAACTTGGTGTGAGGGTTCTTTGGGTCAAGAGTAAGGTCGAGCTCGTAGATAGGGTCTGTAGCCCGACGTTTAGAGGTCGGGTAGGGGGTTCAAATTAAGGGACAAACAAAATATTTGTAAACAGCTAATGTGATAGTCTATTATGGGGTAAGAAGAAATGCTGAACACGATGGTGAAAATTGTTTTCTCGCCGGATAAGTAGTTCGTCCGGTTTCATTTGAAGTTGATTAAATGTTCGATTAGGTATAAGAAGACAGGCTGAACACACTGGTGAAAATCGTTTTCTACCCGGACAACTAGTTCGCCAGGAATCCTGCCAAAATCAAAAAATTTGTTAAATTTATTTGAAGTTGATTAGATGACAGATATAGGGGTAAGAAGAGACGCCGAGTCTGTATACGACCATCATTTGTTACCCGGACATATAATTCGTCCGGAATCCGGTAGTAACCAGAATTCTTTTTATAAGTTAAATCATTATTTGAAGTTGATTAGATGTTCTTTGTATAGTGATAAGGATATACACTAAATTCGTTTCTGAATTTTCTTTTTTTTTGCTGGGTAGTTCGCTCGGAATTCGGCTTAAACCAGAAATTTGGCAGAAGCAAAGCAGGAAGTTTCGGTCAATATCGTCAAAATAGATATAGCCTATAGCGGTATATTTGAACTTGGTTTTCTGTGATGATTAGCCTGGGAAAGACTGAATCTGGCGAAGACAAGACCAAATTGTCTGGATCAAATATTAGATTCCTGGGATCCCGTCGAAACCTTTGGTCTTGTTCTGCATGCACTTCAGCGACAGAAAATCGACGAAGAACCCATACATTTCTGGAACATAAAACAAATACAGCTTTTGGGCTTTTATCAGATAATTTTACAACAAACAAAACTTAAAGATATGATAGGTTGGGTTTATTCCTCTTGTTCAAAAAACACTTCGAGACAAAGTCTGGCAGGCACAGGTATTTTCGACGAGCCTTTGAATGCGGCGTGCGCGACCACGTCAAGCTTCTCGTTCACCATTGTACGAATCATGGTGAAACTAGAGTCTTGACCGCTGTTTTTCAACCATTTGACCCAGCGGGACTGGGTGTCTTGACCTTTTTTTCCTAACCACTTGATCCGACAAGACTCTAATTTCCAAGAACATTTTCCGCTCTGAATATGACCTGGGTGGATTTTGCGAATCACTAGAAAGGTGGTCGAATGACGGCCACCAAAATTCGCAAGGCACATAACCTCTGGCTTGGTTGTATCACCACTTGATGGAGCATTCACCCATTTCACGATTTTCATCTGCCAACTATGATCAGAAAGTGGTCGAACGCCAAAAATAGCACGACTTTCTATCAGTTCTGTCACAGAACGGGCTACATCTTTATTGTCCCATCTCCGCATATCCTGCGGACTTCCTGTATTTTTACGAATGTTCTGACTGGTCAGACAGATCCTTTTCCGTGTCGACAGCCTCAGGTTGAAGAAGGATTCAGTCAGATGACTCGGCAAGAGCGCCTTCTCTTCCATCGCAAGACTTTCGTCGTTGGTTAACTTCTTTCCAACGTCAGCACCAACACGCCGTAGGTCAATAAGCTTCAAAAGAGTTACACGGTCTTCAACAGGTTTCTTTGCCTCAACCCACTTCAGAAAGAGATCAGTGAACATCGTATCGGTGACTCCTTTCTCTTTCAAAGACTCTAGAAATCGGCAGGGAATGCGGTCTGTATACTCTACGCGGTCGAAATGGACTGTCGCGAACTTTGTACAGCAATCGATCAAAGCTGAAATTTGGAGTTGCTCGCCAAGCAGCCACAAAGAAACACAGTTCTCTTCGGTTACCGAGTCCGCAATAACTCTGCCAAGGGCTTCGACAAGAGTATTTGCTCCATACAAATGAGCAGCCCTCAAAAGCGGTACTGCTAAATTCCCGCTCAGTGAAAGTTTTCCCGTATAAACGTAGTCGAGTAACATCCTGAAAATTTCTACGTCGATTTCATTTAGAAGAACTTCATTCGTTTTAGACTCCTTCATCCCACTACGTAGCATTGTCTCGAACATACAAGCCTTTGAACATAGAACAACCTTATGGACGTGGAAACACTCGTTTTTGACGATTACTGTCAGGTCACAAAAAACGTTGTCTTCTCTCCACTGATTGTACTTTAGTTCATAGTCGCGCGACTCGTGGATGACGAGAGTTTGGCAGACACTCGGAGCACCGTTCGCTGGACGACCCATCCTGGCAGCTACTACACCAACTGGCTCCATATATCAATCTGAAAAACTGTGGTTCAGTATTTTACAAATACACTAAGACATTCGCCCATTCGAAACAGGTGGGATCCACTAAAAGCAGGAAAGGAAAGGCAAGAGAAAAGCAGGAAAGAATACTAAAACCAGGAAGGGCAAACTAAAACGAGTAAGAAATTACCAGGAATCGAGGATTCGAAAAACTGGCAAGCCCTTCCTCTGTTTAGTATCCCGTGAGGGGTCGGGAACTTCCATTTGTTAAAGTTCACCTTTTCCTCCTTTTAGTGTTTGAAAAAACTGGCAAGCTTTTCCTCTGTTTAGTACCCCGTGAGGGGCGGCTACTTCCATTTGTTAAAGTTTACCTTTTCCTCCTTTTAGTATTCGAAAAATTGGCAAGCTTTTCCTAGTATCCCGTGATGGACTAAAAGGAGAAATAGGTGAACTTTTACAAGCGTAAGTTCCCCACACCTCACAAGATACTAAACAGAGGAAAAGCACGGCACAGCTTGCCAGTTTTTTCTAATACTAAAAGGTGAACTTTTACAAATGTTAGTTACTGACCCCTCACGGGATACTAAACAGAAGAAAGGCTTGCCAGTTTTTTAGAATTCCTAATTTCTTTCCTCGTTTTGGTACTCTCCGTGACAAGCTACTAAAACCAGGAAAGAAATGGTGGACTTGAAATATCTTTGTTGCCGACCCCTCGCTGGACTCATGATCACCTACCGACTAGGTACTAAAAGGAGGAAAATTTGAACTTTTACAAATGTATGTTGCCGACCCCTCACGAGAAACTAAACTGAGGAAAAGCACGGCACAGCGTGCCAGTTTTTTCGAATACTAAAAGGAGGAAAAGGTGAACTGTTACAAATGTAAGTTTCCGACCCCTCACGGGATACTAAACAGAGGAAAGGCTTGCCAGTTTTTCGAATCCTCGATTCCTGGTAATTCTTTCCTCGTTTAGTTTGCCCTTCCTGGTTTTAGTATTCATTCCTGCTTTTCTCTTGCCTTTCCTTTCCCGCTTTTAGTCGATCCCCCCTAAAACGCCTGCCAAGTTTCATCGTCCTAGCACATATGCAAGAAGCCATAACTCGCAATCGTGGGGCCGACACCATGATCGGCAGAGGGAATTGACATAGATGGAATTGACAGACATGTCACTTAAGCCAGAGGGTGCAAGAGCCATAAAGATCAGTGGCCTAGCAGTTTTGTTGTCGAGATTCCGGACAAGAAGACAAGTATTACCCTTTGCAAAGTCTCCTCGTCTCCACTGAAAATCATCGACACTTTGACCCAACCAGCGGATGACCTGTTATCCTGTCTCCAGGCAGGCCTAAGATCAAATGTGTGTTGTTTTTTATTTGTTTCTATTTATTTCTTTTATTTTCTTTACACTCCGCTTTCCAAAATGGCGGATGAAAAATAAATTACTTACTTACTTACTTACTACGTGTCTGTTGTACGGTTAACTTGTGTATTATGGTTGTGTGTTATCGGCTAGCAATTTTATTAGTAATTTTAAGCGTGTTCCGATTTTACAGAATAAGACAGTCCGTTTGATAGGTGGCTACGTTAAAGAGATTAATAATACAGTAGCATTTTTTAAGGAAGTTAAAGGTGATGGATGTGGGCCAAGTTCGTGACTACCCAGGCTGCGGTTTTTAGTGTTTGCATGAAGTGTGTCCGTCTATGTTTTTAGATTTTTATAGACGTAATAATGATGTGCATGATTATTTTACAAGGAATGCTACTGATCTGGTGACTGAGTATAGGAGTGGTAGACGAACTGGCTTTTTAATTAAATATTTGGGCCAGGCGGTATGGAATTCACTCCCAGATAGTATTAAGGCGGCTGAACACCAACAATTCTAAAAAAAAGAGTAAAGAAATTTTTGTTGGAGGGGTGAGGAGTAACGATTCAGAGAATGAAGTTATAAGTTATCATTTCTTTTTTTATTACCTGTATCTATTTATTTTTCCTTTTCTTCTTCTTTTTCTTTTGTGTGGTATATGGACAAAAAAAATTATTAATTAGTGTTTGAATGAAATTAAGTTATTGTTTAAGTTAAGTTGAAGTAGTTTGCGGTAACCGCCCAGTGCCAGTGCATTTATGTCTTCTCATGGGCGGCTACCTATCATGATGGGTTATTATGTAATTTAGCAATAAAAGAATCTAATCTAATCTAATCTAACTGCCTAAGACCGGGATTCCTTGAAGATTTAATTGTCTCAGACGTCCAAAAAAGCAAAATCCGACTTTAATTTCCTTTTTACTTAATAGTTTTTGGGATCCCAAAACGTAAGTGGAGGGATACCTATGACACCGCAAAAGTTGTCCGTCCGTCCGTCTGTCTGTAAGCACGATAACTCTCGAAGGGAAGGAGATATTTTGATGAAACTTGGTATGAGGATTGTTTGGGTCAAGGGTAAGGTCGAGTTCGTAGATGGGCTCTGTAGCCCTATATTTAGGGGTGGGGGAGGGGGTTCAATTTAAGGGACAAACAAAATATTTTCAAACAGCTAATGTGATAGTCGATTATGGGGTGAGAAGACATGCTGAGCACGATGGTGACACTCATTTTCTCGCCAGACAAGTAGTTCGTCCGGAATCCGGCAAAAACCGGAAAGCTGGTTAAAAGTAAAAGTTTCATTTGAAGTTGATTAAATGTTTGATGTAGGGGCTAAGAAGACATGCTGAGCATGATGGTGAAAATCATTTTGTCGCCGGACAAGCAGTTCGTCTGGAATCCGGCCAAAACCGGAAAGTTGGTTAAAAGTAACAGTTTCATTTGAAGTTGATTAAATGTTTGATTTATGGGTAAGAAGACATGCTGAACCCGTTGGTGAAAACCATTTCTCGCCGGACAACTAGTTCGCCTGTAATCCGGCCAAAACCGGAAAATATGTTAAAAGTAAAAGCTTTATCTGAAGTTGATTAGATGATATATTTAGGGGTAAGAAGAGATGCTGAGTCTGTATATAATGATAATTCTTTACCTGGACATATAATTAGTCCGGAATCCGGTTGTACCCGCATTTTTTTAAGTCAAAATTTTATTTAAAGTTGATTAGATTTCTTTATAGGGATAAGGAGATACGCCGGCTTCGTTTCTGAATTTTTCTTTTTTTGCTGGACTAGTAGTTCTCGGAATTCGGGCGAAACCACAAATTTGGCAGTAGTAAAGCAGGAAGTTTCGGTCAATATCGTCAAAATAGATATGGCTTATAGAGGTATAGATAGGTAGTAATATCTGAACTCGGTTTTCTCTGATGATTAGCCTGGCGAAGACAAGACCAAATTGTCGGGATCAAATCTTAGATTTTTGGGATCCCATCGACACCTTTGGTCTTGTTACTAAATAGATCTAGGCAACTTTAACTTAAGAAATAGACTAGCAAACCGAGTGACGCAAAACTTTTGACTGGTAATAGATTACTGGATGGTTTCTGTCTCGACCTTGACGTCTCCCTGTGCTTTTACTTCACCGCGGTCTTCCTATGTCTGTCTGGGATCCCAGAACGTACGTGAAGGGATACCATCGCAAAAGCTGTCAGTCTGTACGTCCATCCGTCTTTGAGCACGATAACTCTCAAAGGGAATGAGATATTTTGATGAAACTTGGTGTGAGGGTTCTTTGGGTCAAGAGTAAGGTCGAGCTCGTAGATAGGGTCTGTAGCCCGACGTTTAGAGGTCGGGTAGGGGGTTCAAATTAAGGGGCAAACAAAATATTTCTAAACAGCTAATGTGATAGTCTATTATGGGGTAAGAAGAAATGCTGAACACGATGGTGAAAATTGTTTTCTCGCCGGATAAGTAGTTCGTCCGGTTTCATTTGAAGTTAATTAAATGTTCGATTAGGTATAAGAAGACAGGCTGAACACAATGGTGAAAATCATTTTCTACCCGGACAACTAGTTCGCCAGGAATCCTGCCAAAATCAGAAAATTTGTTAAATTTATTTGAAGTTGATTAGATGACAGATATAGGGGTAAGAAGAGACGCCGAGTCTGTATACGACCATCATTTGTTACCCGGACATATAATTCGTCCGGAATCCGGTAGTAACCAGAATTCTTTTTATAAGTTAAATCATTATTTGAAGTTGATTAGATGTTCTTTGTATAGGGATAAGGATATACACTAAATTCGTTTCTGAATTTTCTTTTTTTTTTGCTGGGTAGTTCGCTCGGAATTCGGCTTAAACCAGAAATTTGGCAGAAGCAAAGCAGGAAGTTTCGGTCAATATCGTCAAAATAGATATAGCCTATAGCGGTATATTTGAACTTGGTTTTCTCTGATGATTAGCCTGGGAAAGACTGAATCTGGCGAAGACAAGACCAAATTGTCTGGATCAAATATTAGATTCCTGGGATCCTGTCGAAACCTTTGGTCTTGTTCTGCATGCACTTCAGCGACAGAAAATCGACGAAGAACCCATACATTTCTGGAACATAAAACAAATACAGCTTTTGGGCTTTTATCAGATAATTTTACAACAAACAAAACTTAAAGATATGATAGGTTGGGTTTATTCCTCTTTTTCAAAAAACACTTCGAGACAAAATCTGGCAGGCACAGGTATTTTCGACGAGCCTTTGAATGCGGCGTGCGCGACCACGTCAAGCTTCTTGTTCACCATTGTACGAATCATGGTGAAACTAGAGTCTTGACCGCTGTTTTTCAACCATTTGACCCAGCGGGACTGGGTGTCTTGACCTTTTTTTCCTAACCACTTGATCCGACAAGACTCTAATTTCCAAGAACATTTTCCGCTCTGAATATGACCTGGGTGGATTTTGCGAATCACTAGAAAGGTGGTCGAATGACGGCCACCAAAATTTGCAAGGCACATAACCTCTGGCTTGGTTGTATCACCACTTGATGGAGCATTCACCCATTTCACGATTTTCATCTGCCAACTATGATCAGAAAGTGGTCGAACGCCAAAAATAGCACGACTTTCTATCAGTTCTGTCACAGAACGGGCTACATCTTTATTGTCCCATCTCCGCATATCCTGCGGACTTCCTGTATTTTTACGAATGTTCTGACTGGTCAGACAGATCCTTTTCCGTGTCGACAGCCTCAGGTTGAAGAAGGATTCAGTCAGATGACTCGGCAAGAGCGCCTTCTCTTCCATCGCAAGACTTTCGTCGTTGGTTAACTTCTTTCCAACGTCAGCACCAACACGCCGTAGGTCAATAAGCTTCAAAAGAGTTACACGGTCTTCAACAGGTTTCTTTGCCTCAACCCACTTCAGAAAGAGATCAGTGAACATCGTATCGGTGACTCCTTTCTCTTTCAAAGACTCTAGAAATCGGCAGGGAATGCGGTCTGTATACTCTACGCGGTCGAAATGGACTGTCGCGAACTTTGTACAGCAATCGATCAAAGCTGAAATTTGGAGTTGCTCGCCAAGCAGCCACAAAGAAACACAGTTCTCTTCGGTTACCGAGTCCGCAATAACTCTGCCAAGGGCTTCGACAAGAGTATTTGCTCCATACAAATGAGCAGCCCTCAAAAGCGGTACTGCTAAATTCCCGCTCAGTGAAAGTTTTCCCGTATAAACGTAGTCGAGTAACATCCTGAAAATTTCTACGTCGATTTCATTTAGAAGAACTTCATTCGTTTTAGACTCCTTCATCCCACTACGTAGCATTGTCTCGAACATACAAGCCTTTGAACATAGAACAACCTTATGGACGTGGAAACACTCGTTTTTGACGATTACTGTCAGGTCACAAAAAACGTTGTCTTCTCTCCACTGATTGTACTTTAGTTCATAGTCGCGCGACTCGTGGATGACGAGAGTTTGGCAGACACTCGGAGCACCGTTCGCTGGACGACCCATCCTGGCAGCTACTACACCAACTGGCTCCATATATCAATCTGAAAAACTGTGGTTCAGTATTTTACAAATACACTAAGACATTCGCCCATTCGAAACAGGTGGGATCCACTAAAAGCAGGAAAGGAAAGGCAAGAGAAAAGCAGGAAAGAATACTAAAAAACTAGGCCAGGAAAACGAGTAAGAAATTACCAGGAATCGAGGATTCGAAAAACTGGCAAGCCCTTCCTCTGTTTAGTATCCCGTGAGGGGTCGGGAACTTCCATTTGTTAAAGTTCACCTTTTCCTCCTTTTAGTGTTTGAAAAAACTGGCAAGCCTTTCCTCTGTTTAGTACCCCGTGAGGGGCGGCTACTTCCATTTGTTAAAGTTTACCTTTTCCTCCTTTTAGTATTTGAAAAATTGGCAAGCTTTTCCTAGTATCCCGTGATGGACTAAAAGGAGAAATAGGTGAACTTTTACAAGCGTAAGTTCCCCACACCTCACAAGATACTAAACAGAGGAAAAGCACGGCACAGCTTGCCAGTTTTTTCTAATACTAAAAGGTGAACTTTTACAAATGTTAGTTACTGACCCCTCACGGGATACTAAACAGAAGAAAGGCTTGCCAGTTTTTTAGAATTCCTAATTTCTTTCCTCGTTTTGGTACTCTCCGTGACAAGCTACTAAAACCAGGAAAGAAATGGTGGACTTGAAATATCTTAGTTGCCGACCCCTCGCTGGACTCATGATCGCCTACCGACTAGGTACTAAAAGGAGGAAAATGTGAACTTTTACAAATGTATGTTGCCGACCCCTCACGAGAAACTAAACTGAGGAAAAGCACGGCACAGCGTGCCAGTTTTTTCGAATACTAAAAGGAGGAAAAGGTGAACTGTTACAAATGTAAGTTTCCGACCCCTCACGGGATACTAAACAGAGGAAAGGCTTGCCAGTTTTTCGAATCCTCGATTCCTGGTAATTCTTTCCTCGTTTAGTTTGCCCTTCCTGGTTTTAGTATTCATTCCTGCTTTTCTCTTGCCTTTCCTTTCCCGCTTTTAGTCGATCCCGAAACAGGTTGCAATCTGTGTTTCAAATGGTCTCTATCTAAAGCCGGACTCCGTTGCAGCGTCGGTTACAAATGTCGAACAATCATTTTTATCCCACAACCGAGGCCTGGGAAGCCGAAACCGAATACGTGGGTTAAGGTCAAGCAGTAAATATACCTACAATCAAACATTTAAATAAGTACTGAAAGTCATACGCATATTACTTGTTCAATAAGAATTTCTTACTGTATATTGACCTCCACTCAATGCCCCCAATCAAATTACAGGCCGTGGTTTCCAAATTTTGTAATGTAAAACTTCGAGGTTCTGATCTAGATTGATTTTAACAAGTCACAGAAAGAAGAATACTTCGCTGGACCTTATGTTAGTTCGGACGGTTCGGCCCTCCCCACGTTCCACAGTCAGTGAGACAAAAGTCGGCTTTTTGGTCGGTAAAAGTAGTTCTTTAAAGGTGACTCTATGTCACTGAAGAGTTATGGGACGTTTCGCGTGGATTGGGAGTGATGAGGATGCTGAAAAAAGTGTTCCCGATAGCAGTTGTCAAACTGTTATATAGTGCTATTGTGCATCCTTATATCACGTACGGTTGTTCTGTTTGGGCAAGTAATTTCTTGGCCAATTATAAAAGAACCCAAATAATACAAAACAAAGCGCTGCGTCTCATAGGAGAATTTCAAAATTGTCAGAATACTGCGGAGTGTTTTAGAAAGAATGGGATTTTGAACGTAGGTGAGCGTCGTGATTACCAGCTAGCGATTTTTGCTTTTCAAAGCGCAAATAAGGTAAGCCCTGAGTACTTTTATGATTTTTATGGCACTTGCCCTTCGACCAAGTGCCATATCGCGATCGCAATTTCTGTCCGTCCGTCGGTCTGTCGGTCTGTCCAGGTTTTGCTAGTTTGGGCACTTCCACATAAGCTAGGACGATAAAACTTGGCAGGCGTATCAGGGACCCCAAATGATTAAGTTGGAAATAGTCACTTCCCCGATCCGAGCACCCTGGGGGGAGTGGAGGGATGGGGAATCTGGAATCTTGAGGTATTTATAACTTTTGAACGGGTGGTCGGATCTCGATGAAACTTGATATTTGGAACGACCTCATGCCTCAGACGACCCACTTAAAATACGGACCGGATCCGGTGACTCATGGGTAATCTGTGCCCACTTGCCCATGAAGTGCTTGGGTGATGTGGGCTTAACCTCCAAAAGAATCAAGACCCCGAGAACATTAACCATTCCAAATTTCAGCTTGATACCTATAATGGTTTGCAAATTGTGAACTGGATCCAGCGACCCCTGAACCTGACAGGGTTGGAGGAGGGGGGTCGAGACCCCAACAACGCTCAAGTAGGCCCCAATATCGGTTTTTTTTAATTAAGGGGCAAGCAAAATATTTTTAAACAGCTAGTGGGACAGTCGATTATGATGTGAGAAGACATGCTGAACACGATGGTGGAAACCATTTTCTCGCCGGACAAGTAGTTCGTCCGGAATCCGGCCAAAACCGGAAAGTTTGTTTAAAGTAAAATTTTCATTTGAAGTTGATTGGATGTGATGTGTTTATTTGAAGTTGATTGGATGTTTGATTTAGGGGTAAAAAGACATGCTGAACACGATCGTAAAAATCATTTTCTCGCCGGGCAAGTAGTTCGCCCGGAATCTGGCCAAAACCGGAAAATTGTTAAAAATATTTGTAGTAGTAGTAGTAGTAGTATTTAATTACAACAAACATAGATAAAAATCACGGACCAGTGCACATGCCTAGTGGCATACTTTAGCACTGACAATGTTGCACAACGAAAATAAAATAAAAAGCCGTCTTCTAACTACATTTTGACATCAACAAAAAGAGAACAAAAACAAAAGAAATTGCTCAACTACGCGTCGTAAAATTTTTTTTTCAGTAATTTTAGAAACTGTCGCTTATTGCTACATTCTCGCACTGATACTGGAATTGAGTTCCAGATTTTTGGCCCAGTGTGACGGATGCTGAAACTCGCTCTTGACGTAGGGCGGAATTCGCACGAAAAATCTGAACGATGAGTGGTTGGATAATTATGAAATTGGGAATTAGTTAGAAAAATACCAGAGAAATTTGAAGGTAAACTATTGTATAGATAATCATGGCAAATATTAGAAATAGACATTGTATGAAGTTGATCCAAGGAATATATTCCTGAAGTCCCATATATGTGTCTAACTGAAGATCTGTATTCAACATTAAAAAGAATCCTCATTGCTTTATTCTGGAGTATTTGGAGAGGTTTAAATACAGATGAAAAGGTAGAAGCCCAAACAGAAATACAATCAAGAAAATATGGGTGGACAAAAGAATAATAAATTGATTTTAGAATATTTTTAGGAAAAAAATAACGAAGACGTGATAGCATACCAATATTTCGGGAAATTTTTAACGATAGTGTTTTCACATGTTTATGAAACGACAAATTTTCATCTAAAATTACACCAAGGTATTTAAACTGATCAACCCTTTTTAATTCAAGACCATTTAACAAAAGAGAGAAGCTATCTGAACTGACTGATCCAGTACGCGAAAATAACATATATTGGCATTTTTTCTCGTTAAGAGCTAGTAGATTCCTTGAGTACCAATCAGATACAGCTAGTAACGTGCTTTCAAGGTTCTGGAAAAGAACTGCTAGGTCCCGGTGAGAAGAAAAAATTACTACATCATCAGCAAACATTATAATTTTACAAAGAGGCAAAACTTCCGGTAAATCATTTATAAAAAGAAGAAATAGAATAGGCCCAAGGACAGAGCCCTGAGGTACTCCGTAGTTAATCTGGAAAGTATCTGAACGAAGATCACGGGATTTATCAACACATTCTAGTCGTCTCCCAGAAAGATAAGATGCAAAAAAATTAACAGCTTGTGTTGAAAATCCGTAAGACTTAAGTTTTGCAAGAAGCAAAGAATGATTTACGGTGTCAAACGCCTTGGCAACATCAAGAAAAATCGCCAAAGCATGTTGACCACCATCTAATGAATCATTTATATTCAATAAAAGCTCATGAATTGCCAGTTCAGTTGACTTTCCCTTTATAAAACCATATTGAGAAGTGTGTAAAATCTTATTATCAAATAAGTATTTTTGTAATTGATTGTTTGCAATTTTTTCCAAAATTTTACTAAAAACCGAAAGCAGAGAAATACCTCTATAATCTGAAGGATCAATTGAACTACCTGCTTTAGGTAATGCTATAACATTTGCTTTTTTTAGTAGCTCAGGAAAAATCCCATGTGTAAGTGACAGATTGAAAATATGTGCCAATAAAGGTAAAATGCTCGACGCTATGTGTTTAACAATTTGTGCTGAAAAACCAAATTCATCCGCAGAAAAACTCTGTTTAAGCTTCACAATAGTTTTTTTTTATCTCCTGAGGCGCAATCTCAGAAAAAGTAAACGAACTTTCCGCATGTTGCCCATTAACTGGAATAAAAGGGGAATTCAGCTGCGTACTCATAGTCGATGCAAGTCTAGAACCAATATTACTAAAATAATCTCCAAAAGCGTTTAAAATATCTTTAGGCTCAGTAATTTTTTTTCCATTTATTTCCAGGCAATCAACACTAGTACTCTTACGACTATGAGGACGTATTTTTTCATTTATCATTTGCCACGTCTTTCTCATATCAGATTTATATTCCAAGAATTTATCTTTATAAAATTTTCTCTTCCCATGTCTTATAATTGAATTTAGCTTATTCCTGTAAACTCTATATTCTTCAAAAGACTCAGGTGTCTGCAGTTTTAAATAATTCTTAAACTTTTTATTTTTATGTTTTAGTGATACCAAAATACCTTCTGAAATCCACGGGTCAAATCTCTGCGCAAATTTTCCAGTAGTTGATTAGATATCCGATTTAGGGGTAAGAAGAGATTCTGAATCCGTGTCTGACAGTCATTTTGTACCCGGACATATAGTTCGCCCGGAATCCGGCTGGAACTGGAAAATTTGTTTTAAGTTAAATTTTAATTTGAAACTGATTATATGTTCTATATAGGGGAAAGAAGAAACGCTGAGCGAGACGCTGAGTTCAACTTTAGCTTCTTTTTTTCTGCCAGACAGGTAGTTCCGAAATTTGGCCGAAACCGGGAAATTCGCAGAAATAAGGCGGGAAGTTTTCGTCAAAATAGATATGACTTATAGGGGTAAACACGAACATGCTGAATCCATATCTGAACTTGGTTTTCTCAGGTGATTAGCTTTTTGGCCTTAATCTGTTTCTGAATTTTAATAGTAAAAATGTTCAAGGAGTCTGGCGACGACTCGATCTGGTGTAGACAAGAGCCAATTGTCTGGGTCAGATATTGAATTTTTGGGATCCCATCGAGACCTTTGGTCTTGTTGTAAAAAGATAACATGGAATTAAACGAATTATTATTACTATGTCGCTGGTCAACCTGGGCCCAGTTGCCCGTAAACCTGGTGGGTGTGCTATCAACTAGGCCGTAATGTCAATAGTTGCGTTTTTGCAGATACCATGGTATCTGTTACCACGGTAACTGGATCTGCAATTAGTCGTTTTTGCAGTTACCGTGGTATCTGATATACGGTTGCTCTACAAAAACGACAATTACCGAAATTGCGCTTTTCGAAATCATACCAAAAGATTAAAAGAACAAGAGCTATGAGCTCATATGGCACTTTTTACGAGTTGGCAATACAAGAAAATAGATAAGAACGTCACAAAAAACTCTCGCCATCCAAAAATGCGGTTCGGAAATAGAAATAGGATATTTAGTTTCACTCAATTCTGAGCAGTTCCGGCATCGTCGTGCAGTTGTGCATTACTGTTCAAACTTCCAAGTTTCAGCCAAATAAAGCCACTCGTTTGATCCCTAGATTTGCCCCAAGATTTCCCATCTCTCCCTACCGTGGCCGAATCTGATTCATACTAAACAAGACCAAAGGTTTCGATGGGATCCCAAAAATTCAATATCTAATCCAGACAACTCGGTCTTGTCTCAGCCGGATCCAGTCATCGCCAGACTCCTTGAACATTTTTACAATTAAAATTCAGAAACAGATTAAGGCCAAATAGCTAGTTCAGATATGGATTCAGCATGTGTGTTTACCCCTATAAGTCATATCTGTTTTGACGAAAACTTCCTGCCACTTCTGCCAATTTCCTGGTTTCGGCCGAACTCCAGAACTACTTGTCCGGCGAAAAAAGAAAGCTCAAAAACGAACTCAGGGTATCTTCTTTCCCCAGTAATGAACATCTAATCAACTTCAAATACAAATTTAACTTATAACAAATTTTCCGATTCCAGCCGGATTCCGGTCGAACTAAATTTCCGGGTGAAATATGATTGTCAAACACGGATTCAGCATCTCTTCTTACCCTTAAATCGGTTATCTAATCAACTAGAAATAAAACTTAAGCTTCTAACAATTTTCCGGTTTTGGCCGGATTCGGGGGGAACTACAAGTCCAGGTAGAAAATTTGTTCACATAAGTGTTCAGCATGTCTTCTTGCCCTAAATCGAACACCTAATCAACTCCAAATAAAACTTTTAATTTAACAAACTTTCCGGTTTGGGCCGGATTCAGGGCGAACTACTTGTCCGTTGAGAAAATGGTTTTCACCATCGTCCTCAGCATGTCTTCTTGCCCTAAATCGAACATCTAATCAACTTCAAATAAAACTTTTACTTTTAACAAACTTTCCGGTTTTGGCCAGACTCCGGGCGAACTACTTGTCCGATGACAAAATGGTTTTCACCATCGTGTTCAGCATGTCTTCTTACTTCAAAATCGACTATCAAATTAGCTGTTTCAAAATATTTTGTTTGCCCCTTAATTTGAACCCCCTCCCCCACCCCTACATGTAGGGCTACAAAGCCCATCTTTACTGGTCCGACAACCCAATGAATCCTCAAACCAAGTTTCATCAAAATATCTCATTCCCTTCGAGAGTTATCGTGCTTACAAACGGAAAGACCGACGGACAGACGGACAACTTTTGCGATGTCATAGGTATCCCTCCACTTACGTTTTGGGATCCCAAAAATGGATCATCTAAAGCATCTTCTTTTATACCATCTGTCAAGTTTCAATCGAATCCTAGCATTTTTTGAAAATTTCGGTACCGCCCCCCCCCACCACCACCACCACCGTTGTTGGATCCGGTTCGGGCCCTAAAATATGTCATCTAGGGTATAATGCTCTCTCTACATTCCAAGTTTCATTTAAACAGATGCACTCATTTGACCCCTATGCGAGTCTCAAAGTTTCCGGCAATCTCCCTCCAACTCCCCCAACTGTGGCCGAAGAGGACTTGGATCTCTTAATCCCCTCTTCCCGTCCATCAAGTTTTACTGAAATCGGAGTATAGTCTATCTGCAAATTTTCTCTACCCCCCCCCCCCCCTACTTTGGCGGAGTCCGGCCCGGACGCCAAATAACAAATATAGGCCGCATAAACTCGGCACTGTCATCTCATTCGCTCCATCCGTTTGGTTTTTGTGCATGTCAAAAGTCCCCCCCCCCCCGATTCCTCCAACCTTGGTCGCATATAGTTCAAACGCATGTTTTACATGTCTACATGTCGTTCGGAATTTGCAGAAGTCATTTTCCATATTTGCCTTCCCTCGCTCCCCCAAAAATGCTCGGATCTAGGAACGGAAGTTTCCGTGGGTATGTTGTGTCAGATTCTTAGGTCAATCCAGTCCGGTCGATAATATGCCTGCAAGGTTTCGTTGTCTTAGTAGATCTGGAACCATTCTAACTCGCGACAACCGGAATTCCTGGAAACCTCCTCCAACTCCCCCCACAGAGCCCCGAAACCATCTGGCTCTGGCAGTTTCGTATCTAGGCCTCAGTTAAGTTCCGTCCCAGTCCCTCTGTTTTAAGCGTTTCTCAAGTTTCCCCCCCCTTCCCCCACAGGCATCGGACCCGACTCGGACTTGACACAGAAATCTGCGTCGACAGCTCTTTCCACCTGACAAGTTTCATTCAAATCCGATCACCCGTTCAAAAGTTATGCAGGCCACTAGATTCCAGACTGCCCACCCATCCACTCCCCCCACGATGGTCGGATCGGGGAACGGCTATTTTCAAGTCAATCTCTTCGGATCCCTGACATACCTACCAAGTTTGATCGTCCTAGCACATCAGGAAGTATGCCGAACTCGCGGGATCACTAGAAATCCTGACCCCCCCCCCCCGCTCCCCCGCTGTGCCCGGATCCGGTCCGTTTATGTGAATGACGTATCTAGGACTTGTGCTTGTTCTTCCCACCAAGTTTTATCACGATCCCTCCACTCTAAGCGTTTCTCAAGATTTCCGGTTCCCTCCTGCAAGTTGCAACTCTCCCCAGTGTCATCGGATCCGGTCCGGATTTAAAGTGGGAAGTCTGAGACACGAAGTCATCCTAAATATCAGCTTCCATCAAGATCTGATCTCCCGTTCGCAAGTTAAAATACCTCAATTTTTCGGCTTCCCCCTCCCTCCACTCCCCCCCCCCCAGATGGTTGGATCGGGGAAGTGACTATTTCCTATTTAATCTGGTCGGGTCCTTGACATGCCTGCCAATTTTCATCTTCGCAGCAAACCAGGAAGCACCGAACTCGCGGGATCGCTAGAAACTCGACCCCCCCCCCAACACCCCCAAAGTGAGCCATCCGGTTATGTCACTCACGTATCTAGGACTTGTGCTTGTTCTTTCCACCAAGTTTCATCCGAATCTCTCCATTTCAGTGTTTTCCAAGATTTCCGGTTTTCCCCTCCAACTCCCCCTAATGTCACCGGATCCGGTCTGGATTTAAACTAGAACGTCCAAGACACGAGGTCCTTTCATATATAAAGTTTCATTAAGATCCGATCACCCGTTCGTAAGCTAAAAATATCTCGTTTTTCCTAATTTTTCCGGATTCCCCCTCCCTCCTCTCCCCTCCAGATGGTCGGGTCGGGGAAGCGACTATTTCTAATTTAATATGGCCCGGTCCCTGATATGCCTGCCAATTTCATCGTCGTAGCTTCTGGAAGAGCCCAACTAGCAAAACCGGGACCGACTGACCGACAGACGGACAGAAATTACAATCGCTATATAGCACTTGGCCGAAGGGCAAGTGCCATAAAAACTGATATTCAGTCACATCACTAGGTACCAAACTTCTTTCCCACCAATGTGACAAAAACTGATGAAAGTGAGGTGAGTTTTTCAGATACTACGATCAATCGGTCGGACGGTCACGGTCGGACCGTGGTATCTGAATATCAGATACACGATAACAGGCCAGATACCACGATAACTGCAAAACTTCTTTTGACCATATACAACGATAACTGCAAAAACGACTTTAGGCCGTGGCATCAGATACCGTGGTATCTGCAAAAACGCAACTAATGTGTATACTAAGTTTCAATCTGAGACCTGTTATGCTTCACGAGTTATGAGCTCGAGAAAAAACAGTGAAAACTGAATACCGGCTACCCCGGCCGCAAGAGTGGACTCTTCATAAACGAACACCACTAAAAATCACCGTTCGAAGTTGAACCGTACCGAGAAAACTACATCTACCATAGCTTACTGAAGCTAGTAGAACGAGGAAGGGGGAAATATAAAAATAAAAAGGGAAAAAAGACTATGATCTCCTGAAGGAAAGGTATTACTCAAGTTACCTATTCTGATCCAGTTCTCCGAACTAGTAAAACTACAAGCGACAAATTGACCGCCTTCGTAGAATTTACTTTCTTAGACACTTCGACTAAAACTTGTACAGGTGATCTGGAACAACACAAAAGGTCCGAAAAGAGTTCGGGTTGACAGCCTCTTTTCAAACCGCACGAACAGTGACAACCAGCCAATCCGCGAAGACCAACATTACATCATCAAGAAAAACAATTAGCGATCTTGCGAGATAGTTCTTTATAAAAACACGGAAACCGATGCTCAAATTACATTTGAGTGCGGGTCATTGAAAGATATTTTCAGTACCTTTCTCATACCAACTTCATCTCAAATTGACGTTTTTTTACCCAAGAAGCTGGACTTATGTTTTTTGTTCCCCGAAGACCACACATGTACCACCTAGTATAGGCGTCGAGCTTTCGGCCGTGTGGAATAGATGGCGTGAAGAATTCTTTGGTTGGTGATGGTTGCTTTTTGACGAGAATGATTGGTTGAAAAAAGCCTCATTTTATTTGAGACAATACTCTATGACTAAGTCCAAAAAACGACAGCGATCCACAGAAAGAAGGAGTAAGCCTATCCGTACGACTCAAACTCAACGACTCAAGTCCTGTGTCAGTCAATCACCGCGATCTTTGGGGGCAGCTGTGAAACCACTTCTGCCTTTCTTCCGCTAGATACTCGGAGAGGCCGGAGATTTTGCATCGGCAAGGAGAGATAGTCATCAAGAGTATTTGGATTTTGTCAAGGTCTTGTCTCTCAAATTCCGTTTTATTTCTCGAAAATGCCAGTTTCATTTGTGGCAAAGCGTGACAATTCTCACTTCTTGTCAGGCAAGGAGGACCTAAGAGTAAGAACAGGCAGGCTGGATTTATGCTAGATCGAAAGAAAATGTTGCGCTTCAGAAAAGATGAAGATAGCAATTATGACAATTCTTATGTTTGCTTATTAAACAAACAAATTTAGCTTTCTTCATAGTTTGGATACCAGTTGCCACGTATATTAAATTAGCGGGTTGTCGACAAAACCTTCCCATTCCAAACGTCCCCTGGCCAAACTTCCCCGTGACAAAACGTTCCTTGACAAAACGTCCCCACGACAAAACGTCCCCACGACAAAACTTCCCCACGACAAAACGTCCCCGTGGCAAAACGTCCCCTGGCTAAACGCCCCATGGCAAAACGTCCCCGGTTATAGAATTTGTTTTTCATCGCTGAGGGATGGCTAGGCCGATGAGACTAGTGATTGCATCATCGGTTCAGGCAAAAATGTTTATGGAATATAAACTTTTGAAAACCACGACAGGTTGATTACTTCAGCATTTTAACGGACACTCAAGAAACAAAACAAAGTGTTGCTCCCGGCTATAGCCATTCCTTAAAGAAAGCGCAAAGATTTGGTGGTTTGTCAGTTTCGTTTGATTTTTATTTAATTGGTTTGTTTGTGTGTTAGTTTACGCTGCAATATAACTCATTGATCTCGCTTTTGTTCGATGTTTAATTTGGTGATACTTATTATCAACAAATGTTATTAAAGGATCACATCCGTCTAGCTTAAATTGACTTGTCTCGCTACCTAACTAATAGATATCTAATCGTTCCATCAGCTTTTGTTTCCTCCCTTCCCATGTCATTTTTATCCAGCATAACGGCACTACGCTTATTTTTGCATTTTCCTTGTTTGACTCTCTTTGAGCCACAGCGGGCTTGCTCTTTCTCTGAGGAGCATATTGGTGCTCCTCAGATTATGCATGTTGATTCAAACGACCTAGAACTGATTAGTTACGAATAAATTAGAAGGCATATTCCACTACATAAGCAACCTGTCCTATGTCCGATTTTTCCTGCTTATAGGGAATGTTCCCACTTCTGATTACACTCTGACGTTGTTTTACCTCGATCATGCACCTGAAGATCAAAGCGAACTGAAAAATCTGTGCTTGGGGACGTTTCGCCACTGGGACGTTTTGCCGTGGGGACGTTTTGACACGGGAACATTTTGTCATGGGGACGTTTTGTCATGGGGACGTTTCGTCGGTAAGCCAAAGTAGCATCTATAGAGCGTTGAAATATGAATTCCCTAATTTATGGCCGGCACCGCTGGTTTCGGACGGTGTGGGAAATGGTCTGGTGCAAACTAACAAGAAAGTTGGACAGCTTTGAAGTCGGTAAGCATACGATAAAAAAAGTGGGTAGAATGAGTGATATTTTCGTCAATTGTGATTCTAGAGTGATGTCTTCGTCAATTGTGATTCTAGAGTGATGTCTTCGTCAATTATGATTCTAGAGTGATGTCTTCGTCAATTGTGATTCTAGAGTGATGTCTTCGTCAATTGTGATTCTAGAGTGATGTTTTCGTCAATTGTGATTCTAGAGTGATGTCTTCGTCAATTGTGATTCTAGAGTGATGTCTTCGATTCTAGAGTGATGTCTTCCACAATTGTGATTCTAGAGTGATGTCTTCGTCAATTGTGATTCTAGAGTGATGTCTTCGTCAATTGTGATTCTAGAGTGATGTCTTCGTCAATTGTGATTCTAGAGTGATGTCTTCGATTCTAGAGTGATGTCTTCCACAATTGTGATTCTAGAGTGATGTCTTCGTCAATTGTGATTCTAGAGTGATGTCTTCGTCAATTGTGATTCTAGAGTGATGTCTTCGTCAATTGTGATTCTAGAGTGATGTCTTCGTCAATTGTGATTCTAGAGTGATGTCTTCGATTCTAGAGTGATGTCTTCCACAATTGTGATTCTAGAGTGATGTCTTCGTCAATTGTGATTCTAGAGTGATGTCTTCGTCAATTGTGATTCTAGAGTGATGTTTTTCCATCAATATTGTGAATTACTGGGGATTGAGACAATGAATGGGCATTTTCATTATGACAATGAATGGGCATTGTCGCGTGGACGGAACCCATCTTCCTCAGCCGTTTAACGACCGATCTATTTTGTCATTTCCACGTGGTCACCCGTTCAGCTCTACAGCCATCAACACGAAAACGTCCCCTAAGACTTGGAAAGCTAGAACCGCAGCTTCTAAAGTCAGAATGGCTAGTTGTCACTCACAAACTAATTTATGACCGGACGTTACTAACACTTAAAAAGCTAAAACCACGACTTCAAAAGTCAGAAATTTTAGTTGTCACTAATCAACTGAAACCCAACTCTAGAATGATTTACCACCAAACTTTAATATAGATTTTGTGCTGACTTTACCGATGTCAGTTGCGAGCAGCATTTGTGCCTTGCCCATACTTGTAATGAGTGATTTTGTTATCAATTGTTTTGGTAGAGTGATGTTTTCATCAATTGTATTATAGAGTGATGTTTCGCCATCAATTGTGAATTGGGGGATTGAGACAATGGGCCATTTGTGGCCTGAGTTTCGGCTGGAGTGTCTGGCCTACCCCGCAGAATAAATAATAAAAAAAAAAAAAAAAAAATACTTGTGTAGTTGAGTTCTTGAACCAAAGATTTAAGAGAAGTTCACTTTAGTATGTACGATATTATTTTAACACTTGACAATGGGACCCGGACAACATCGTTAACAATTGGAACAAGACCAAAGGTTTCGATGGGATCTTAAAATGGAATATTTATTGGACTTCCTGGCAATCGGGTCTTGTACTCTTCTGGTCTTCGTCCGAATCCGTAAGCATATTACTATTTATCCATAATAACCGCTAGAAAAAAAAAATAAAAATTGAGATCGTGATGTTGTTTTTTGGACAGATTACCTCCAAGTGGCAATTCCGCTGAGAAAACCAAGTTCAGATAATGATTCAATAAGTATGTGAAACATCCCCCCTTGAGGATGTTTCACCATACTTACCGGATTCACGATTTTTTTATTCTTGGCGTCAAAGCCAGTGTTTCCACTTCTCTTTTTGGAAAATCCCTTTTTCTTTGGGGGGAGTGGGCGACCCACAAACATCTGGCTGGATAATGCCCGCTAAGGCTCAAGAGTTCTACCGGTTATAAGCAATAGACTTAAACTGTACAAATGTCAAGAATTATAAACACTGAATTCCAGCTGGCACTCATTTCAACCTTCGCTGGCAAAAGCCAAGCTTGAGTAGTGTCTTTTAACGACTGTTCACAAGAAAAATTTAAGCTGAGCGCCGCAGGCGAAAATTTTCGAATCCTTTTCTTTTACTGAAAAAGTCTACTATTTCCCATACACTTCAAGCATTTAATGTGGCTCAGTGGGCCCCAGAAGTTCAAGTTCCCTTTCACCAAATGAGAATGGAAATCTATCTGTCCGTCTATTTTGACAACCGATTTATCTTCAAACCCTGCCTTATCAGCCTCTTTTATGCTAAAATACAAAGATTTCTGTGTAAAACCAAGTAATTGTAAAACTCTGATGTGCAGGCAAAAATTTCGAAGCGCCTGTTTCCCATTAACATATAGCGAGTTTAGCACAAAGCAGTTTCATTCAATCTGTTCGTAACAGGAGAAACTCGCGATTTGTCACTCTAGCAATATCCAAATATACGACTGTCATTCTAATATTCAGTTTGTAACTGCCTTTATGGAACTCGGGCAAGCTCAAAACATCGATAGTAAGAAAAGACAGAGGAAAACTTCGACACGTTTGCCAGATAACAGAAAAAAAAACAAGAGAGCGAAACGCGCTACATAAGTGCCCCTACAGTTATTGAGAAGTTGGTCGATTTTTTCCTTGAGATTCAATTCTAATATTGAAAATCCCTAAATACTCAATCATCCCTGAAAAATCCCTTATTTCTCTTTAGAAAAAAAAAATCACAGGAAGGCCTGGCCAGATCCCTCAAAAAAGGATAAATCCTTGGAAGTGAAACACTTGTCAAGGCTGGAATCATTTTCTTTTTTCGGTCATATATCATGATATATGTCAGGCTTATATATCAGGCTGCTCGGACCAATCACGTTACTGAGATTCGTAGTCAGAGGCGTTACTAGCCAAAATGGTTGGGAGGGGGGGGTGGGGGGTTGGACGGGGGACGAGGGGGAATGGAGGGACGGGGAATCCGGAGTCTTCTATCCGGAGTCTTCTACCTCGGTGAAACTTGACAAGCCGACGAAACTTCCCCATGACAAAACGTCTCCTGGCGAAACGTCCCCATGACAAAATGTCCCCAACGTCCCCGTGACAAAACGTCCCCTCTGGCAAAACGTCCCCAAGCATGATTGAGGTAAAACAACTTCTGAGTGTGCATTACAGATGTGCGAACATTCCTTATAAGCAGGAAAGATCGGACATAGGACCGGTTGCTTCATAAATGCATTGTTTTCAGTTAAAATATGTAGTGTAATATGCTTTGCAGTTGACTCGTAACTGATCAGTCCTAGGTCGTTTGAAGCAACATGCACGAACCGCCGATGAAACGAAAGCGGATGGAACGACTAGTTAGGTAGAGAGACATGGTAAATCTAGGTTAGGCGGGTTTGACCCCGTGTTGGCGTTTCGTCGGGGGACGTTTCGAATGGGTACGCTTTGCCGACAACCCGAATTTGGAGCGTATGCCTACTCGGGATTGTCAAAACTCAATCCTTCAAGGACGGGGAAGTCCCTTATAATTATGTGTGCAACCAAGGTGTAACCCTGTGACAAAGGGGTGTCTGTTCCGGGAGCAACTCTCCAAGTATGCGAGTTATGCAGAACTAAGAGTGAAAGTATTTTGCAACGGGTCAGTTGGAAATCAGGAGTAGTGTTCAGTTCGTGAAAAGATAAACTTGTGCGAAAATAAGTAGGTAAGTGAGTAGTGAGAAAGGTTTTCTATAAGTAAGTCGCAAGTTATGTTCTGGCGGGATTTAGTGTTCCTACTAATGCCTGGGACGTTGGACACACGAAAAGGGTCGGATGCTCGCAAACCGGATCTCACGCCAGGATTTTCGCCTCTGTCAAGAATTCCGTAGAGAAAACTTGAGATTTATCGACCATGGGATGAAAGTGCCGAAAATCCGTCCGGGAAAATCCCGATCGTGTGTCCTAGGTAAGATAAACGTAAGGGGTTGTCGGCGAAACGTCCCATTCGAAACATCCCCTTGCGAAACGTCCCCGACGAAACGCCCCGTTACAAAACGTCCCCACGACAAAATGTCCACGTGACGAAACGTCCCCTGGCGAAACGTCCCCGGCTATAAATCTTTTTTTGTGCATCGCTTAGTGATAGCTAGGCCTATGAGACTAGCCTACTATTGCATCTTCAGTTCAGGTAAAAAAATGTTCTTGGAATATAGCATTGGGTTGCGCCGCGATGGGTTGGCTACTTCAGCATTTAACCGATAGTGAAGAATCAAACCGAAGTGTATGTCCCGGCTATATAGCCATTTCTTAAAGAAAGCGCAAAGATTTAGCAGTTTGTCAGTTTTCCTTTTATCCTTTATTTAATTGGTTTGTTTGTGTGTTAGTTTACGCTGTACTTGGGTACCCAAAATATTTGGTTATATTTAGTATTAACGGATTTTCTTAAAGGACCAAACACGTCTTACCAGGATTTACTGTGTCTCTCTTCCTAACTAGTCTTTCCATCCACTTTCGTTTCCTCGCTCCCCATGTCATTTTTATACACCATAATGGCACTACGCAAATTTTTTCATTCTCCTTGTTTGACTCTCTTTGAGCCAACGGCTTGCCCTTTCTGTGAAGAGCATATTGGTGTTCCTCACATTGTGCATGTTGCTTCAAACGACCTAGAACTGATCAATCGCGAGTCCATTGTAAGGCATATTACACAATATTTAATTGAAAACAATTTCCGATGTTTCCTGCTTATAAGGAATGTTCCCAAATCTGTAACGCACACTCGGAAGTTGTTTTACCTCGATCATGCACTTGGTGATCGAGGCGAACTTTAATCTATGCTTGAGGACGTTTTGTCACGGGAACGTTTCGCCGGGGACGTTTTGTCATGGGGACGTTTCTTCGGTAAGCCCTTTGTCAGCGATATTTCTGCCCTTCTTGGCGAGGGTCCTAGTCAGGCTGTCAAAGATCAGGGACAACGTTTGGGAAGAAACGATCCTGCTTCATTGCAGGTTCAATTCTTCAACGTTGCCCCTGACGTTCAATAGCATGACGAGGACCCTTGTCAAGAAGGGCCGAAATATTGCTGCCAAAGCATGACATTCGACGCACCACGCCCAAACAAAAGCCTTATCAAAAATTTATTTTCTTTAATGAAAACTATCAAATTTCAAATTGCCTTTTTCAATTCAGCCTTTTTGCTATGGAAATATCACCATATAGAAAATATTGAAAATACCAAATATCACCCTCAACTCTTTATTTTACCTTGAAATGTAGTTAAATGAAACGAAACTACTGCTCCAATTTCCCAGCTAAACCTCAAACGTAGAAACCCAGAAACGGAGGAAAGCCTACTTACGTGCATACCCAGTACCCTTTCTCAGGAAATCACGGTTTGTTTTTCGATTTATTTAGTATGATCTTTTACACGCTATTCGGCTTTGTGCCACTACTTGTAGTAATCAATCAAGCCTATTGAGCGCCGTCTACCATGAGTGTAAATGTTCGGTAGCAGTGTTCTACCGCCACCGCGGTTTTCCGCCACCATACGTTTCCCGCCACCTTTTAATTCAGGTTGCGCAGGTAACATATGCAGATAGTGTCAGCTTTAAATCTTTACATGTAAAAGTGGTGTTTACCGCCACCCAGGAAATCTTACGTCCGCAAGGGAATTAGTTCCTCCAGAGGGTAGGGCCAATTCTTGTCACACCTAATATTCTGCGGGGTGTCGTGCGCCAGCTGGATTAAGTATCATGGCTACTGAAAGTTAAAACTAGACCTACGTTGCCCGGGCAACGTGAAGTGTTGCGGCAACCTTTGTCCGGCTTCGCCGGCTAAAGTGTTGCGAGAGCAACACTTTGGTTTTGTTTCTTCGCTGTCGGTTAAATGCTGAAATTGTCAACTTATCGAAGCTTTTAAAACGGTATGTTCTAAAAAGAATAATCACATAATCAAAAGCTGTTGTTTAGCGTTGTAAAACCAACAACAAACAATATCGGAAGAAGGCTATCCGTAACGTTTCAGGATTAAAATACCATAGATGACACTATTAATTATTACAAAACTACCTTCTTGGTTTACATTACCGTATCGTTTGTACCCGTTGCGTAAACAGTTAATCCTAGGTTATAGCGATAGACCATCGATACAAACTTTCTTACTGTCATATTTACAGAAATAGAATACAATGTGCACCAATTTTCAAAAATTTCTAGCCCCTCGTGAACCGATCTTACTTACAAGTCCCATGCATGTCTTACAATTGGGAACAAAATTGTTCTTACCATCGAATACACCTGAGACAAATAACAGGTATACCAGCTAGCAAAAGCTGCAAACTCCTCGTTGCCGAAGATGATTATGAGCTAACAGTCGACTGTTGCTTACAACAGTCGACTGTTGCTTACAGTCGACTGTTGCTTACAAGTCCTTTACATGTCTCGCAACTGGTATCGCCTATTTTTGGTTTCAGTGTGTACCTTACTCCTGAAGTTGTCAACCACTTGAAACTTTCAAACTGGTTTATCTCATGAAGGATTTTTGTTCAAAAGAATGGATGGCATATATTTTGACCAGCTCTTCAAGGGCTATCGATTGCCATAACCACAACAAAAGCATATCGGAAAAAGGGACTAAATTGACTTTGCAGTCAGTTGAACTTTATCCTTTTCAATCGTAGACATCGTGACGGATGAAAACTTGGAATAATATCCTATATAATCTAGTTGGCATTATAAAGCTATCCGTAACTTCTTAGGATTAAAATACCATAGATGACACTATTAATTATTACGAAACTACCTTGTTTTACATTACAGTATCGTTTGTACCCGTTGCGTTAACAGTCAATCCTAGGTTACAGCGATAGACCAACGATACAAACTTTCTTACCGTCAGATTTAGATAAATCGAATACAATGTGCAACAATTTGCACAAATTTCTAGCCCCTCGTGCACCGATTCTACTGACAAGTCCCTTTCCCGTGATAGACATCAAGTTCACCGGATAAAAATAATGGGTACACCGACTAGCAAAAGTTGAAAACCTCTCATCGCTGAAGATTTGTGTAGCATAACAGCCGATTATTACTTACAAGTCCCTTGCATGTTTTACATTTGGGAACCAAATTGTTCATCAAATGACAGGTACGCCAACTAGCGAGAGCTGCAAACCCCTCATTGCCGAAGATGATTATGAGCTAACAGTCGCCTGTCGCGTACAAGTCCCCTAAATGTCTCACAACTGGTATCGCCTATTTTTGGTTTCAGTGTGTACCTTACTACTGAAGTTGTCAACCCCTTGAAACTTTCAAATTGGTGTATCTCATAAAGGAATTTATTTTACCAAAAAATGGATGTCATATACTTTGATCAGCTCATCAGCGGCTATCGATTGCCGTCGAAGTTGAACTTTATCCTTTTCAATCGTAGATATCGTGATGGATGAAAACTTGGAACAATATCTTATATAATCTAGTTGATATTATAAAGCTATCCGTAACTTTTCAGGATTAAAATACCATAGATGACACTATTAATTATTACAAAATTGCCTTATTGTTTTACATTACCGTATCGTTTGTACCCGTTGCGTAAACAGTTAATCCTAGGTTATAGCGATAGACCATCGATACAAACTTTCTTACTGTCATATTTACAGAAATCGAATACAATGTGCACCAATTTTCAAAAATTTCTAGCCCCTCGTGAACCGATTATTACTTACAAGTCCGTTTCCCGTTATTGACATCAAATTCACGGGAAACAAATAATGGATACACCAGCTATCAAAAGTTGCAAGCCCCTCATCGCTGAAGATGATTATTGCATAAGCTTCTTAAACGGGACGTTCTAAAAAAATTAATCATATGATCAAAAGGTATTCTTCAGCGTTGTAAAAACAACAACAAAATAATATAGGAAGAAGGGACTAAATTAACTTTGCAGTCAGTTGTACTTTATCCTTTTCAATCGTAGACATCGTGACGGATGAAAACTTGGAACAATATCTTATATAATCTAGTTGGTAATAGAAACCTATCCGTAACTTTTCAGGATTAAAATACCATAGATGACACTACTAATTATTATGAAACTACCTCATTGCTTTACATTTTCGTTTGTATCCGTTGTGTAAACAGTTAATCCTCGGTTACATTGATACACCATCGACACAAACTTTCTTACCGTCAGATTTATAGAAATCGAATACAATGTGCACCCATTTGCAAAAATTCCTAGCCCCTCGTGAACCGATTCCTACTTACAAGTCCCTCTCCCGTGATATACATTAAGATAACCGGAACAAATAGTGGGTACTCCAGCTAGCAAAAGCTGCAAACCCATCATCGCAGAAGATGATTGTAGCATAACAGCCGATTATTACTTACAAGTCCCTTGCATATCTTGCCATTGGGAACCAAATTGTTCTTACCATCGAATACACCGGAAACAAATAACAGGTATACCAACTAGCAAAAGCTGCAAATCCCTCATTACCGAAGATGATTATGGGCTAACAGTCGACTGTTGCTTATAAGTCCCCTGTATGCATCATAACTGGCATCGCCTATTTTTGGTTTCAATGTACCTTACTATGAAGTTGTCAACCCCTTTGAAATTTTCAAACTGGTGTATCTCATGAAGGAATTTTTGTACCAAAAAATGGATGACATATACTTTGATCAGCTCATCAATGGCTATCGATTGCCGTCGAAAAAAAAATTCTACCTGTCTTAGTTCAAAAGTTGACTTTTTTGCCGTAGGCCAACTTTCTAACGCCACGACTTAGAAAGGAGCAAAGGATAAGCTCTAGTTTCTTTAGCAATGAGAGAACTCTTAAAGTTTAAGAGGCTCATCTGATACCGTTACTCTACCACAAACCAAAGTGCAAAAAAAAATTTATAAACTCAGCTGAAATCGTCGCAGACATGGACAGAAACAATAGATGGCAGCACTTTCGGACCCGTGGGAAAAAGCCACTTTTTTGTCTCTGTAGATTTTTCTATTCATCACTCAAAGAAGATATGTTGGCTGTGGGGCCGGGTAACTGCCGCATATATTTAACACTTATAGATTTTAGTCCATCTTCAATTTGAAACTGGTGCCTGCCTGCTTGCGTGCTAGAACGGAGCTTTCCACTGGAAAGCAGAAACATCTTTTGATGAAACGAAAGGTTCGCTACACAACTTCAGATAGTCCTCTCTGACATAGGCTATACAACTCCACTTCACTTCGCAAACCGTAGGCTCTGGCTCGATGACAAGCAAAAACCATCCTTATTGGCCCCAGGCAAGAGTTCTACGGAGCTTTCCAAAATGTAATGTCATATTCATCAATCCGGCCTAAGGTCCACACTTTCCGTAAAACCGCACAGGTTAGACCCTTCTCAGTTACCAGGAATAAAATGAAATCGGAGTCATAGGAAAAAAAAAACAAAAAAACAAAAAAAACGAGGACAAAACCAAAGTGTTGCTCTCGCAACACAATTACGTATCAAGAAGGAAAGTCTCAAGAGAAGTATTTCTGAGGGCAATTTCTCAGCTTTTGGAATTTGAATAGTTTGGTGGCCTTGCGTTGTTGAAGCTGTATAGTTTCTTTAGCTCGACTTAAACTAAATTATTATTTTAACATTAACTAGGTCAGTCTTCGTATTAGCTAGGGTTAAGGTAGAGTTAGTGTTGGTGGTGGTAAACCCCTCTTCGCATTTAAGGATTTGGATCTGGAATTGGCCATATTCCTGTTCAGCGCTTCCAAGCGGATTAGTTTCTGTTAATCCCCCCATGCCTCACGGTCATCACTTGGATCAGATATGGTAAAATAGATCCACATGTTAATAAGTAGAAAACCTGTCATCTGTGTCCCAGGTAATGGAGGCTTTGCATATGTTTCAGCAGCAGAAAGGGACAGTGACCCACTACCCTATGGATTTGACTTTTTACTATGTCTAACCAACACTTGTGTAGACATAGTAAAAAGTCGAATCGATAGGGTAGTGTGTCACTTTCCCTTTCTGCTGCTATAACATATACCTCCATTAACCTGGGATACAGATGACAGGTTTTCCACTTACTAACCTGTGGATCTATTTTACCATGTCTAATCGAAGTGATGACCGTGAGGCATGGGGGATTAACAGAAACTAGTCCGCTTGGAAGCGCTGAACAGGAATATGGCCAATTACATGAACCAGCTACCTGCATTAATGAGTTGGCGGAAAACAGCGGTGGTGATGGACCTACCAAAATATTTGACTCCTTCGTCTGACCCAACTAATCCTCTTGATGACGCAATTTTTTCTGGGTGACAGAAAACATACGGTTGCGCTGGAACACGGTGGCGATATGACACCCACTTCGTATTTTCTGAATAAGTGTAAACTACCACGGATCTAAACTAACTGGCTCAGGTCTTGGGAAGAAAGTAATCTGAATTTATCAGGGGAATCTTTCGGTTTGATTGCGATGTGTTTCGGATAGTAAGTTGTGTCGTTATTTGTGAAACTGAATACAACCATAACGGTTTGGTTGCAGGTTAAGATATGGATCCGGTCGGTGCAGAAGCAGCTAGATCAGGTGATGGTGTTTCGAGTGACCTCGGACAATCTCTAGTCGTCTACGAGACGCACGACTATGAACTAAAATACAATAAATGGAGAGAAGACGGAGTGTTTTGTGACCTTACAATAATCGTTGAGAACGAGCGTTTTTTCGTCCATAAAAATATACTGTGTGCGAAGGCTCATGTATTCGAGACGATGCTACTGAGCAGGATGAAAGAGTCTAAAACGAATGAAATTGTTGTGAATGAAGTCGACGTAGACGTTTTCAGGCTGTTTCTTGACTATGTGTACACAGGGTGCGTTTCCCTGACCGAAAATGTAGCAGTGCCGCTGGTCAAGGCGGCTCACCTGTACGGGGCAGATGCTCTTGTCCAAGCCCTTGACAAAGTTCTTGCAGGTTCAGTAGCGGAAGAGAACTGCGTGTGCTTGTGGCTACTTGGTGAACAGTTACAGCTCCCAGCTGTGATCGATTGCTGCGTCAAGTTCACTTCACTCAATCTGGACCGCGCAGAAAATACAAACAGTATTCCCTGTCGCTTTCTTGAGTCTTTGAAGAAGAATGGAGCCACCGATACGATGTTCACTATGCTCTTCCTGAAGTGGGTTGACGCAAAGAAACCCATTGAAGACCGAGTGACCCTTTTGAATCTTATTGACTTACAGCGTGTTAGTTCTGAAAGCGGACAGAAGCTAACAACCTCCAAGAATCTCGCGACTGAAGAAAAAGACGTAGTATTTGACCGTCTCGGTCTTCTCTATTTCAACCTGGAATCGTCCATACGTAGAAGGGTCCATTTGACCAGCCAGAAATTTGTTCCGGGGCAAGGGAGCTTGGGTTCAGGGAAATATGAAGAGATAGCCAAGACTATTTTTGGTCCCCTGGTGCGAATGGGTTTATACGGACACCAGCGCGAGATTGCTGAACGCCGGATTATGACCGTGGAATGGGTGATAGTTCGTGAAGACTATCCGTCTTGTACAGATCTAGTCACGCCCGAGATGATCTGTATTATAAATCGTCATTCGTACGATGACGATCGGCATGACTTGGTCGTAATTCGGAAAGATGGAGGTGTTGCATGGAAACTAGAATCCTGCCGGATCAAATGGTTAGGAAACAGCGGTCTAGACATTACTTGCGACCTGATCAGTACTAAGGTGGGCCGGAAGCATGAAGTCGTCGCTTGCGCTAAAGTAAAAGACTCCTGGGACTTACCTGGTGCCTCATTCTATCTTGAAATGATTTTCCAAGAAGAGGAAGCCGCAGAATAAACCCACCAAAAATGAAATTATGTGTGTCTCTTGTGTTCATTTTTATTTTGTCAATAAACCATCAAATCCCTTTTTTGGATTCGTTTTTGAACACTCCGGCAACAAATTTCGCTAAGGATGGATAATGGTAAGAACCTGTGTCTCTCAGTCACTGCACTGCGCATAGTAAAAATCAGGTTTCGGTAAATATTGGGTCGGTGCCCGAGACCTTGTATATTATTTGTTGGGCATACTATCGTAGGTCTGTCGTGTTCACGTTTCAGAGACATGAAAGTACACAAGTTTTGGGTACAGCGAAAGTGATCCGTCGGATTCGCCATTCTCCAATTCGATCCTAGCGGACTAAAGTTCGATTGGAAACGCTACTCGAGTTTACTCGTATGACTCATCACCAAAACGAGGTTTATAACTCAGACTTAATATTTAAAACTGGAAATTAGTTAACTTCAGCTCTTATGATTATGCTAAATAAATAAAAATTAAGTAAAAGAAAACATGGAAAGCTAATAGTAATAATCAGTAAGAGATAACAGTAATCGCAACATCAGAAACCCTAGCTGTGGCGAAGCGTTTAAGGCGTCAAGTCGATCAATCAAATTTCTTTCCAAATAGCTCAAAGCTAGAAGAGGAGTAAATTTACGAATTACACAAAAACGAAACAAATTAACTAACACAAAAGCTATGACAAAAGCTTTTTCATCACGTAGCTCCTCCCACAGGGCGGGGCTTAGCTCCAAACTGTCGCTTGTCAACCCTTAACTCCTCCCCATTTGGAAGCCAGCAGCCAATCAGCGGCCTCCGTGGACTTGGTTAAATTACTCAACGAACTCGGATCCTGACACCAAGTTGGACAAGTCGGACTAAAAGACGGGATAAAATTATGTGAAAATTGGGCAGAAAAATTGGCAGTATATGCAAAAAACCGACTGCCAAGTATTCCTCTAGGACCGACGCATTTCTGCGGTCAGTTAATTCGGGAACACGTAGTTTAATAGGAGCCTCTTCGTATAAAATGTTATGATCACCTGACTGATTCTCACATCTTACTTAATCCGCTAGAAGCACTCGCTAGAAAAACGCGAGTTGCTTAGTAGTCGGACCATAGTTTTTATGCTTCTGAATAAAGGTGACGTAAAGAGGGTCAAGGCGGATTACTATCGGTATTGTAAGTTCTTACTTTATTTACCACGTTCATTTCGGAACCGAAGGTTAATTAGTCAATATCAGGCAACGGATATTGTTCTTTCAGTGGAAAAACTAAGTTCAAAATTAACTGATGAAGCGCCAATCCGTCTTGGTCCTAACAATCGTCTTATCCGCCTCTTTTGCTAAATTGTTATTTCTTTTTCTTGTATTTTGTGTTATTTGTAGTTCTTTGTTTTTTCTCCTTGTACTCCACTTTTTCCCTTTGTAAGTGGGTAAGAAATAAATTATTATAGATATGTTGCAAGAAGGTTAGAGTCGGGTGTTCTACACATAGAGCAAATCACCAATCCACCACTGCCTTAAGATGACTTGTCCCCGGAGTCTCCATGTCAAACAGTATCATCCTCTCTCAGAAGGTCAGTGTAGGCTAACAACTAAAAGATCCTACAACTACATATACAAGAAAACATGAGATCATTGTTGAGATTGGCCGTTTCAATAGGCTACACAAACTGAACTTTCTCACAGGCATGGACATGGAACATGGTCAATTTCCTTACTCCAAATGGTTCGGAAACTTTTACACCCCGTATGGAAATAATTGTGACTGCAAACAATTGAAAACAATTGTTTTTTTACAATTGTACTATGGGACCGTAATACAATTGGAAAAAAACAGCTGTTTTTTTACAATTGTATCATTTACAATCAAATACACTTGTAAACCGTTGTAATTCCTACAATTGTATTTTTTACAGTTGTATTTCGGTCCCATAATACAATTGGAGAAAAACAACTGTTTTTTCACAGTTGTATTTTTACAATTGTATTTCGGTCCCATAATACAATTGGAAAAAACAATTGTTTTTTCACAGTTGTACTTTTACAATTGTATTTCGGTCCCATAATACAACTGGAGAAACACAACTGTTATTTCGCAGTTGTATTTTTACAATTGCATTTCGGTCCCATAATACAATTGGAAAACACAATTGTTTTTTCACAGTTGTATTTTTACAATTGTATTTCGGTCCCATAATACAATTGGAGAAAAACAAATGTTTTTTCACAGTTGTATTTTTACAATTGTATTTCGGTCCCATAATACAATTGGAAAAAAAACAAATGTTTTTTCACGGTTGTATTTCGGTCCCATAATACAATTGGAAAAAAACAATTGGTTTTTCACAGTTGTATGTTTACAATTGTATTTCGGTCCCATAATACAATTGGAAAACACAATTGTTTTTTCACAGTTGTATTTTTACAGTTGTATTTCGGTCCCATAATACAACTGGAGAAACACAACTGTTATTTCGCAGTTGTATTTTCACAATTGTATTTCGGTCCCATAATACAATTGGAAAACACAATTGTTTTTTCACAGTTGTATTTTCACAATTGTATTTCGGTCCCATAATACAATTGGAGAAAAACAACTGTTTTTTCACAGTTGTATTTTTATAATTGTATTTCGGTCCCATAATACAATTGGAAAAAAACAATTGTTTTTTCACAGTTGGATTTCGGTCCCATAATACAATTGGAAAGAAAACAATTGTTTTTTCCCCGTTATATTTTTACAACTGTATTTCCCCGTTATATTTTTACAACTGTATTTCGGTCCCATAATACAATTGGAAAAATACAATCAGTTTTCACAGTTGTTATTTCACAACTGTATTTTCGGTCCCACATTACAATTGAAAAAATAGTTGTCTTTTACAATAGTATTTTCAGTCGAATAATATAAGTGGAAAATTTGTTTTCATTTTACAATGATATTTTCGTTAATTAATACAATAGGAGAAAGATCAGTTTTTTTTTATAGGTGTACGATTTACAATTACCCCGCCGTAAACGGTAGAAATTTCTAAAAATGTATTTTTGGTGGTTCCATAATCGTATTGGAAAAAAAATTAAACAAGTGGAACCACAAACAAGAAGATAGAAGGAACCAGAAACTACAAGTTAAAAAATACCAAGTGGATTGTCACACTGCATATAAGTTGGTATTCTAAAAATGAAAATAATTATATGATTAGTAATTTGACGTAAATTTCAGTTAAAGCACAGATTAATAATAACAATTTTGAAAGTTGGCTTAAGAAAATAACGTCCAATAACCTATCAGACCCGAAGGTTTGGTATTTTCAGTTGAAATGTAATAGTAGCCTATGTAACAAGGTAAGACCTCGGCTGGTACTGATGAAGGGAGGGAAACTAGCACTTTTAGCATGTTAAAGTTGCCAAACTTTAACGCCTCTACGCGTTCTTTTATGGGGTCTTGTCAGTAAATCCATGAAAACACACCCAATAAGTTCCAGAAAATTCGCATCTCTTCTGTTGAAAAAAAAATATATATATAAAAGTTAACTGACTCAAACAAACTTATCAGCTCCGTTTGCTGGTGGTTTGGAAGCTCCCGCTGTCCCTGAATCTTCCAATGGCGTTCTTGCAGCTGGAAGAAAATATTGGAATAAAAGAAATGAATAATGTATGACTCGCGCTGGTTTCTGTCGACTCCGTTGGTCATATCCACAGAAGCAAGTAGGGAAGGAAAAAACAAGTACGCGATCGCTTAGACGTGGAGTGAGAAAGTATGAATTGACTGTAGTTTGATTTACTCAGCTCATATCGCTAATTCGAATAGCCGCTAACAGCTTACCTACTGAGTTCCAGATACACAATTTTGTCCACCTATGTGCCTTCGGTTTCACTCGCTACAAGCAGGCTACTGTGGGTTTAAATACTCCTTCACCCCAAGATGACAGGGAAACAAATATTAAACAATGGCTCAAAACTCAAAGCGAACAAGACCAAAGGTTTCGATGGGATCCCAAAATTTTGATCCAGACAGATATCTGGTCCTGTAGTCCTGTAGATATCTGGTCTTCGGCAGACTACTTGAATGTGTTTAATATTAAGATTTAGAAACAGAAGAAGGTCAATGGCATCGGAGAAAACCAAGTTCGATGTGTGTATTTACCCCTAGGCTATAATATCTACTTTGACGGAACTGATCAAATCTTCTGCCTTTCTTCTGCCAAATCTCCGGTTTCGCCTGGATTCCGGACGAACTACTTGTCTTGGAAAAACTAAAGCTCGAAACGAATTCAGCGTATCTCCTTACTTGCAAACATATGTAGCAGGTAAGGGTAGCAGCTAAGATTTGTGCTGTCTTGAGGAACAGACGACGGATCGAGGAAATGACTGCTTCCAAGTCAATTTGATCGGGTCCCAGTACACCTGTCGAATTTCATCGTCCAAGTGCATCTAAGTACTTTAACTCACTATCCCCCCACAGTGCGCCAATACCGTCGTTTCTGTCAAAAATATATTTACAACTTGTCCTTGTTCTTCTCACCAAGCTTCATCCCGGTCCCCCACTCTAAGCCTGTATCGAGATTTCCGGCACCCCTTCCGATTCTACCCCTCCCCCCAGAGTTTTCGGATCCGGTCCGGAAACGAAACGGGACATCCGCTGCCAGAACTATTTCCAACTTAAAGTTTCATTTCTGTCCGATGCGCTAGAGTTATGCTTGCCTAGCCTTCCTAATCCCGGATTTCTCCCCCCCCCCCCAATGGTCGGATCGAGGTCAATCGTGTCAAGTCAATCTGATCGGGTTCCTGGCAGGCCTGCCAAGTTTCATCCTTTAGCATATCTGGAAGGACCTTAACCGTGATAACCCGAAATCCGGGACTACCTCACCCCCACACACACGGTGCCCGGATCCGATCCATTTATGTCAACGATGTATCTAGGATCTGTGCTTGTTCTTCCCACCTTCATCCCGATCCCTCCACTATAAGTGTTTCACGATATTTCCTGTACCCCCCCCCCCCCTCCCACCCCCCACAGTTGACGGATCTGGTCAGGAAGGCAAGGGCCATAAAAACGAATTCAGCGTATCTCCATACCCCTATATCGAACATCTAATCAACTTCAGATAAAACTTTAGCTTTTAACAAATTTCCCATTTTCAGCCGGATTCAAGGCGAACTATTATGTGCGTGTACAAAAAAAGTTTGTCAAAATCTGGCATCTAACCAACTTCCGATAAAACTTTTAATACTAACATACTTTTCGTTTTTGCCGGATTGCGGACGAACTACTTGTCCGGAGAGAAAATGGTTTTCATCATCGTGTTCTTACCCAATAATGGACTACCACATTAGCTGTTTAAAAATATTTTGTTCACCCCTTAGTCCGAACCCCCTCCTCCACCCCTAAATATAGGGCTACAGCGTTCATCTATGAACTTGACCTTTCCCCTTGGCCCATAGAATCCACACACCAAGTTTCATCAAAATATCTCGTTCCCTAAGAGAGTTATCGTGCTGACAGACAGACGGACAACTTTTGCGATGTCATATGTATTCCTCCACTCACATTTTGGCATCCCAAAAGCCGAGCAGGCATGAACCGATATACAGGCGAGTGTAATGAAAGAAAATACAACCTCAGTCCCCCTTAACAGAAAAGAACCCAAGATAATCACAAAGCCTTCCCATGTCATCGCCCTAATCGAGCAGCAACAAGGCTAAAGGTTTCGCTGGGATGCCAAACATTCAATATCCGGTCTTCGCCAGACTCCTTGAGCATTTTTACTAGTAAGGTTTAAAAACAGAAGAAGGCCGCAATGGCTAATCATCTCAGAAAACCAAGTTCAGATATGGATTCAGCATGTGTGTATTTAGCCCTAGAGTATACGTCATATCTACTTTAACGAAATAGATCAAATCTTCCTGCCTGACTTCTGCCAAATCTCCGGTTTCAACTGGATTCCGGGCGAACTACTTGTCTTGCTAAAATTAAAGCTCAACAAGAGCTACGAGCTCATATGGCACTTGTTACGAGTAAGCACGGCTCGGTTATGTCAATGATATATCTAGTGTTTGCTAGGTGTCTTCCCACCAAGTTTCATCTCGATCCGTCCACTCATAGCGTTTTCCAATATTTCCGGTTCTCCCCTCCAGCTCCCCCCAAAAGTCACCGGATCCGGTCCGGATTTTAAGTGGGTCGTCTGAGGCATGAGGTCTTTCCAAATATCAAGTTTCATCGAGATCCGGTCACCCGTTCAAAAGTTATAAATACCTCAAGATTCCGGATTCCCAATCCCTCCACTCCCCCCACAGTGCCCGAATTGGCTCGGTTATGTCAATGATGTATCTAGTGTTTGCTAGGTATCTGCACACCAAGTTTCATCTCGATCCCTCCACTCATAGCGTTTCTCAAGATTTCCGGTTGCCCCCTCCAGCTCCCTCCAAAAGTCACCGGATCCGGTCCGGATTTTAAGTGGGTCGTCTGAGGCATGAGGTCGTTCCAAATATCAAGTTTCATCGAGATCCGGTCACCCGTTCAAAAGTTATAAATACCTCAAGATTCCGGATTCCCCCTCCCTCCACTCCCCCGACAGTGCCCGAATCGGCTCGGTCATGTCAATGATGTATCTAGTGTTTGCTAGGTGTCTTCCCACCAAGTTTCATCTCGACCCCTCCACTCATAGCATTTCCCAAGATTTCCGGTTGCCTCCTCCAGCTCCCCCCGAAAGTCACCGGATCCGGTCCGGATTTTAAGTGGGTCGTCTGAGGTATGAGGTCTTTCCAAATATCAAGTTCCATCGAGATCCGATCACCCGTTCAAAAGTTATAAATACCTCAAGATTCCGGATTCCCCCTCCCTCCACTCCACCCACAGTACCCGAATCGGCTCGGTTATGTCAATGATGTATCTAGTGTTTGCTAGGTGTCTTCCCACCAAGTTTCATCTCGATCCCTCCACTCATAGTGTTTCCCAAGATTTCCGGTTGCCCCCTCCAGCTCCCCCCAAAAGTCACCAGATCCGGTCCGGATTTTAAGTAGGTCGTCTGAGGCATGAGGTGTTTCCAAATATAAAGTTCCAACGAGATCCGATCACCCGTTCAAAAGTTATAAATACCTCAAGATTCCGGATTCCCCCTCCCTCCACTCCCCCCACAGTGCCCGAATCGGCTCGGTTATGTCAATGATATATCTAGTGTTTGCTAGGTGTCTTCCCACCAAGTTTCATCTCGATCCCTCCACTCATAGCGTTTCCCAAGATTTCCGGTTGCCCCCTCCAGCTCCCCCCAAAAGTCACCGGATCCGGTTCAGATTTTAAGTGGGTCGTCTGAGGCATGAGGTCGTTCCAAATATCAAGTTTCATCGACATCCGATAACCCGTTCAAAAGTTAAAAATACCTCAAGATTCCGGATTCCCCCTCCCTCCACTCCCCCCACGGTGCTCGGATCGGGGAAGTGACTATTTCCAACTTAATCATGTGGGGTCCCTGATACGCCTGCCAAGTTTTATCGTCCTAGCTTATGTGGAAGTGCCCGAACTAGCAAAACCTGGACAGACCGACAGACCGACGGACGGACAGAAATTCCGATCGCTATATGGCACTTGGCCGAAGGGCAAGTGCCATAAAAACAAATTCAGCGTATCTTCTTACTGCTATATCGAACATCTAATCAACTTCAGATAAAACTTTAACTTCTAACAAATTTTCCGGTTTCAGTCGGATCCCGGGCGAACTCTATGTCCGAAGTAGAAAATGATTGTCAAAAGCGGATTCAGCATGTCTTCTTACTCCGTTACCGGACAAACCTAATCAAGTTCAGATAAAACTTTTACTTTGACAAATTTTCAGGTTTCGGCCGGATTTCGCGCGAACTATTTGTACGACGAGAAAATGATTTTCATTTAAATGTTTAGCATGTTTTCTTACGCCTAAATCGAACGTCTAATCAACTTTGAATACAACTTTGACTGTGACTTGACAAAAATTTAATATTTGATCCAGAAAATGGGTCTTGTAGATATCCGGTCTTCGCTAGACTCCTTGAGCATTTTTCTAGTAAGGTTCAAAAACAGAAGAAGGCCAATGGATAATCATCTCAGAAAACAAGTTCAGATATGGATTCAACATGTGTGTATTTACCCCTAGACTATACTTCATATCTACTTTAACGAAATAGATCAAATCTTCCTGCCTGATTTCTGCCAAATCTCCGGTTTAAAGTAAAGTTAAAGCTCAAAAACGAATTCAGCGTATCTTCTCACTGCTATATCGAACATCTAATCAACTTCAGATAAATCTTTAAGTTTTAACAAATTTTCCGGTTTCAGTCGGATTCCGGGCGAACTCTATATCCGAGTAGAAAATGATTGTCAAAAGCGGATTCAGCATGTCTTCTTACCCCGATACCGGACAAACCTAATCAAGTTCGGATAAAACTTTTACTTTCGACCAGTTTTCAGGTTTCGGCCGGATTCCGCGCGAACTATTTGTACGACGAGAAAACGATTTTCATTTAAATCTTTAGCCTGTCTTCTTACGCCTAAATCGAACATCTAATCAACTTTGGATACAACTTTGACTTTTACAAACCTTCTGGTTTGGCCGGATTCCGGGCGAACTATTTGTCCGGCGAGAAAATGGTTCTGATTTTCATGTTTTTAATGACACTGGCATGTCTGATGCTTTTGAGAAACACCTGGTTTATTAGAATTGTACCTTACCTTACCTTATGTTAATATGCTCACCTATTGGCGTGTACCCAAATAGCCACAAAAGCTGCCTACAGCCAAGGGACCATGATGAGTTGCTCATATGGTGCATTTTACACTCTGCGCAAAATTCTAGCGTATTTTTCATATCCCACCGTCTTAAACAAAATTTGTCTGCCCACTAATTTGAACCCGAACCCCTAAACCTTGAGCTACAGAGCCCATCTACAAACTCGACCTCTCCCTTGACCTAAAGAGTCCTCACACCAAGTTTTATCAAAACGTCTCATTTCCTTCGAGAGTTATCATGCTGACAGACGGACGGACAGACGGACGGACAACTTCTGCAATATCATAGGTATCCCTGCACTTACGTTTTAGGATCGAAATATAAGGGGTCTAAAGGTCAAAGCCTTTGTTTGGCCTTTTTTTGCTTGAAAAAGAATAAACGAACTAGATGGAACCCAGCTACGCACGCCAAAAATTTGGTTGATCAAAGAGGTTCACAGCTACTGATGATCCAGCAATTCGAAATATCTGCTACACTGAAAAAGTTTCTCCGAATAAGGATGCAGTATTTGCTACTGGGATTAATCTCATCTCTACTGGGGTAATATTAATCCGAATTAGGGGTAATCTTATCTCAATAAAGATAAGATTAATCCCAGCAGCAAATACTGTAAGATTTTTGTTTTACAGCGTACACAAAGGCACAGCTTAGCGCTACCTACACCCCCTCCCACACACCTTCAAAATTATATTTACTTCTGTCAATGGAGATTCTTCTTTGACCCAAATAGCGTGTTCCAACCTACTTACCGTAGTTACTACGCAGGACGTCACGAATTTTGGCTTCTTGACGTCAAGCCTCAAGGGTGGAATGCATTTTTAATTTGCGGTAAAATACCACTCCAGGGGATTATCCAGCCAATCACGATAGGCTACAGAGATCCGGAGTCATCATGTTTTACTACGCAACCAAGCGTGGTAAGCAAATAAGTTACTATTTCGAGAAGGTTGGAACGGTCAGCGTAACAAGTTTTCGTAAGGCTGGAACGGAAATAGTAACTCACAGAAATTACTGTTAGAGGGGTGGAACACGCTCAAAGTACCCTCACTCTAAGTCCGCAGAGATAGCCTAACATCCTCGTCTCTCTATGGCCAAAGGCATCCTGCAGATAGGGTCCTAAAAACAAATTACTAGTGTGTTCAAAATGCTACTTACCTAGAAAAGCATGACCATTGAGCAGTATACATCTTTCTTGCGTATCTATGGCATAGGTCAAGAGGCAGAGAGGGGTTTTCTTGGGATAGTCCGCTTTTGTTCTTTTCTAGCCTCTTTCTATCCAGAACTGGGTCTGCACATGTATTGCACTGTTACCTGAGTAAAAGTCTATTCCCAGATCACTATTCTTTACTCCATTTAGTCACAGTGTCTCTGGATCTGGTGCTACAGAACCAACTGGCTGTTCCAGCATGTCGAAACTCTTTGATAGCTTGTGTGCTGCATGCACTAAACTACATTATTCATTATTTTGTATTGCCTCAGACAAGAATCCCACTTTCGACGTCAATCTAGAAGGCTTCATCTGAAAATATATACAAAAATCAGGGGATGTGATGGTCTTTGAAGAGTCTCATGAACATGTGTGGTCTGTTTTATCAGGGTTATCCAACTGTTTTTTGTTATCTGTAAAAAAAAAACAGTTAAGAGGCTTGAAGAAGCCAGGGAGAGAGGACTGAACAGCCTGGACCATCCAACCCAAAAATATTAAGTAAAATACTGCTGATTAGGATAAACATGCCCTTACTGCCATACTGTCAGAATTTTGTTAACAGAGAACACATGGTTGCAAAACATTGTGTTAACAATTATGCCGGATATTTCTGTTATGAACCTTAAAAATTCTTAAGTTTAGAGACAAATTTCTTTATAACCCTTATGAATGCTATTTGTCACAAAAACTTAAAATTAAAAGGGTCACAATAGATAGGCTACATTATTCACGAAATTTAATAGAAGGATGCATATGTGTTATCTGTTATCAAGCTTCTGACAGTTTGACATATCAGCTATACTATAAATGGATTACAATATTTTCTCAACTGAATTTTTTTGAATTAATTCACCAGGTTCCTCTGTTGCAAGATAACTTCCTATTTTTGTGAATTTCTGTAACACCAAGTTCTAAATCACAAAAGCATGATTGCCCATTTGGCTAGGCAAAAGAACACATATGCGCTTCTCAGCATTTGGATCTTTTTCTGAAAGCTTGGTTTACACAAACCACAAATTTCTATGTTTATTTATATGGCTATGACATAGGATAGGCTAAATTTAGCCTGATTAAGGTGCAGTTTATTACAAGTACTTGCTTTGTTGACATTAAAGTAAACCATTGGGTAAAACAAAGGTTTGAAAGGAACCCAAGAAGAATTCAATCAAGAATAGAATTCAATCTGCGTGTACCAACTCTTTTACAAACCTAACTCAAGCATCATTTTAGATCGCCTATAAAGAGCTTGGCCACTCAAAACTTTTAAGGTACCAAAACCATAGTAAACCAACTGCCCCTTCAAAATCCTCAAAACTTGACTCAGTATTAGTGTCTGCAGTACTGCACTCCCATCCCAACTGCTAGAGAAACAAAACTTAATGGCCTAGGATATAATTAGGACTGCACAGAAATTATCTTTCTAACGTTACTTATTTAATGACATCAGCTATCCCTCCCAGTCTACCACAAACCTCTGAATTTGGGATAGCCTATGCCAAACGCTGGGTATATCTAGCGTTTGGTATACCCTATGCCTAACGCTGGATACACTATGCCAAATGCTGGATAGTTGAACCCAATAGAATATTGACAGTTTGAGTGAAGATTAAATATCAACCAATCAGAATTCACCGTTAGTGAGGTAGGTCAGGGTTAGGGTACCAACAGCTATCCAGCGTTTGGTATTGGGTATCCAACATTAGGCATAGGCTATGCAAAACGCTAGATATCTCCAGCGTTTGGCATAGGGTATCCTAAAATCAGGGGTTCGTGGTTGACTGATCCCTCCTGTAAATCTCACCAAGTAATTTGAGCTCAGGTGAAATTCAAATACTTTCAATTATTAATACTGAAAAGGAATTTGACTTACACTGTATAAGCCACATTTTAGTTAGATTATAGACTACTTCTATTTGTTTTTTTAGGTTGTATCTTTCTGAAAGGAAAGATTTTCTAGAAAGTTGAAACTAGGTTTTAGGTCGGGTACCCTTCCCGAAAGAGGCATTTGTCTAATCCTGTCAGGAAATCAGTCTCTGAATAGTAATCAGGAATATGAAATTCACTGAAAATTCGAATCTAACAAATCTCCATAGCCTACACAATAGGCTACAGAGACAACAGAGTGCAAACAACAACTGAAGATAAAAAAGATCAAATTGAAACCACTCAGTAAGTAGGTACTGTAGGCAGACTGTAGCAGGACTGTAGTGTCTGCTCAGAGTTCAGCTTTTCCAGCCAGGTACAGGCTGGTACAGGCTTGCACAGAACTGTAACATTTTAGCTAGGCTATTTAGCACCTAGGCTACTGTCTGCCTACTATGCTTTGAAGACTTTTTCAAACTGAATAAATATAATATTCTGTAAAAACGAGGTTGGATACAGTTGGATACCCCTCCTGCGGTCTAAAGTAAGTAACGTAAACAAGCAGAAAGAACCTGATTTCAAAATGCGTCTGAAACACTTGGCTCTTAAAGTTCAATGGGCACATCAAACTACACCAATTCCACTCTGTAACAACCTGCGACCAATGTTTACCCCCTAGCTCTGCAGATTTTTCAACAGTTTCCTCTCTGTGATATTTCAAAGCGTAATTTTTTTGGCCAGTACATGCTCGAATTACTAGCTTGGACAAAGATAAGAGTGATGTTTCTTATAATACTTAGTTGGTCTTTATTTAATGCGTAAACCAGCTTGTAGAATTCAGATTTGAATAGACTATTTGTTTTTTAATGATTTTTGAGGCTAAATTATTTTTTATAAACTTATTGCATATTCCGGTACATTTTATAAAGCACGTTAACCAAATTACGACCGAAGACGAAGTGGAAGAAAACCATCAAAGACTTAAATTATATATGACTAGAATATTTTGAAGATTTAGTATGTCTTCTAGTGATTCCGATTCCCCATTTGCACCCTGCTTTGGTGACATCCCAAATATATCCTTTTCTATCAAGCATTGCCGGGAGTTTTTGAATTTCCCGCCACGATATCCCAGCTCCTAAGGTTTAGATCGCCGAAATGCCAGAGGGGTAAAGTCAAGCGATAACAAGAAAACAGCCGATTTTCGTAGCGCCTTCTACAGGAAGTCGGAAATGTTTATTTGTGAAGCATTTAATACAAAATAAATCATTAGAAGTGTCCATTGTGCTTTAAGAGACTTAGCCAACTGTGCAAAACAAAAAGAATGAAGAAGCTGTAAAACAAAATGTTCAAAGAAGCACTAGCTTACCTGTACTGTGAATCTTTTTTTTCTCATCCAGAGAGAACAAAAATGATACTTTTTTTTTCTGCCTGACTGTCTACAATACATAAATAGTCGCGTTTTTTACAGATCGACTGGCGATTGGGACTTGTTCCCGGGTTCATCCAGTTGACCGTTTTTTGTCGCTTGATAGGGGAGCGAGAACAAGCCTTCGAAAAACGGTCTAAATCAGTCAATAAATCAGTCCATCCCCACAACTCTTCCCTCGGCAGTCTCTGAAACTGCTGCAGTACTGGCGCTTCCTGAGGTGTAAATTGTACGTTTTTGGGTCCACATGTTTCAGTTTTCAAACTTTGGCACCAAGTTTGACTGGACCTCCAAGAGAAAGGTGCATCGGGTCGACTGTTGACTTTGTTCCCAGTCGATCTCCAGTCAAGCGACAAAAAACGGATCGACTGGACCTCCAGTCGACAGTCGATCGCAAAAAACGGCAACTTTCTTTCCAAGCGATTGCAAAAAACGCGACTAATCTCTGTTAAAGTTGAGCTGTTGCGTGATATCGATATACCGGAAATATCAAAACCTAGATATCGATATTGAAAACAATGTCTGAAAATCTTCACTTGTTTTTCTAAATATTTTAGAACCAAAGAAATAGAAAACTTGATTTAATTTTTTTGTTTTACCAACTGTTATAGATCCCGAGTTTTGTTTTCCAGTATTAAACTGCTTACCAAAAAATACGTCGAATATCGAAATAGAAAATTTCGATACATCGCAAAATCAAAATATCGCCCAGTAGTTGAGCTAAGTAATTTTGTAACATTTTAACGCAACAAGACCAAAGGTTTCGATGGGATCCCAAAAATTTAATATTTGATCCAGATAATTAGATGTTATTACTTTAAAAATGTAGAAACAAATCAAGACTTATAGTGGAAGCAGGAGACCAAATGGGGGTCTGGCAGTACGTCCGATAAAATCAGTAAGACCAGTTAAGGGCACCAATAAACTGAGTTGACATCCATCTTGGATATCTGCCGTTCGGGAGCTACAGAACTCGTCTACGAACTCGACCTGTGAATCCTCACACCAAATTTCATCCAAATATCTTGTTCCCTTCGAGAGTTATCGTGCTCACAGACAGATGGACACTTTTCGGGCGAAAAACTAAAGGTACGGTAAAGAACGAATTCAGCGTATCTCCTTATATCCAACATCTAATTCACTTCAAATAAAGAAATAATTAAAAACAAATTTCCCGGTTTTAGCCGGATTCCGGACGAACTATTGATCCGGCTAAAAAAAAAGTCTTGTAATATATGGATTCAGATTTCTTCTTACCCCTAAATCGGACATCTAATCCTACAGATACAACTTTTGCTTTTAACAAATTTCCCGGTTTTAGCCGGGTTTCGAACGAACTATAGATCCGGCTAAAAAAAAAGTATTGGAATATATGGGTTCAGCATCTGTTCTTACCCCTAAATCGAACATCTAATCAGTTTCAAATAAAACTTTTACTTTTGACAAACTTTCCGGTTTTGGCCGGATTCCAGGCGAACTACTTGTCCGACGAGAAAATGGTTTGCATATTCGTGTTCAACGTCTTCTTACCCTATCGACTATCTCATTATCTGTTTAAAAATATTTTGTTTGTCCCTTAATTTGAACCCCCTCCCCCACTTTTATTCAAACAATGTTTACAACGGATACGTCAGCTATGATTTTTCATCAGCGATATTTCGGCCCTTCTTGGCAAGGGTCCTCGTCAGGCTGTCAATCTTCTTGTTCAACTTCGGGGAAGGAAACAAACCTGTAATAATCCAACATTTTACAGGGGGGATCCCAGTTTTGGGATCCCAGACACTAACAAAGAACGAGATGCAAACCAATATTCGCACAAATTCCAAAAAAGGAACAGGGAAACGGACCAAAAAATAATCCAACTGGATAAGGGCACGGAACTTGAAATTCTACTGATTGTTAGTGTAACTGGTGAGTGGTAACCAGGGAAAATCTTACCCTGACGTTCTATACATCTGCACTTGACGCTTGTTTCGGTATATTCGAATTCTCTTGTTGGGAAATGCAGTTAAGGGAGTTTTGTGGGAAGAAGGGTGCAGAATTTTCCGGTCTAGGCCGGGGTACGACCAAAAAAATGCTAGAAGAAACTGACGAGGGGTTTCCCACTCCCCGGCACCTGCTGTAGTCTACACTCCTTCCAGGCACCGATCGAAACCAGCAGTGTTATGGCAACGGTGCCGCCATAAGTAGAAAATTCTCGCTTCTAAAGATGCTGATTTTAATTTTCTAACACGTGCCAACCGGTGCCGGCTGGTGTCACACGGTACGGGCACCGGCCGGGCACCAGGAACTTGCTTTACACTAAAATCGGGAGTGGGCTACCCCTCAAAGACTCATAGAATTGTCTGGTCCCAGCATGTTCTTTATCTATATCTACAGCACAAACTTTATTTTATTTATATATATATAAAATTTATATATATATATAAATAATACAAACTATATATATAAAAATTGTGTTTTCCAAACCCATTTGACAACATAAAATATTTCGAAAAGATGTACCGTACTCACTTATACAAATTTAAGCTATCCGGCGGACAAACTACTTGTCCGACCGCCGACGAGGAAAACACATCAGATATGGATTCAGTATGTATTTTTATCACATAGCCCACTGCCCATCTATAAACTTGACCTGTACTTTGACCCAATGAATAGACCAAGCTTGAACATAAAAATATGTCAACCCCTTCGAAAGTTATCGTATTAACAGACAGACGGAATGAACAGACACCTTTACACCTTGCATACCTTTACGAAGTCGTAGCTATCCCGTCACTAGCCTAAGTTCCCGGATTCCCAAAAACTGAATGATTTTCTTTCCAAGGCCAATTGTTGAACGTGGTGTCTAGTCTGTAGGAGATTCAAATCGGAGAGTTGGTAGTATACTCGCGATATATTATGACTGTAACAACTCGCTTCTGGATGAAATCTGGATTCTCAGTGTGCCCCAGGAACCAATTGTGCATAGACCTGGGTCGAGTGCTAGCCAAAGCTAACACACTGTAGAGATTTTCACGAGTATTCAGCCCCTCGCACGAAACGAGATGACTGTTTGTGTTGATTATGTCGCCAGCGCGATGAGTCATTGAAAACTTAGATAGCAACTAGCAGTCGCGTACTCGCGTTTGATTGGACTCTGGCTCTGGCTCTGCTCTGCGCTTTGAGCAAGTTTTCGATGCTGTGAGTGCTGTGACTGAAAATTATTATAATATTATATTTCATCCACATTACACCACAACGAATTGCACATCGTCCAGTTGCTATTAATAGGCTAATGTTTTTTTCGAGGTACTAGTATAAAGCAGATTGGTTTCTAAGGAAGGCGAGAGAAAAAAGTGTTACGGTTGAACGCACTATCCGGGTATACGGCCTATTTGATTCTGGCCGAGTACCCGACACTAACTGTAGGTCCAAATCTTTAATCGAGGAATCGCGTAATTAATTTCCGAGGAAAAACAGTTAATGTAGTTGTAAAATTTGTTTGGAAGCTATGATAAGGGTGCAAGTGATACTTAGCCCTTTTCATAGCTCCTGGGAAAAGCAGTTACGCCCTTGGTGGTTTTTGGTTAGGCCTTTTACCGTCATGTTAGTGATTGATAAAGGCAGCAATAGGAGCGTGTTCCATCCTTCTACAAATAGTAACTATTTCCGTTCCAACCTCACCAAAAGTTACTAACTACGTAACTACGGATCTCTGTAACGTGATTGGTCGGATTCGCCCGTGTCATGATATTCTGCTGGAAAATGGAAAAGTCGTTCCAGCCTTGACGGCAAAAAGCCAGAGTTCGTGACGTCACGCGTAGTAACTACGGTAAGTAGGATGGAACACGCTCTAGATTGAGCGCCTGAAATAGCCAGAAAAAAAAAACAGAAGATGGCCATTTTTTTAAACCTGAAGAAAAAGTGTTAGATACGCCCTTATCATAGCAAATTATCGAATTCAAAAATGACCGTATAATCGTGACGGTTGTAAAAATTAATTTTTTGTTTATATTCAAACAATGTTTACAATGGATACGTCAGCTTTGCGTCAGCTCTCATGACCTATTAGGTGACGTATTTGTTGTAAACATTGACTGAATATATGTTTCAAAGTCAGTTTGGGCTCAAAGAATATTTAAAGTTGTTTTCTTTTCAGGTCCGGCGAATAATGAAGTGGTTTAGGAAAAAAAAAACAAAAGAAAACAGTTGGAACTATTCAACTGTAAACAGACAATTGTAAAAAAAAAAAACTGGAATCAACTGTATTAAGTTGTGAACTGTTGTTTACAGTTAAAAACAGTTGGAACCAGTTGTTTATATCCAACTGTAAAAATACAATTGTAAAAAAAAAAAACTGCATAGAGATGGTTGTAAAATTACAGTTGTTTCTTCAAGTCAGGTGAATAATACAATTGTTTACAGTTAAAAACAGTTGGAACCAGTTGTTTACATCCAACTGTAAAAAGACAATTGTAAAAAAAAAAACTGGAATCAACTGTATTAAGCTGTGAACAGTTGTTTATAGTTAAGAACAGTTGTAACCAGTTGTTTACATCCAACCGAGAATGAAAAAAAAAATTGTACAGAAAAAAAATCAAATATATTCGGTTGTTGACAACCGGTTGTAGCAAGCACAAATAATCATACAGAACCTCTGTCTTGGCACTATGCAGCGACTATGAATACCCCGGCAAAAGGACCTAGAGATATTTATACCGCAGCTTTTTACCCGTCTATTGTAAAAAGTCCCTCCTTTATCGGTTGTGCGTCACCGATTTTGGACATTTTTATTCCTAATTCGGAGAATTAAAATCCGAATTTGGAGAGTTATAATCCGATGCAGGATTAAAAGGCTAGAGCGCTAAATACTGCAGATACTACTGCAGTATTTCCGTCTTCCGTCTTCGCTATTGCTGATCACAGAGAAATAAAATGCAAGAGGCGCACTCCGCGCACTGAACGCTTCTTAGAGCGTCTAGAGAACCGATCAGCTTTGCCTTCTACGTTTCTTCACGGCGGCGTCACAGCGACATAGCTAATCATAGAGGTAACGAAACGTTATGTGGCGCGAAGCTACTAACCTCCGCTCGTTCGCAGCGAAAAAGTACAGAGACATATTCAAAAATAATAATTTTTTTGTATATATACAGAGAAACATAAAAAAAAACAGTTGAAAAAAAAAAAAAACTGGAATCAACTGTATTAAGCTGTGAACAGTTTATTACAGTTAACAACAGTTGAAACCATTTGTTTATATCCAACTGTAAAAAGACATTTGTAAAAAAACAACTGCATAAAGATAGTTGTAAAATTCCAGTTGTTTTTTCAAGTCGGGTGAATAATACAATTGTTTACAGTTTAAAACAATTGGCATCCAATTGTAAAAAAACAACTAAAATCAACTGTATTAAGCTGTGACCAGTTGTCTACAGTTGAAAACAGTTGGAACCAGTTCTTTATATCCAACTGTAAAAAGACAATTGTAAAAAAAAAAACTGCATAAAGATGGTTGTAAAATTACAGGTTTTTTTTCAAGTCGGGTGAATACTACAACTGTTTACATTTAAAAACAATTGGAACCAATTGTTTACATCCAACTGTAAAAAGACAATTGTAAAAAAACAACTGGAATCAACTGTAAAGTTAAGCTGTGACCAGTTGTCAACAGTTGAAAACAGTTGGAACCAGTTGTTTATATCCAACTGCAAAAATACAACTGTAGAAAAACACTGCATAAAGATGGTTGTAAAATTACAGTTGTTTTTTTTCAAGTCACGTGAATAATACAATTGTTTACAGTTAAAAACAGTTGGAACCACTTGTTAACATCCAACTGTAAAAAGACAATTGTAAAAAACAACTGGAAGCAACTGTATTAAGCTGTGAATTAGTTTACAGTTAAAAACAGTTGTAACCAGTTCTTTACATTGAACCTAGAATGAAAAAAAAATTGTAAAGAAAAAAATCAAATGTATTCGGATGATGACAACCAGTTGTAGCAAGAACAAATAATCAGACAGAACCTCTGTCTTGGTACTATGCAGCGACTATGAATACCCCGGCAAAAGGACCTAGAGGTATTTATACCGTAGCTTTTTACCCGTCTATTTTAAAAAGTCCCTCCTTTATCGGTTGTGCGTCACCGATTTCGGACATTTTTATTCCTAATTCGGAGAATTAAAATCCGAATTTGGAGAGTTATAATCCGATGCAGGATTAAAAGGCTAGAACGCTAAATACTGCATATACTACTGCAGTATTTCCGTCTTCCGTCTTCGCTGTTGCTGATCACAGAGAAAGAAATTGCAAGAGGCGCACTCCGCGCACTGAACGCTTCTTAGCGCGTCTAGAGAACCGATCAGCTTTGCCTTCTACGTTTCTTCACGGCGGCGTCACAGCGACATAGCTAATCATAGAGGTAACGAAACGTTATGTGGCGCGAAGCTACTAACCTCCGCTCGTTCGCAGCGAAAAAGTACAGAGACATATTCAAAATAATAATTAAAAAAAAAATTTATATACAGAGAAATATAAAAAAACAGTTGAAAAACAACAACAACTGGATTCAACTGTATTAAGCTGTGAACAGTTGATTACAGTAAAAACAGTTGGAACCAGTTGTTTATATCCAACTGTAAAAAGACAATTGTAAAAAAACAACTGCAGAAAGATGGTTGTAAAATCCAGTTGTTTTTTCAAGTCGGGTGAATAATACAGTTGTTTACATTTAAAAACAATTGGAACCAATTGTTTACATCCAACTGTAAAAAAAACAATTGTAAAAAAACAACTGGAATCAATTGTATTAAGCTGTGACCAGTTCTCTACAGTCGAACACAGTTGGAACCAGTTCTTTCTATCCAACTGTAAAAAGACAATTGTAAAAAAACAACTGCATAAAGATGGTTGTAAAATTACAGGTCTTTTTTTCAAGTCGCGTGAATAATACAATTGTTTACAGTTAAAACAGTTGGAACCAATTGTTAACATCCAACTGTAAAAAGACAATTGTAAAAAAACAACTGGAATCAGCTGTATTAAGCTGTGAACAGTTGTTTACACTTAAAAACAGTTAGAACCAGTTGTTTACTGAAACTGTAAAAAGACAACTGTAAAAAAACAACTGGAATCGACTGTATGAACCTGTAAACAGTTGTTTACAGTTAAAAACAGTTGGAACCAGTTGTTTATATCCAACTGTAAAAAGACAATTGTAAAAAAACAACTGCATAAAGATAGTAAGTAAGTAAGTAAGTAAGTAATTTATTTATAACCCGCCGTTTTCAGAAAGCGGAGTAAATGAAGAAAATAAATAAAACACATAAACATACACAAAAAGACACTTAATTTCAATCGTCGGCCAGGAAGCAGTGTAGAAGGTCGTGCGCTGGTTGGGTTCTGTTGTCGATGATTTTTGATAGCGACGAAGAAACATCCAAAAGGGTAACACTTGCATCTTGAATTTTGAACTTCTCCGTCAAAGTATGGTTATGGCATAATTTCGACAAGTGGAGCAGGTGCTTTGCATATTTAAAATAACATGATCTCATCTTTTTTATCTCCTTCTTTCGCAGAACATGAGTGACACCAGAACGAAATAGTATAGAAGGAGCGCAGAAGGTGCTGTACAATTTTCCCAAAGCTTTACGATTATAGCGCCCCCGGTTGGGGACGATGCGCCCATAGGCGGTACGGATTGATCTAGAAACTTCTTGAACAACCGAAGAGCAAAATTTTGACAACGAGGATTTGAATGTTATGCCAAGCCATCGTAGAGATTCTGTTGATCTGACGACGAACGATCCAAGAGAGATAGAAGAATTAGCATTCAAACGATTTGACGAAGGGTTGAAATGCAGGTACTCACATTTTGAAAGGTTAACTTCAAGACCGATTTTGAGAAGTTCCGACGACAGCTTAAAGACATTTTTGGTGAGTGTGGATCGGGTACGGCTTACTAAGAGCAAGTCGTCCGCGTAAGCTATGTAGCTGAAGGCATGGTCTTTATAAAAGTAAGCAGGGTGTAAAGAACTGAGACAAGAAGATATGGCCGATTTGAAAATGTAGGGAGATAAGACTCCCCCTTGGCGAACACCAGTTCGGACAGGAATAATCTCTGACAAGCTACCTTGCCATTTAAACCTTACTGAGGAATGACCATACCAAAATTTTAACAGACTGACAACAGACAGATTCACGCCAGAAGTAATGAGAGAGAAGAGGGCCTGAGAATGCGTTATATTGTCAAAAGCACCAGCTATATCTATAGAACATATATGAATAGCAGACTTCTCGCGGGTAGCCTGCTTCATCATTTTTGTTAATATGTGATGAGCGTGCGCAGAACTGGCGCTCGAACGGAATCCAAGTTGCATTGAACCAAAACGACATTTTTCAATTAATTCTGGAAGAAGGACGTATTCCAGGATTTTGCTTATGGTACAAGAAACTGTAATTGGTCGATAGCTTTTGCAAAGGTCTGTGTCTTTCCCTCGTTTAATCACCGATGTTACAGTACCCGAGAGGAAACTATTCGGAACCAAACCCTGGCATAAACAAATTTGAAACAGAAGTTGGAGGTGTTGTGTTAGTTGTAAAATTCCAGTTGTTTTTTCAACTCGGGTGAATAATACAATTGTTTACAGTTAAAAACAATTGGAACCAGTTGTTTATATCCAACTGTAAAAAGACAATTGTAAAAAACAACTGAAATCAACTGTATTAAGCTGTGACCAGTTGTCTACAGTTGAAAACAGTTGGAACCAGTTCTTTATATCCAACTGTAAAAAGACAATTGTAAAAAAACAACTGCATAAAGATGGTTGTAAAATTACAGTTCTTTTTTTCAAGTCGCGTGAATAATACAATTGTTTACAGTTAAAACAGTTGGAACCAATTGTTAACATCCAACTGTAAAAAGACAATTGTAAAAAAACAACTGGAATCAACTGTATTAAGCTGTGAACAGTTGTTTACACTTAAAAACAGTTAGAACCAGTTGTTTACTGAAACTGTAAAAAGACAACTGTAAAAAAACAACTGGAATCAACTGTATGAACCTGTAAACAGTTGTTTACAGTTAAAAACAACTGGAACCAGCTGTTTAAATCCAACTGTAAAAAAACAGTTGTAAAATCACAACTGGAATCAACTGTATTAGGCTGTTAACAGCTGTTTACAATTGAATTCAACTGTAAACAGTCGTTAACAGTTGTAAACAGTCGTTAACAACTGTAAACAGCTTAATTATTTCCATACGGGACAGATGTCTCTGTCTGTTACCACGTGTCCAGAATTCAAATTTTGCGCCGCTACAAGAGTCCTGCCTAGCTTTTGCTTGCAGGGAAGCTCGGAAGGTTGAATTTTCTCGATGGGCTGTCCAAGCACAGCTTCGATAATCCGGATCTGAAAGAAAAGTGGCAGATTTAATTCGAAGAAACTGACGGCATACACGACTGCAGCACATAAGTTTTTCTCATGACGCGAATAGACGATCAGGTTTCCCCGGCTAAGTTTTTTAGATATCCGTCAGTCAATTGAAGAAATATATTCTTTTTCGTATGGATCTGGATATCCGGGCCTAAATAGCAGTTTGGGATCCCCGAACCTGATCTCCTGTCCGAGTTACCAGTCTTCTTTTTTTTTAACTAAAATAATAATTTTCCCGTAGAGCTCATTTCGATCCAGCTTAATTTGCTAATTATTTCAGCTCGAGTTTCACAGTCTAGGCAAAGTATAAATATGATGCCATTACAGACTTGCGGCCAAGCTATTTGTGAAGCGACTTCTGCATGTCAAATATGTTTAAATGCCGTAAAGTTACGTACTTTGTGTTTCGCCACTCTGGAGAGAAAAGACGAACCACGATCAGGTACCAGTCTTCTGCTCCTGAGCTATAAGACAGAACGTGGAGCTACCGGCTACCGCGGAGACGATCAGGTTTTCGCGGTTAGGTTTTTATGGTACTTGCAGCTTCGCCCAAGTATCATATACCCTTCACTTTTCGGTCTGTCTGTCGCTCGGTCAGGCCACTATTCTCGAGTTAGGTTACTTACAGAAGTGGTAGGACGATGAAACTTGGCAGGCATATTAGGGACCCGACCAAACTAAGTGGGAAATAGCCACTTTCCCGATCCGACCACCGTGGGGGAGTGGAGGGAGGGGGAATTAGGTCTTTACATTTCCATCACAACGTGGAACAAACTCCAATCTCATCGTATGGATTTCAACATCCTGATAGGAATTCCAGTCTGGGTTGCCCCCGTCCCTGATTTCCAGTCCGAGCTACCAGTGTTCCTCTCCATGACTCAAGTACAGAATAAAGATCTACCAAGAAAATACAGAATCGTATTCCAATTCGATTGTGTTCTTACCCGACAAGAACAAACAATGGCGGCCAAATAACGTAGTACAACAAAAAGACAACACAAGAAGTTAATGTTTACATTGAACATAACATAAAAAGATACTGCCAAATCGCACGAACAGGGAAGACCAATAGGGGTTCAGTTAACCAGTGGAAGATTTGAAATCGTACACTCTTTCATCAAAAATCTTTGCAACAGTATAAGTTAGAATTTCTGTGACAACAAGGACTTATTGGCCCACTGGGGGAAATGCAGGAGATATTCGGCAAATTTGAAATAGATCCTATAAACACAGATACAAACGAAATTGAAGAATTTCAAACATAGAAACAAGGTATCGAGTAAAGTGAAACTGTGTCGCAACTTTGGATTGAGCAGATTATTCTCTACCACCACAAGTTCGCTACACTTTAAATTTTTACCCTCCTTATGTTTTAGACACAACAAAAACGGCTGGCCGTCATCAACTGCTTGCACAAAGATGAACATTGATCTATTATTTCTAGACTACTCCTCAGCTTTTGGGAAACTGTACTGACCTGATTAAAGGACTTGCTAGCGTGTATCACTTTTCCATATAGTACGTTATGGTGCAATAATCAATGTTCCTTCTATTGTGAGAGCTTAACTACAGTACTCGTTTCCCAGTAGGACATCTGATCGTATCTTACGCACGTATTGGGGCTTGAAAAGATCTCTAGCAAATATGGATTTATGTGAGAATCGGTCCGTTTCTTATATAAATATTTCCGAACTGCTAAAGATCTTTTCCATCCCAGTTGATTGTTTGATTACAGACCTTCAGAGACGCTAAAAAACGCGAGATTTACTATAGGGCTAGTGAAACCCGGCGTTTCCTAATATATGCATGTTGGGTTTGACATCATTTTAACCAGGTCGACATGTAACAGTGACGTGTAAACTCTTTCATCTTTTGTCCGTCATACCCTCCTTGACAATGATCGAATCGTGCTAGTCCAAATTCCAAAACAAAGACTGCACCATCTATGTAGTAGACTCTCAGTACCGGTTTTTGATCCAAGAGAGCAGGAGCCAGCGCTTCTCGATTCCTTGTTCTAGAATTTGATTGGTCGGTTATGCTCGCTTCCTTGCTTGTGGTCCTTGTGGGAGAGTCCACGGTCGGCTATGACTCATCCCATCCCAATTCATCCATTCAGGTCCAACTGTCCAAGTCAGAATCAGCAACCAGTTCAGTTCAAAGATCGTCAGTCCAGCCGGTGCGCAGTTGTCAATCGATTTTTATTTCGAGTCTGTGTGTTCTAGCTTCTAGGTAGTTAATTTGAACGAGCTGTATTGTACGGTATGCTGCATTTAAGTTCTGAAAGGATTTTTGATAGAAGAGTCATAAGGTCCCGTGGTAAGTCGCTCAGGAGCTTTCGAGCTTCCTGTAGCTTTCGATTACCTTCCTCGAGTCCTTCCCACTTGATTTCGGGCCTAGGGCATGCATACTTATTTTGCATAGTTTCAGTCGTACTACGGTAGATGCACGGGCATCAGGTATGGGGTGGGAGGGGGGACCCCCCCCCCCATATTTGTCGGTAAAAAAAAATTGAGGCAAAGAACAACAGTTGATTTGTTTCTTGGAAACAGTCCGTTCTTGTTGAAATAGTCGATTTTTCTTGAGAACAGTCGGTTATTCGTTAAAATAGTCAATTTTTTTTAAGAACGGTCGTTTTTTTCTGAAAACCAGTCGATTCTTCGTAAAAAAAAATGTTTTTTTCTTAAAAACAGTCAGTTGTCAAAAATGACTAGCCAGTCGATAAATGCGTTGCCCACCCAAACTATTTTTGGTTAGTAATGCCTCTCCGTAGAGGTATTGTACTTACTCGGGACGGCTTAACTTCGATTGTTGAATTCTTGTATGACACCTTCGGCTAAAGTGCCCTACAGGCGTTATTCTGTCGGTCGGATGGTCGCGAATAAGGGTACTTCCAGACGAGTTAAGACGATGCGGCTTGTCAGGCGTATTAGGAAAACTGCCAGATTGACTAGGAAACTGCCATCTCGCGGGTCCCGTCACCCAGGGGGGAATAGAATAGAATATAATTTACCAAAAAAGCCAGAGGGCCATGGCAACAAAAACTCTAAGAAACGCACTCACTTACATAGCTAACAACAAATAATAGATGGAGGGGGAATCCGGAGTCTTGTGCTACGCAAGGGAGGACAATCCAGGACTGCATGCGACATGCAGGCCGTGTTGCCAGGTCGCCGAGACAGAAAAGTACTTTAATTGACGCGAAAAAATACTTTTGGGTGCCAAAAATCACTACGCAATTTTTTTTTCCCGATTCTTAAATAAAATATAAAACGAGGAAATACGCGGTCGATTTTTACAAATTGCTGCAATAACTAAGCGTAATATTTAAGTAAAACATTGAAATTCAGGGTTCCTGGGACAGCGATATGGTTGTCTGATGTAGGCAGAAACTCGGTCATGGTATTGAATCTCCGGACTTGACATAAGTAATATATAAGTAATGACAAAATGAAATGTATTGGATCACATGTCTGATGCAGTGATGGGTTGAAGGAGCTGTCCAGGACATTAAGAATACTTCTAGCTTTTAAATCGAGAAGAACGCGAGTGATGTTTTCATCAGTTTTGTTTTAATTGACGGCTTGCCATCAACTGTGATTGTGGACAATTGGGGGACTGAGACAATGGGCAATTTATGTCCTGAGTTTCGGCAAAACTTTCTGGCCTTTCCCATACTACAATAATGTACTGTTTTCATTTTCGAACTGTCGAGATGCAAATTTTCTCCTCTGCTAATTAGGACGACGGTACACATAAATTTCCGTGTACCTTTTGAGTTTTTTTTTAATTCATGGTCAGCGACCCCTCCTGTAGCTTTACATCTTATTTTGAAAAGGGAAAACTTTGATTCACAAGAATGCATGGACAAGCCAGCAGCAGCAACATTCCCTATCTTCGTGTTGCCTGGTTAAAATCAATAGGCAGATACCTCTTAAAGTGATGACTTCTCATTTTTTCGGTTGTAAACGATACATTAATTATTTTTGTTTAAAGCTGCTCCATCGGACAATTTGATGTGTCTAAAAATCAGATCCAATTCAGACTTTTTATGAATTATACCTAGGCTATTTATCTTGAAAAATACATTCTAGCTCCTTTAGATTCCCTGTTATCACGGATAAATCCCTCACTTTCAGAAGATCACGTACCCACGTACAGTGCTCCTGCCCCTTCCATTTTCAAATAAATTCTATAACGCGAGCATATAGTCGAAAATCACTACGTAATGCTAAATTTGATCAGAAAATCACTACCTCACTTTCGGTCCTCGAAATCACCACGTTTGGTGATTCATCACTACACCTGGCAACATTGCATGCAGTACACTCGAACGAGTGATCCGACTCAATTGAACTTCGTAACTGTCAAAGTCGGCCACCGAGGGTGATTTAGAGAGGGAGGGGGGTACATAGCGTGGAGATATCAGGAAGGAACTTGGTGGACAGGACTATCTCATGCCTTTGGTGAGCTCGATGGTGTCTCGGAAAATCCATCCGACTTTGACAGTCTTAGCTGATATGCAGGGGCGTCGCAAGGGGGGGGGGGGTGCAGCACCCCCCACCTTTTTGAGAAACTGTATATAACCCCTTTTTGCAGGTAAAGATATGGATTCGCTAGGTGCAGAAGCAGCTAAGTCAGGTGATGGTGTTCCGAGTGACCTCAGGCAACCTCTCGTCGTCTACGCGACGCGCGACTATGAACTGAAGTACAATAAATGGAGAGAAGACCGCGTATTTTGTGACCTTACAGTAATCGTCGAGAACGAGCGTTTTTTCGTCCATAAAAATGTACTCTGTGCGAAAGCTCATGTATTCGAGACGATGCTACTGAGCAGGATGAAAGAATCTAAAACAAATGAAATTGTTGTGAATGAAGTCGACGTAGACGTTTTCAGGCTGTTTCTTGACTATGTGTACACAGGGTGCGTTTCCCTGACCGAAAATGTAGCAGTGCCGCTGGTCAAGGCGGCTCACCTGTACGGGGCAGATGCTCTTGTCCAAGCCCTTGACAAAGTTCTTGCAGGTTCAGTAACGGAAGAGAACTGCGTGTGCTTGTGGCTACTTGGTGAACAGTTACAGCTCCCAGCTGTGATAGATTGCTGCGTTAAGTTCACTTCACTCCATCTGGACAGCGTAGAGGATACCAAAGGTATTCCCTCTCACTTTCTGGAGCCTTTGAAAAAGAATGGAGCCACCGATACGACGTTCACTATGCTCTTCATGAAGTGGGTTGAGGCAAAGAAACCCATTCAAGATCGCGTGACCCTTTTGAATCTTATCGATTTCCGGCGTGTTAGTTGTGAAATCGGAAAGAAGCTAACAACCTCCAAGAATCTAGCGACTGAAGAAAAAGACGTAGTATTTGACCGTCTCGGTCTTCTCTATTTCAACCTGGAATCGTCCATACGTAGAAGGGTCCATTTGACCAGCCAGAAAATTGTTCCGGAGCAAGGGAGCTTGGGTTCAGGGAAATATGAAGAGATAGCCAAGACTATTTTTGGTCCCCTGGTGCGATTGGGTTTATACGGACACCAGAGCGAGATTGCTGAACGCCGGATTATGACCGTGGAATGGGTGATAGTTCGTGAAGACTATCCGTCTTGTACAGATCTAGTCACGCCCGAGATGATCTGTATTATAAATCGTCATTCGTACGATGACGATCGGCATGACTTGGTCGTAATTCGGAAAGATGGAGGTGTTGCATGGAAACTAGAATCCTGCCGGATCAAATGGTTAGGAAACAGCGGTCTAGACATTACTTGCGACCTGATCAGTACTAAGTTGGGCCAGAAGCATGAAGTCGTCGCTTGCGCTAAAGTAAAAGGCTCCTGGGGCTTACCTGGTGCCTCATTCTATCTTGAAATGATTTTCCAAGAAGAGGAAGCCGCAGAATAAACCCACCAAAAATGAAATTATGTGTGTCTCTTGTGTTCATTTTTATTTTGTCAATAAACCATCAAATCCCTTTTTTGGATTCGTTTTTAAACACTCCGGCAACAAATTTCGCTAAGGCTGGATAATGGTAAGAACCTGTGTCTCTCAGTCACTGCACTGCGCATAGTAAAAATCAGGTTTCGGTAAATATTGGGTCGGTGCCCGAGACCTTGTATATTATTTGTTGGGCATACTATCGTAGGTCTGTCGTGTTCACGTTTCAGAGACATGAAAGTACACAAGTTTTGGGTACAGCGAAAGTGATCCGTCGGATTCGCCATTCTCCAATTCGATCCTAGCGGACTAAAGTTCGATTGGAAACGCTACTCGAGTTTACTCGTATGACTCATCACCAAACGAGGTTTATAACTCAGACTTAATATTTAAAACAGGAAATTAGTTAACTTCAGCCCTTATGATTGTGCTAAATAAATAAAAATTAAGTAAAAGAAAACATGGAAAGCTAGTAGTAATAATCAGTAAGAGATAACAGTAATCGCAACATCAGAAACCCTAGCTGTGGCGAGGCGTTTAAGGCGTCAAGTCGATCAATCAAATTTCTTTCCAAATAGCTCAAAGCTAGAAGCGGAGTAAAATATTTAAGAATTACACAAAAACGAAACAAATTAACTAACACAAAAGCTATGACCAGAAATAAAAGACGGGATAAAATTTTGTGAAAATTGGGCAGAAAAATTGGCAGTATATGCAGAAAACAGACTGCCAAGTGTTCCTCTAGGACCGACGCATTTCTGCGGTCAGTTAATTCGGGAACATGTAGTTTAATAGGAGCCTCTTCGTATAAAATGTTATGATCACCTGACTGATTCTCACATCTTACTTAATCCGCTAGAAGCACTCGCTAGAAAAACGCGAGTTGCTTAGTAGTCGGACCATAGATATGTTGCAAGAAGGTTAGAGTCGGGTGTTCTACACATAGAGCAAATCACCAATCCACCACTGCCTTAAGATGACTTGTCCCAGGAGTCTCCATGTCAAACAGTATCATCCTCTCTCAGAAGGTCAGTGTAGGCTAACAACTAAAAGATCCTACAGCTACATATACAAGAAAACATGAGATCATTGTTGAGATTGGCCGTTTCAATAGGCTACACAAATTGAACTTTCTCACAGGCATGGACATGGAAAATGGTCAATTTCCTTACTCCAAATGGTTTGGAAACTTTTACACAGATGTCTCTGTCTTCTACCACGTGTCCAGAATTCAAATTTCGCGCCGCTACAAGAGTCTTGCCTAGCTTTTGCTTGCAGGGAAGGTTGAATTTTCTCGATGGGCTGTCCAAGCACAGCTTCGATAATCCGGATCTGAAAGAAAAGTGGCAGATTTAATTCGAAGAAACTGACGGCATACACGACTGCAACACATAAGTTTTTCTCATGACGCGAATAGACGATCAGGTTTCCCCGGCTAAGTTTTTTAGATATCCGTCAGTCAATTGAAGAAATATATTCTTTTTCGTATGGATCTGGACATCCGGGCCTAAATAGCAGTTTGGGATCCCCGAACCTGATCTCCTGTCCGAGTTACCAGTCTTCTGCTCTTTTTTTTTTTTACCCAAAATAATAATTTTCCCGTAGAGCTCATTTCGATCCAGCTTAATTTGCTAATTATTTCAGCTCGAGTTTCACAGTCTGGGCACAGTATAAACATGATTCCATTACAGACTTGCGGCCAAGCTATTTGTGAAGCGACTTCTGCATGTCAAATATGTTTAAATGCCGTAAAGTTACGTACTTTGTGTTTCGCCACTCTGGAGAGAAAAGACGAACCAGGATCAGGTACCAGTCTTCTGCTCCTGAGCTATAAGACAGAACGTGGAGCTACCGGCTACCGCGGAGACGATCAGGTTTTCGCGGTTAGGTTTTTATGGTACTTGCAGCTTCGCCCAAGTATCATATACCCTTCACTTTTCGGTCTGTCTGTCGCTCGGTCAGGCCACTATTCTCGAGTTAGGTTACTTACAGAAGTGGTAGGACGATGAAACTTGGCAGGCATGTTAGGGACCCGACCAAACTAACTTGGAAATAGCCACTTCCCCGATCCGACCACCGTGGGGGAGTGGAGGGAGGGGGAATTAGGTCTTTACATTTCCATCACAACGTGGAACAAACTTTTATTCCAGCAATGTTTTCTACGGATACGTCAGCTAAGATTCTTCATAAGCGATATTTCGGCCCTTCTTGGCAAGGGTCCTCGTCAGGCTTCCAATCCTTTTGTTCAACTTCGGGGAAAGAAACAAACCTGTAATAAGTAACTGAAGCTTCTACAGACTATAAATATCTTATTAAAGTAAATTATCTTCAAATACTACTACAATGAAAAAACAAGAGCTACGAGCTCATATGGCACTTGTACGAGTAGACTGTACAAGAAAGTAGATGAGAACCTCACAAAATACACCCGCCATCCAAAAATGCGGTTCGGAAATAGAAATAGGATATTTAGTTTCACTCAATTCTGAGCAGTTCCGGCATCGTCTCGATTGTCTGCAGCAAATGCACATGACTGTTCAAACTTTCATCCCAATAAATCCATTTGTTTGATCCCTAGACGTGCTACACGATTTCCGGTACTCACTCTATCTCCACCTACCGTGGCCGAATAAGTTCCATCCCGATCGCTGCACTCTAAGCGTTTGTCAAAATTTCTGGTTCCCTCCACCAGCTCCCCCCCCCCCCCCCAAGTGACATCGGATCCGGTCCGGATTTAAAGTGGGACGTCTGAGACACGAGGTCATGCTAAATATCAACTTTCATCAAGATCCGACCAACCGTTCGCAAGTTAAAAATACCTCAATTTTGGCTTCCCCGTCCCTCCACCCCCACCCCCCCCCAGATGGTCAGATAGGGGAAGTGACTATTTCCTATTTAATCTGGTCGGGTCCTTGGCATGCTTGCCAATTTTCATTGTCCTAGCACATCAGGAAGCATCGAACTCGCGGGATCACTAGAAATTAGGACTCCCCCCCCAACTCCCCCAAAGTGAGCGGATCCGTTCCGGTTATGTCAGTCAGGTATCTAGGACTTGTGCTTGTTCTTTCTACCAAGTTTCATCCGGATCTCTCCACTCTGAGCGTTTTTCAAGATTTCCGGTTTCCCCTTCCAACTCCCCCCAATGTCACCGGCGTCTGAGACATGAGGTCCTTCCATATATCAAGTTTCGTTCGAGGGGTTGCTCTCTCTCCGCCACCGGTGTACACCTCGACACGGCACCGACACGGCACCGGCACGGCAAAGGCACGGCAATGGCGCAACACCGCGGCACCAGCTCGGCACCGGCTCGGCACCGCACGGCACCGGCACGGCACCGCACGGCACCGGCACGGCACCGGCGCGCCTCTAGCACGATACGCCGGCCACGGACAAATTTTCTGCAGAATACTCTTCGCCATCTGGTATCTGGTATCTGGCGCCCAATAACGAAGGTACTTGAATGAAAGAATTATTGAAAACATGCAACCGAAGAAGAAGCTGAACTAGATATGAGGAGATGCTGTTGACCAAATGCGCAAAGTGGTCAACCATGGTTTGGTACTGGTGCTTGGCGATACTTGGATTTTTCGATATATCGATATTTTCACTTTCGATATTAGATAATCGATATATCGATATTTCCGCTTTCGATATTCAACAATCGATATATCGATATTTTCACTTTCGATATTCGATAATCGATATATCGATACTGATATTTGCTTACCATGCTTCGTTTCGCCAAAAGCTAAGAACCAAATTTTCATTAAATAGCATCTTGGATCATTTCAAACTCAGAATAAATGAGAAATGAATTAGGGAAAACATATTGTCCAATTTCGGATATATAAGTGTAGGTTAGTTCGGATTATTTACAATAATTACGAGGAACAAATATCGTTTTCGATAGCGATATTTACGTTTCGATATCGATATTTGGTGCGATATATCGATCGATCCAAAACTTGAGTCAGTATATTTTGCTTCTGGTGAAGGTAATTCAGTGGCGACCAATCTTTTTTTCATATTTGTAGAGTGTGCTAAGAATGATACTTGGCAGGCATATTTAACTTGGAAAAAGTCAATTTCCCCATCAGACACTCTGGGAGTGCAATAGAGGTATGCTTATTTGAACGTTCGTGCTTCGAACTTTGCCATTTTCATGCACTTGCTGTGGCTAAATATATGTACCAGTTAGCCTAAGTAGGTAGTCAAGGAAGGAAAAGATTGGTTCATAAATTCTTTTATAGAGCCAACCACATTCCTTAAAGTACTCATCATAACCACAAAGTACAGAAAATACTTTGGAGCAAAACATATATTTTCATGATCCCCATGAGCCCATGATTATTTGTGAAACAAGGGTTTTGCTTCAAAATGAATTTCCAGCTCCCTTAAAGGACCCCTCGCACTAATCACTCTTCAACTTACAGTATTTTAAAGTATTTGAATACTTTAACTATGCTGTGCTTTCAATAAATAACTAACTGTTTTGGCTGTTTTAAGCCTTTTCCGAGACCCGTTGACTTCTAGCGAAACAGGGAAACAATTTGCATAACCGATTTTCCTGGTGGAAAAAATTCTCGCAGACAACCGTCGCGCAACCGTCTCGAACCGTCGACAGCGTGATACACATCGAAGGTAGCAAAACACGGCAAGTGAGAAAATCAGCGAGGTTTTGTTAGAGGGGTTAGAATGTACCGCACGAAACGTGGGTCTCCGGGTTTAGAAATATATGTAATGATTACGGAAGTAGGTTGCATTAGTATTATAGGTTGCATTAGTTTGAGCAAAATATACGACTACGTGATCCCCATGAGCCCATAGTCACTTTTGCCTAAAGGGTTTTGCTTTCACATGAATTTCTAGTGCCCTTAAAGTGCAAAAATAAAATACTTCTCACCAGATCATTCTCTTGATTTCCAAGGGCCCACAATCATTCTTATTTCAAGGGTATGGCTTATAATTAAACACAAGAAACCCAAGAATTTACAAATTCCTAAATTTCATCCTCTGACCCAGCCTTGCAAGTACCATATGAGCTGCTAGCTCTTGTATTCAACACACATTGCCGACTTCATTCTCGGCCAATATCTGATGAAATTTGTTTACATGTACATCAGAAATCGTGCTTTATCACAATACTGTAATTTGAAGTAAAAAAACCGCGGCACCGGCTTGGCACCGGCTCGGCACCGGCTTGGCACCGGCACGAAACCGCGGCACCGGCACGGCACCGCGGCGGCGGCACGGCACCGCGGCACCGGATCGGCACCGGCACGGCACCGCGGCACCGACAAGGCACCGGCTCGGCACCGCGGCACGCGCCACTTGGTGTACATCGTTTTTGGGAGTGAGCAACCCCTCGGTTTCGTTAAGATCCGACGACCCGTTCGTAAGCTGAAAATATTTAATTTTTCCAAATTTTTCCGGATTCCCCGTCCCTCCACTCCCCCCAAGACCCACCCCCAAGATTCATCGGATCCGGTCCGGACTCGAAATGAGACATCTGAGACACGAGATCTTTCCAGATATCAAGTTTCATTAAGATCCGATCACCCGTTCGAAAGTGATGAATGTCCCTATTTTCCGGATTCCGCCCCCTCCCCCACGATGGTCGGATCGAGCAAGTGACTATTTCCAACTTAGTCTGGTCCGGTCCCTGGTATGCCTGCGAAGTTTCATCGTCCTAGCTTGCGTGGAAGTGCCCAAACTATTATTTATGTTTCTTGACTATGTCCAGGTTAATCAGGTCGTCAATCTTTTAACAATATATACTTCCGCATACGCTCCCTAATACATCCAATATTCCTGACAAGTTCCATTATCCTAACAATGTAATTTGTTTAGATTATCCACTTTGTTTGTACTCCCGCATTCGCTACCTCATACATGGACTCGTGGCTCAGTTGGTAGAGCGTTGGACTTGTAACTCAGAGGTTCCTGGTTCGCTCCCGCACTCGGGCAGCCCTTTTTTTTGCTACTTTTCGCTCCACTTTTGCTTTATAGTTTCCGGACTCCCGGATCCGGGGAAAGTCGGATTGAAGAAATGATTAATTTTAAGTTGAGCTGGTCCGGTCCCTGATATGCCTGCCAAGTTTCATCGTCCTAGCTTATCTGGAAGTGCCCGAACTAGCAAAACCGGGACCGACAGACCGACAGACCGACAGACCGACTGACGGACAGAAATAACAATCGCTATATGGCACTTGAGTAAGCTCAAGTGCCATAACTAGTCCTGAGATTTAATTTTTGACACCGACGCTGTTTTTGCTGCACGATTGGGGCGATGACAGGAAAGGGTTTTTTCTGCATTTTGATCAACTTCGGTTTTTCTATTAATAAGGGGCTGAAAACTTAAATATTATTTTATTAATGGCCTCGTTCTACGTTTCTATTATGAGTACTCGCCTGTATCTATTGCTTTGAATAATCACTGCACGGAAAAACTAGTGCTGAGATTTAATTTTTGACACGGCTGCTGTTTTTGCTGCGCGATTGGGGCGACGGCAGAAAATATTTTTTTCTGCATTTTGATCGACTTCGGTTTTGTTGTTAATAAGGGACTGAGGCTTAAATTTTCTTCCCTTAATAACCCCGTTCCACGTTTCCGGTAGGGCGTACTCGCCTGTATCTCGGTTAATGCCTGCTCGGTTTTTCTTTATCTCAACGGCTTCTCGAATGGTTTGATGGAGTCCGGTGCACGTTGCAAGAATTTTGGCTTTTTCAAAATATACTGAATGGGATGGATTTTCGAAAATATGTTCTGCAAGTGCAGATTTGAAAGTATAGTTATGACGGTGTCCGTTGGAGAGGGCGTGGTCAATTCCTTGCTCATGCTCTGCAAGTCGTTTTCCGAAAGTTCCCTCTGTCCTTCCTACGTAACGCTTTCCGCAATCACAAGGTATTGAATAAATGCCTCTTTGGTACTGATTTGGGACTTTATCTTTTCCGGAGTTTAGGTAGGACAGCAAAGTATTTTGGGTTCTGTGAAAGACTTGGATGTTGTATTTTTTCAGACTTTTCGACAATTTTTCGGTTACTCCGCGGACGTACGGAAGGTAAACGCGGGCATTTTTTTCTTCTGCCTCACCGTTACTAGCAGAACTTACAGGATCTTTGGGGGATGAATGCAGCTTCAGTCGTCTTCTGATGATCTGTTCAACCAGTTGAACGGGGTATTTGTTTCCAAACAGGACGTCCCGAATGTGGCAAAGTTCGTCTTCTAGGAGATTTTTGTCGCAAATTTTGATGGCTCGGTCGACTAGTGAGATAACTACTCCGCGTTTCACATATTCTGGCTGGTAAGAATCATATGGAAGGTATCGGTCGTTGTGGGTGGGTTTTCTGTAGACTGAGCAGACAAAACTTCCTTCACTGTTAGCAATCAAGACATCTAGGTACGGTAGCTTCTGTGCATCATTTTCAAATTCAATCGTAAACTGGATAGTCGGTTGAACTGAGTTTAAAGTGTCAACGAAACTCACAATGTCTGTTTTTTGGCCTTCCCATGCTGTGAAACCATCATCAACGTAACGTTTGTAGAAACTTGGAACCATCGGCGCGATACTGAAAGCGATTTCTTCAATTTTCCTCAGCGTTAATTCGGCGAGTCCCTGCGAAATAGAGCTCCCCATCGCTGCTCCTTCATGCTGCCAGTAGAATTGCCCCATGTAGATGAAATATGTTGATTCCCAAACAAGTTTAAAACAATCTAGTATTTGGCTTACAGTTAGGGGGGTTTTGTCTGCCAGTTCGGGATATTTCTCTAGTGCTTCTTTTAGGGCATCCAGGGTGAAATCTTTCCTGAGACTGGTGAACAGAGATACAGCATCAATGCTTGCTTTTTGCGTTTCTTTGGTGACACGGTATTTTCTTAACTCTTGGACAAAATCAATAGAATGTTTTATGTAATGCGGCCCTGAATCTAGGAGTGGCCTTATTAACGAAGCTAGAAATCTGTCTAATTTCTTAGTTGGGGCTCGAACGTTTGCTACTATTGGGCGAAGGGGTCTACCTGTTTTGTGCACTTTAACTACTCCATAAAAACGCGGTGCTACCGGCCCGGTTACTTGGAACAAACTCCAATCTCATCGTATGGATTTCAACATCCTGGTAGGAATTCCAGTCTGGGTTGCCCCCGTCCCTGATTTCCAGTCCGAGCTACCAGTGTTCCTCTCCATGACTCAAGTACAGAATAAAGATCTACCAAGAAAATACAGAATCGTATTCCAATTCGATTGTGTTCTTACCCGACAAGAACAAACAATGGCGGCCAAATAACGTAGTACAACAAAAAGACAACACAAGAAGTTAATGTTTACATTGAACATAACATAAAAAGATACTGCCAAATCGCACGAACAGGGAAGACCAATAGGGGTTCAGTTAACCAGCGGAAGATTTGAAATCGTACACTCTTTCATCAAAAATCTTTGCAACAGTATAAGTTAGAATTTCTGTGACAGCAAGGACTTATTGGCCCACTGGGGGAAATGCAGCAGATATTCGGCAAATTTGAAATAGATCCTATAATCACAGATACAAACGAAATTGAAGAATTTCAAACATAGAAACAAGGTATCGAGTAAAGTGAAACTGTGTCGCAACTTTGGATTGAGCAGATTATTCTTTACCACCACAAGTTCGCTACACTTTAAATTTTTACCCTCCTTATGTTTTAGACACAACGAAAACGGCTGGCCGTCATCAACTGCTTGCACAAAGATGAAAATTGATCTATTATTTCTAGACTACTCCTCAGCTTTTGGGAAACTGTACTGACCTGATTAAAGGACTTGCTAGCGTGTACCACTTTTCCATATAGTAGGTTATAGTGCAATAATCAATGTTCCTTCTATTGTGAGAGCTTAACTACAGTACTCGTTTCCCAGTAGAACATCCGATCGTATCTTACGCACGTATTGGGGCTTGAAAAGATCTCCAGCAACATGGACTTATGTGAGAATCGGTCCGTTTCTTAGATAAATATGTCCGAACTGCTAAAGATCTTTTCCATCCCAGTTGATTGTTTGATCACAGACCTTCAGAGACGCTAAAAAACGCGAGATTTACTGTAGGGCTAGTGAAACCTGGCGTTTCCTAATATATGCATGTTGGGTTTGACATCATTTTAACCAGGTCGACATGTAACAGTGATATGTAAACTCTTTCATCTTTTGTCCGTCACACCCTCCTTGACAATGATCGAATCGTATTAGTCCAAAGTTGCGTTTTTTTGGATGTAGTTTCGCTTAAAAGCCGTTTTATTTGTCCATTCCATTTGCTTTAGTTTCGAACCTGAAACTACGGAGCTCAAACTAAAACTACCTCTCCGACGTAGTTTGGTGTAGTTTCACTTTCCGGAAACAAGAACTCAAATAAAACGCAAGTAAGACAAAACAAGAGCCAAACTACAAACTTTGACGAAACAAAAGTGAATCCAATAAAACGCACCTCAAATTCCAAAACAAAGACTGCACCATCTATGTAGTAGACTCTCAGTACCGGTTTTTGATCCAAGAGAGCAGGAGCCAGCGCTTCTCGATTCCTTGTTCTAGAATTTGATTGGTCGGTTATGCTCGCTTCCTTGCTTGTGGTCCTTGTGGGAGAGTCCGCGGTCGGCTATGACTCATCCCATCCCAATTCATCCATTCAGGTCCAACTGTCAAAGTCAGAATCAGCAACCAGTTCAGTTCAAAGATCGTCAGTCCAGCCGGTGCGCAGTTGTCAATCGATTTTTATTTCGAGTCTGTGTGTTCTAGCTTCTAGGTAGTTAATTTGAACGAGCTGTATTGTACGGTATGTTGCATTTAAGTTCTGAAAGGATCTTTGATAGAAGAGTCCTAAGGTCCCGTGATAAGTCGCTCAGGAGCTTTCGAGCTTCCTGTAGCTTTCGATTACCTTCCTCGAGTCCTTCCCACTTGATTTCGGGCCTAGGGCATGCATACTTAGTTTGCATAGTTTCAGTCGTACTACGGTAGATGCACGGGCATCAGGTATGGGGTGGGAGGGGGGACGCCCCCCCATATTTGTCGGTAAAAAAAAATTGAGGCAAAGAACAACAGTTGATTTGTTTCTTGGAAACAGTCCGTTCTTGTTCAAATAGTCGATTTTTCTTGAAAACAGTCGGTTATTCGTTAAAATAGTAAATTTTTTTTAAGAACGGTCGTTTTTTTCTGAAAACCAGTCAGTTGTCAAAAATGACTAGCCAGTCGATAAATGCGTTGCCCACCCAAACAATTTTTGGCTAGTAATGCCTCTCGGTAGAGGTATTGTATTTACTCGGGACGGCTTAACTTCGATTGTTGAATTCTTGTATGACACCTTCGGCTAAAGTGCCCTACAGGCGTTTTTCTGTCGGTCGGGTGGTCGCGAATAAGGGTACTTCCAGACGAGTTAAGACGATGAGGCTTGTCAGGCGTATTAAGAAAACTCTCAGATTGACTAGGAAACTACCATCTCGCGGGTCCCGTCACCCAGGGGGGAATAGAATAGAATATAATTTACCAAAAAAGCCAGAGGGCCATGGCAACAAAAATTCTAAGAAACGCACTCACTTACATAGCTAACAACAAATAATAGATGGAGGGGGAATCCGGAGTCTTGTGCTACGCAAGCGAGGACAATCCAGGACTGCATGCGACATGCAGGCCGTGTTGCCAGGTCGCCGAGACAGAAAAGTACTTTAATTGACGCGAAAAAATACTTTTGGGTGCCAAAAATCACTACGCAACTTTTTTTTCCCGATTCTTCAATAAAATATAAAACGAGGGAAATACGCGGTTGATTTTTACAAATTGCTGCTATAACTAAGCGTAATATTTAAGTAAAACATTGAAATTCAGGGTTCCTGGGACAGGGGTATGGTTGTCTGATGTAGGCAGAAACTCGGTCATGTGTATCAAGAACAAATAAGAGCAAGAACTGCTGTCTCCCTATCTCTGTCACACACCCAAGCTGAGTCGAGTCGACTCCCGACGCAAATGAGCGGAGGTGGATCTCACCCGAGACATCAAAAGTCGTTACCTCTACAGAGAAGGTGTAACGCAGTAAACCACTCAGGAAGAAAAATCGAATGGAGGCAGCAGTGATAAGCCTGTTCACACTGGACTGGGCGGGCGCTGAAACAGCGGTTGCCGGCTCATTGATTCAGACAAGCTTTGGGGGGTTGACAAGAAAATTCCGAAGCAATTAAGAATATATCAAAATATACAGAAACAGCCATTTGATGCAAAGCAGATTTTACAGATGCGTCAAATTTAGTTAAAAGTACGACAAACTGTATATATATCTGTATTGAAAAACCCAAAGGCCGTATACAGGTAACGTAAGATATATGGTAACGTAAATTGTATCTTTTCGGGGTCAATTCAATTAAGTGGTGTCAATATCCAGAACAAGAAGAGATAAATTTCATTCCAGGTATTTGCTCTCATCTGAGAATATCAGATGAAAACAGGCAGATTCTTTAAAAAAAATAAGGCCGTCTTTCAGGTTTAATATGCTCAGTGGAAATGAACAAATATTACGCAGATGGAATAGGCTTCTACTCTGACAAACTAACCAGAAACAATTTTGAATTAAATTAAAAAAAAAAACTAGGACTTCTATGCGGGTCCTAGACAAACTAGAACCCATGTGGCAAGGCCTCAGTACGAAAACCAAAGTCTTTATTTGATTGGAAAATACTCCGTTGACATCGAATTATTTGTAAGTAGTGAACTAAAAGACAAAGGAGATAGACCAAGTTGAGTTGAACTTTCGTCTTTCGATTAACTACTGAATCGAAATCTAACTCACTAAATCGAAATCTATACAATTATACATTTCGGAAAAAAAAGAAGAAAAGACACAAAATATACACTCACCTACTGGTATTATTTTGACTATTCCATGCTATTCTACCATTTCGGTAATTTCAGTAATCCTCGAAAGCCTTAATTACGTTACTCTTAGTTTACACTCGTCTGACAAACTTAATACTACAGATGTTGAAACTCAATGGGTCATGACTTCAGTGCGTGTGCTTCAAACCCCGGTTTGCATTGTATGGTTCTCCCGAGAGACATAAAAAGGAATGTCACAAGGGATTTCAATCTTCATATTGATGGTCATGGTACAAAAGCGATTGTGAATGACCATCGTCAAGTTCGCTTTTTGCTTTTCGCGTCACTAAAATTCACTAATCAGACGCCAGCGTTTACTCAAACAAAATCAACGCTGTTTCCTTCCCGTGTGAACAGGCCAGAACATCCGCCTCGCTAGTGGCTGCTTTGTTTTCTTCGTCAAGTGTGTAACGGCGGAGAGTCGGAGACCAACGAGTATACACTAGCGACCAAGAAATGGCTCCACCTCCGCTCATTGTTGTCGCAACATTTTTAGTCGGTGGATGGACGAGAGACCATTGTTCTTACTCGTTATTTGTTCTTGATGGTATTGAATCTCCGGACTTGACATAAGTAATATATAAGTAATGACAAAATGAAATGTATTGGATCACATGTCTGATGCAGTGATGGGTTGAAGGAGCTGTCCAGGACATTAAGAATACTTCTAGCTTTTAAATCGAGAAGAACGCGAGTGATGTTTTCATCAGTTTTGTTTTAATTGACGGCTTGTCATCAACTATGATTGTGGACAATTGGGGGACTGAGACAATGGGAAATTTATGGCCTGAGTTTCGGCAAAACTTTCTGGCCTTTCCCATACTACAATAATGTACTGTTTTCATTTTCGAACTGTCGAGATGCAAATTTTCTCCTCTGCTAATTAGGACTACGGTACACATAAATTTCCGTGTACCTTTTGAGGCTAATTTTTAGGTTTTTTTTTAATTCATGGTCAGCGACCCCTCCTGTAGCTTTACATCTTATTTTGAAAAGGGAAAACTTTGATTCATAAGAGTGCATGGACAAGCCAGCAGCAGCAACATTCCCTATCTTCCTGTTGCCTGGTTAAAATCAATAGCAAGATACCTCTTAAAGTGATGACTTCTCATTTTTTCGGTTGTAAATGATACATTAATTATTTTTGTTTAAAGCTGCTCCATCGGACAATTTGATGTGTCTAAAAATCAGATCCAGTTCAGACTTTTTATGAATTATACCTAGGCTATTTATCTTGATAAATACATTCTAGCTCCTTTAGATTCCCTGTTATCACGGACAAATCCCTCACTTTCAGAAGATCACGTACGCACGTACAGTGCTCCTGCCCCTGCCATTTTCAAATAAATTCTATAACGCGAGCATATAGTCGAGAATCACTACGTAATGCTAAATTTGGCCAGAAAATCACTACCGCACTTTCATCCTCGAAATCACCACGTTTGGTGATTCATCACTACACCTGGCAACATTGCATGCAGTACACTCGAACGAGTGATCCGATTCAATTGAACTTCGTAACTGTCAAAGTCGGCCACCGAGGGTGATTTAGAGAGGGAGGGGGGTACATAGCGTGGAGATATCAGGACGGAACTTGGTGGACAGGACTATCTCATGCCTTTGGTGAGCTCGATGGTGTCTCGGAAAATCCATCCGACTTTGACAGTCTTAGCTGATATGTACAGCCTTCTAACTACCCTTGCAAGAGTCATGTGAGTTTTCATCTCTTCTTGGCTAAATGGCTGAGTAAACCACTGGAATATTCTCGATACTTTTAAACCGAAAAGAGCTACTGTGACCAGTGTTACCATGTTGGCGGATTTTACGCCAAACTGGCAGATTTAATGATGGACTGGTTGTTTTTGGGATCCCAAAACGTATGTGGAGGGATGCCTATGACATGGCAAAAGTTGTCCGTCTGTTAGCACGATAACTCTCGAAGGGAATGAGACATTTTGATGAAACTTGGTGTGAGGGTTCTTTGGGTCAAGGGTAAGGTCAAGTTCTTAGATGGGCTTTGTAGCCCTACATTTAGGGGTGGGGGTTCAAATTAAAGGGCAAGCAAAATATTTTTAAACAGCTAATTTGATAGTCGATTATGGGATAAGAAGACATGCTGAACACTTCTGTGAAAAGCATTTGCTACCCGAAAAACTAGTTCGCCCGGAATCCGGCAAAAAACAGAAATTTGTTAAAAGCAAAAGTTTTATTTTAAGTTGATCAGATGACAGATTTAGGGGTAAGAAGAGACGCTGAGTCTGTATATGACAATCATTTTTTACGCAGACATATAATTCGTCCGGAATCCGGTTGTAACCGGATTTTTTTATAAGTTGAAGTTTTATTTGAAGTTGATCAGATGTTCTTTATAGAGATATGGATATGCGCTGAATTCGCTTCTCAGTTTTCTTTTTTTGCTGGACAATTAGTTCGCTTGGAATTTGACCGAAACCGGAAATTTGGCAGAAGTAAAGCAGGAAGTTTTGGTCAGTGTCGTCAAAATAGATAAGGCTTATAAAGGTATATCTGAACTTGGTTTTCTCTGATGATTAGCCTGGCGAAGACTGGATCTGGCGAAAACAAGACCCAATTGTCTGGATCAAATATTAGATTTTTGGGATCCCATCGAAATCTTTGGTCTTGTTAATAGAGATATATGAAAAAATGTAGCAGTATAGCAGTTTCAGATATTTCGAGTATCGAATTTAAAATCTTCGAAATATCGATATTCCTCAAGATCGCCCAACAATGACACTAAAGAGTAGCGCCGTGACCTATGCTTTCCATGCTTCGCAAACGGGCCATACTCGTAGCGCCGCCCACAACGCTTGCGGTGTTTAAGTAAAAAAAAAAAAAAAAAAAGCGACAAGGCGTTTAAAGCGACAAACTTGCGGACTTAGAAATTTCTAGCAAAGCTATGATGCGGTCTGCACACATCGAAGAAACAGGGAAAGTTGTGTCTTTTTGCTATATTTCAGGATATACAGTTATCGGAGCTAGCGCTGATGAACAACTGAATGCAATAGTCTTGATGACTATCTCTCCATGCCGATGCAGAATCTCTGGGTACCTGCGGAAGAAAGCAAGAAGCGGGGTTACAGCTGCTTCCGAAGATCGCGGTGATTGATTGAAACAGGATTTGAGTCGTTGAGTTCGAGTCGTACGGACACGCTTACTCCTTCTTCAGAGGATCACTGGCGCGTAGTGTTGGGCGATATTTAGGAATATCGAAATATCGATATTTTCAAATTCGATTATCGATATTTCGATTATCGTAAACCGATATTTGAAACTGTTTAAACTGCTACATTTTTCATGGACAAAACAACTTAACAAAAAAAAACTGAACTAAAATAACAAAATCAAACATTCCCGTTAAGAAATAGTACCATTTCCGCGCTTTTCCTTCCCAGTCTGTTTCTCCTCCCCAATCAAAATCAAATTTAAAATCCCTATTCGTTCTTTTATACTGAAAATCCCGAACGATAGAACTGTTGACATCGTAATGCAACTATCGAAACTATCGATATTTGAAAGTCGTTATCGAAATATCGATATTTTTCAATATTATCGATATTTTGATTATCGTGCCGAATATCGCCCAACACTACTGGCGTGTGTTGGACTTAGTCATATAGAGTATTCAGTAGTGACGTTCTAGTCATATAGAGTATTCAGTAGTGACGTTCTCAAGGCGCTACTCCCTAGGGTTATTTTGCTCTGCCGAGGAGCAAACTCACAACTGCCATCACTTCCAACTTAACTAAATAAATTTTTCTCCACAACTTTTGTTTTATCTAAATATGGTTGAATGAAACTGAACTGAAACTATTTACTCCAATTTCCCAGCTAAACCTCAAACGCTGAAAGCCAGAAATGGACGAAAGCGAAGCTAATTGTAAAATCCTAGCGCTGCATACCCAATACCCTTTTTCACGATAAACCTCTAACGACAATTTGCCGGAATAAATCTTAGCTGACTCGTTATTTATTTTTGTTTACCTTTGATTTTAAATTACCTTAAATCATATTGTCGAGCGACAAAGGTGGATGGTCCTACTTCGGTTGTTGCTGGTCTGAGTGATTTTGGTAACACATGATGTTGGGAATGGTTTTTGGGATCTCGGATAGTAAGTTGTGTCGTTATTTGTGAAACTGTATATAGCCCCTTTTTGCAGGTAAAGATATGGATTCGGTCGGTGCAGAAGCAGCTAAATCAGGTGATGGTGTTCCGAGTGACCTCAGGCAACCTCTCGTCGTCTACGCGACGCGCGACTATGAACTGAAGTACAATAAATGGAGAGAAGACCGCGTATTTTGTGACCTTACAGTAATCGTCGAGAACGAGCGTTTTTTCGTCCATAAAAATGTACTCTGTGCGAAGGCTCATGTATTCGAGACGATGCTACTGAGCAGGATGAAAGAATCTAAAACGAATGAAATTGTTGTGAATGAAGTCGACGTAGACGTTTTCAGGCTGTTTCTTGACTATGTGTACACAGGGTGCGTTTCCCTGACCGAAAATGTAGCAGTGCCGCTGGTCAAGGCGGCTCACCTGTACGGGGCAGATGCTCTTGTCCATGCCCTTGACAAAGTTCTTGCAGGTTCAGTAACGGAAGAGAACTGCGTGTGCTTGTGGCTACTTGGTAAACAGTTACAGCTCCCAGCTGTGATAGATTGCTGCGTCAAGTTCACTTCACTCCATCTGGACAGCGTAGAGGATACCAACAGTATTCCCTCTCACTTTCTAGAGTCTTTGAAACAGAATGGAGCGACCGATACGATGTTCACTATGCTCTTCCTCAAGTGGGTTGACGCAAAGAAACCTGTTGAAGACCGCATGACCCTTTTGAATCTTATCGATTTCCAGCGAGTTAGTTCTGAAAGCGGAAAGAAGCTAACAACCTCCCAGAATCTAGCGACCGAAGAAAAAGACATAGTATTTGACCGTCTCGGTCTTCTCTATTTCAACCTGAAATCGTCCATACGTAGAAGGGTCCATTCGACCAGCCAGAAATTGGTTCCGGGGCAAGGGAGCTCGAGTGCAATGACAACCGAAGAGATGGTCAAGAGTCTTCTTAGGTCCCCTGATAACCAAGTGAATTGGTAATAATTCACAAAGATGGAGGTGTTGCATGGAAAATAGGATCCTGTCGGATCAAATGGTTAGGAAACAGGGGTCTAGACAGAGGTGTAGACATTACTTGCGACCTGACCAGTACTAAGGTGGGCCAGAAGCTGACGTCGTCGCTTGCGCTAATGTCAAAGACTCCTGGGACTTAACCTGGTGCCTGATCCTGTCTCCAAGGAGAGGAGGCGGCAGAATAAACCCACCAAAAATGCAATTATGTGTGTCTCTTGTGTTCATCTTTAATTAGTCAATAAAACCCCATATCCCTTTTATGGATTCGTTTTTGAACACTCCCACAACAAATTTCGCCAAGGATGGATAATGGTAAGACATGTGTCTCTCAGTCACTACACTGCGCATAGTAAAAATCGTGTTTCGGATGCTGGGCCGGGATCTTGGGCCGGGCACGGAGATCCAGGCTTTAGAACATGGCTAAGCCTGAGCACGTGCACGAGCACGTGCTTGTGAACGCGGCTTAAATATTGAGCGGGTGCCCGAGACCTTGTATATCATCTGTTGGGCACGCTATCATAGGTCTATTATGTTCATCAATCAATCAATCAAGTTTTGTCCGAATAGCTAAAAGTTAGAAAAGGAATACAAATTTCCAAAATACACAGACACACAAGAAACAAATTAACTAAAACACTTACAAGAAATTACCAGAAATAAATGATGGAATGAAACTACGTAAAAATTGGGTAGAAGAATTAGCGGGATATGGGGAAAACTTCTTGAGCGGGATATCGGGAAAACTTATTGAATTTCATGTTCAAAAGTATTCATGTTTCAAAAGTACGGAATTTTTGGGTACAGCGAAAGTGATCCGTCGGGTTCGCCGTTTTACAATTTAGCGATCCTAGCGGACTAAAGTTCGATTGGAGACACTACTCTTTTCGTCACCAAAACGAGTTTTAAAACTCAGACTTAAGTTTAAAACTCAAGAATTAGTTAACTTCAGCCTACATGGTTGGTATTCAAATAATGTATACAACGGATGCGTCAGCCACGATTCTTTATCAGCGATATTTCGGTCCTTCTTGGTAAGGATCCTCGTCAGGCTGTCAATCGTCTGCATCAAATAAGCTTTTCTCATGATGCGAACAGACGATCAGGTTTCCCCGGCTAGGTTTTTATGGCACTTGCCCTAAGGGCAAGTGCCATATAGCGATCGCAATTTCTGTCCTTCCGTCGGTCTGTCCGGGTTTTGCTAGTTTGGGTACTTCCACATAAGCCAGGACGATGAAACTTGGCAAGCATATCAGGGACCCCAAATGATTAAGTTGGAAATAGTCACTTCCCCGGTTCGAGCATCCTGGAGGGAGGGGGAATCCGGAATCTTGAGGTATTTATAACTTTTGAACGGGTGATTGGATCTTAATGAAACTTGATATTTAGAAAGACCTCAAGTCACAGACGACCCACTTGAATTCCGAACCGGATCCGATGACTTTGGGGGGAGCCGGAAATCTAGGGAAACGCTTAGAGTGGAGGGATCGGGATGAAACTTGGTGGGAAGAACAAGCACAAGTCCTAGACAGGTAATTGACATAACCGGATCGGATTCGGGCACTGTGGGGAGGGGGGGATTCTGGTGATCCAGCGAGTTCGGTACTTAATAATGTAATACGATGATGAAACTCGGCAGGAATATGAGAGGTCCTAATAGACCGACTTGAGAATAGTCGTTTGCACGATTAGAACATCGTGGGGGGGGGGGGGTGTTGGAGGGATGGGGAATCCTAGTGGCTTTTATAACTTTTGAACGGGCGATCGGATTGGAATCAAACTTGGCAAGTGGAAAGGAATATTGTCTCATTGTCTATTTTCTATTGTCTCTGATTTTTATCATGAAAAAATTCATTGTTTATTTGAATCAAATAGCAGTAAATGGTACAAAGAACATAAGTGAATGTGTGGGAAAACACCTTCTGCTGTTGATTTTAATCGTGATGCTGATGATGTAACCGTCGCAAATAAGTTAAATTGCCACCTTGCCAAAATTGTCCAATCACTACCTCCGCTGGATGGAAATGAAACTGCAGAATTTTCGATAGAAGAAAGTAATGTTAAGCTTGTTAGCGAAGATCAAGTTTTTTTTCTAAACTGAAAAAGCTGAAAAGAACAAGCATAACCCCTATTGATATCCCTATCGAGTTAATTAAAGCGTTTCCCGATAAAATTGTAAAACCTTTGACAAATATATTTAATAGTATTTCTAGCAGTTTCGAATACCCACGAGTCTGGAAAACAGGGTACGTCACACCAATAAAAAAGAAAGATACTCGGTTGGATTTTGATGGTGCAAGGCCAATCACGCTGACTCCATTATTTAGTAAAATTTACGAAAGTTTTGTTGCTGATTGGCTCAAAGTAGAAATAGAACCATTGGTAGATCATCGACAGTATGGAAACCGAAAATGTACGTCAACTTCACATTATCTAACCAGTCTTCTCCATTTTATTTTAAGCATGTTGATGAGCCCGGTAAATGGTTGAATTTGATAGCAATTGATTTTAAAAAAGGTTTTGATCTTATTGACCACAAAATTTTAATTTCTAAGCTCTATCATGTTTTTAACGCTAATACCAGAGTAATAAAAATAATTCAAAGTTTTTTAACAGGTAGATCCCAGATTTTAAAGTATCGGATAGTTTACTCTGAACCAGAAGCGGTACTTTCTGGTGTGCCCCAGGGTACCATCTTAGGCCAGAATTTATTTTTAGTTATGATTATTGATATGGCTGATGATTTTGAAAATCGTTGGAAGTATGTCGATGATCTTACAATTGTTGAAGTTTGTTGTAGAGAGGATTCGAGTCAAGTTCAAAATATTGTGAGTAAAGTAAAAGTGCAAGCTTTGAAATCTAATATGACTGTGAACGATAGTAAATCGAGCACCATGACAATTTCTTTTTATAAATCTTTTAACCCTACTTTTTCAGATTCTTTGAGAGTAGAAAAAATTAAACTCCTAGGGATAATCTTGACTCATGATTTAAAATGGGAAGCACAGACGACCAGCATGATAAAGCGAGGGAATGCCGGACTTCAGATGCTTAAGCTAATGTCCAGGCATGGGGCCCCCACCAAACACTTGTTCCGGATATACATTTCATCTATCCGACCAAATTTTGGCATTTTGGCCTCACGGTCGAACAGACCGCCAGAATTGAGAAGATTCAGAAAAGAGCTCTACTCATAGCGTCAAAGGTGGCCAAGAGGTCCTATGAAGAGTTACTACATAAATTCGAAGTCACCTCCTTACATGAACGAAGGCTGAAACTCTGCGTGGAGTTTGGTATCAAATCTCTGAATCACGCGATCCACACAAATATTTTCCCTTCTGAAAAGCTGTCAAAAAGGCTCCCTCGCAAGGTAGCTACTACGGTTCAAAAGTTGCAGCCAATTAAATGTGCCCACCAGAGGTTTGCAAAAAGTTTTGTCCCTTCATTTTCAAAGAGGCTTAACGAAGCATAAGTTGAGCTGGTAGTTTAAATTTATCATATTATTTATGGCCGTTGTATATGCGTAGGCCTAATATGTGTGTGTTCATTTATATCCATGACTATACCGAACAAATTTGTCGTGAGCCACGATCAGTTTTTGGCGAATGAAAAGATTTATCTATCTATCATATCAGATGTTCTATGTCAAGTCCGGGCCGGATCCGATAATTGGGGGGGGGGGAGTTTGAAGGGGCCACCGGAATTTGTTTGAAACTCTTAGTGCCGAGGGATAGAATTTGGTGGGAAGAACAAGTATGAGGATTGGATACGTTCTTGACGGAACCAGATCATGTCGGAGCTTTTTGGGGAGTTGGAGTGGATTTCCCGGAATTCCGGTGATCGCGAGATAGGATACTTCCAGATGTACGAAGGACGATAAAACTAGGCCGGCGTATTAGTGACCCGACCAAATCGACCTAAGGACCCGACACAGGAAGCCGTAGGAAGACTTTCGGTCCTGGGTCCGACCATTTTTCGGGGAGTAGAGACTTGAAATTAGGCAACTGATTTCCGTAGGTTGCGAAAAATGGTCCGACTCAAGTGAAGCTTTATGGGTGCTAAGAACTGACGACCTAGATATGCAAAGCTTGTCTACGAACCCGTGCGGCCATGGTTGGGGGAGTTGGGGGGGGGGGGGGGTCCGGCAACTTTGTGACATGCACAAAAAACAAACGGATGGGCAGAATGGAATGCAACTTGGACAGTACCAAGTTTATGCAGCCTAGATTTGTCATTTGGTGTCCGAACCGGATCCGACCAAGGTAGGAGGAGGATGAAATGGGAACCGGAAATTTGCAGATATGCTCCGATTCGAGTTAAACTTAATGGACGGGAAGAAGAGATTCTAGTATGCGTCCGAGTCGTATTCGGCCACAGTTCGGCAAAACCCGGACAGACCTACGGACGGACAGAAATTGCGATCGCTATAGTCCCGAAAATGTAGATGGCGTAGCTATTAAACGAGTGAAGGGATTGGAATGAAACTTGTAAAGTAGACAGATTGTCTGCCTTAGACGACAGATCTTAGGGTCTGGATCGGATTCGAGCACGGTGGGGAGGGGTGCCGGAATTCCCGGAAAAATTTTCGGATTCACTTTCTCACTTCTCACACCACCTACTCGTAACAAGTGCCATATGAGCTCGTAGCTCTTGTTTATGGCACTTACCCTTCGGCAAAGTGCCAAATAGCGATTGTAATTTCTGTCCGTCAGTCGGTCCCGGTTTTGCCAGTTCGGGCACTTCCAGATAAGCTAGGACGATGAAACTTGGCAGGCGTATCAGGGACGGGGCCAGATTAAATTGGAAATAGTCGCTTCCCCGATGAGTGGAAGAGGGGGAATCCGGAAAAATGAGATATTTTTAGCTTACGAACGGGCGATCGGATCTTAATGAAACTTGGTACACGGAAGGAGCTCGTGTCTCAGACGTTCCAAAATAAATCCAGACCGGACCCGGTGACATGGGGGGATGGGAGTTGGAGGGGGAAACCAGAAATCTTGGAAAATGCTTAGAGTGGAGAGATCCGGATGAAAATTGGTAGAGAGAACAAGCACACGTCCTAGATACGTGACTGACATAACCGGAACGGATCAGCTCACTTTATGGGAGTTTGGTGTGGGGGGGGGGTCGAATTTCTAGTGATACCTCGAGTTCGGTGCCTCCTGATGTGCTAGGACGACGGCAATTGCAGGCATGTCAGGGACCCGACCAGATTAAATAGGAGTCACTTCTCCGATCCGACCATCTGGGGAGGGGGGGTAGAGGGAGGGGGAAGCCAGAAATTTAGGTATTTTTAACTTGTGAACGGGTGATTGGATCTTGATGGAAGTTGATATTTAGAATGTTCTCGTGTCTGAGACGTCGCACCTTAAATCTGGGCCGGATCCGATGACACGGGGCGAGTTGGAGGAGAGAACCGGAAATCTTGAGAAACGCTTAGAGTGGAGGGATCGGGATGCAACTTGGTGGGAAGAACAAGCACAAGTACAAGCACAAGGGCAAGTTGGATTTATATCTACTGTATGACCTACCAATGAAAGAAGAAAGTAAATCGTGAAAAGTCGCAGAAGGTCAGGGAAATTAATGAAAAAGTTCTGTCTATACTTAGTCATCGAGTTTCTTTTTACTGGAAGTTTCTTTTTCGTTCGTTCTCTGCCCAAAGTTTATCAGTTGATAACGAAGCTGATGGATGTTTTGCTTAGTTTTTGGGATCCCAAAACGTAAGTGGAGGGATACCTATGACATCGCAAAAGTTGTCCGTCTGTCCGTCCGTCCGTCTGTAAGCACGATAACTCTCGAAGGGAATGAGATATTTTTATGAAACTTGGTGTGAGGATTCGTTGGGTTGTCAGAACAGTCGAGTTCGTAGATGGGCTTTGTAGCCCTACATTTAGGGGTGGGGGAGGGGGTTCAAATTAAGGGGCAAACAAAATATTTTGAAACAGCTAATGTGATAGTCGATTATGGGGTAAGAAGACATGCTGAGCACGATGGTGAAAATCATTTTGTCATCGGACGAGTACTTCGCCCGGAATCCGGCCAAAACCGGAAAGTTTGTTAAAAGTAAAAGTTTTATTTGAAGCTGATTAGATGTTCGATTAAGGGGTAGGAAGACATACTGAAGACGATTGTGAAAACCATTTTGTCGACGGACAAGTAGTTCGCCCGGAATCCGGCCCAAACCGGAAAGTTTGTTAAAATTCTGAACACTTATGTGAAAACAATTTTCTACCCGGACATGTAGTTCGGCCGGAATCCGGCCAAAACCGGAAAACTGTTAGAAGTTAAAGTTTTCTTTCTAGTTGATTAGATAACCGATTTAGGGGTAAGAAGAGATGCTGAATCCGTGTGTGACAATCATATTTTACCCGGACATATAGTTCGACCAGAATCCGGCTGGAGTCGGAAAATTTGTTATAAGTTAGATTTTTATTTGAAGTTGATTTGATGTTCAATAGTGGGGAAAGAAGATGCCCTGAGTTCGTTTTTCAGCTTTCTTTTTTCGCCGGACAAGTAGTTCTGGAGTTCGGCCGAAACCGGGATATTGGCAGAAGTGGCAGGAAGTTTTCGTCAAAACCGACGTGACTTATAGGGGTAAACTAACAGGCTGAATCCAAAACTGAACTTGGTTTTCTTAGATTATTATCTATTTGGCCTTAATTTGTTTCTGAATTTTAATTGTAAAAAAGTTCAAGGAGTCTGGCGATGACTGGATCTGGCTAAGACAAGACCCAGTTGTCTGTATTAGATATTGAATTTTTGGGATCCCATCGAAACCTTTGGTCTTGTTTTTTCAGTAAATGAGTTAATTTGTCCATTGAGGTAATCGAAAGTTGTTGGAAAACTGCTGGAAACGGTCAGGGAGAATCACCCAAAAAGGTCAGGGAAGTCAGGGGAAAACGTGAAAGAGTAAGCGCACGAACCCTGATAAGGCATGTGTAAAAATATACACAAAAATTTTGTCAACTCTCGGCTCGAAGTCGTTTTCGGCATATTTTTTTACAGTCAGCCTGTTTCTTTGTTTGGTTTTGATGTTCTCAGTGCTTTCATCAAGCTGCATCGCATGCTTTTTCGTAGCTTAATTCGCAGCCTGAATGATAGTATCACTTGTAATGTCTTCGATTTTTCTTGAACAATATAGTTTGACACATGAACAGGTTTCACGGCAGTAGGGCGTAGGCTAATTGTTTTCGAATCAACATTATTTCACTGACTGTCACTAGGGCTTGTAATCAGAGGCGTCACGCACGGGTCGACAACACCCGTCCCCCCAAAAAGGTCGGCCAGACGATTAAAAATAAAAGAGTCGGCGCGAAGCGCCGCGATTTTACGTAAGAGCAGTTACTTAAAACGAAAAAGTCGGTAAAAATGACCTATCGGCCAGAAAATATACCTTGCACCTTAATATACATTTTGGCTGGTGATGCCTCTGCTGGTAATATTAGGCTTTTGACAATCAACAAGAGCTGAATGCTCATATGGCACTTGTAAGAATAGTTGGCATGTTTGTCAGATATGGTTTGCAGTTGTCAAGGCTGCATCTCTCCCGATACTCATTTCATCAGAATCCTGATACTCATTTTATCAGAAAATCGGCTTCATCTACTAAACTTGAAATGGCTATTCTACTACTGATAACTGTTTCTCCCATAACGATGATCGGATTGGGGGAGGGACTATTTTTAAGTCAATCTGATAGAATCCTCTAGCGGTAACTTTAGGGACAGTTTTTTTTACGTGGAGTCCTATTATGACATTAGTTTTTGGGATCCCAACACGTAAGTGGATGGATAACCATGACATCGCAGAAGTTGTCCGTCTGTCCGTCAGTCTGTAAGCACGATAACTCTCGAAGGGAATGAGATATTTTGATGAAACTTGGTGTGAGGATTCATTGGGTCGTCGGACCAGTCGAGTTCCTAGATGGGCTTTGTAGCCCTACAATTAGGGGTGGGGGAGGGGTTCAAATTAAGGGACAAACAAAATATTTTGAAACAGCTAATGTGATAGTTGATTATGGGGTGAGAAGACATGTTGAACATGATGATGAGAACCATTTTGTCATCGGAAAAATATTTCGTCCGGAATCCGGCCAAAACCGGAAAGTTTGTTAAAAGTAAAAGTTTTATTTAAAGTTGATTAGATGTTTGACTTAGGGGAAGGAAGACATGCTGAACACGATGGTGAAAACCATTTTCTCGACGGACCAGTAGTTCGCCCAGAATTCGGGCCAAACCGGATAGTTTCTTAAAATTAAAAGTTTTATTTGTAGTTGATTAGATGTTCGATTTAGGGCAAGAAGATATGCTGAACACTTGTCTGAAAACAATTTTCTACCCGGACATATAGTTCGCCCGGAAGCCGGCACAAACCGGAAAATTGTTAAAAGTTAAAGTTTTATTTGTAGTTGATTAGATATTGGATTTACGGGTAAGAACAGATGTTGAATCTGCCTGTGACAATCATTTTTTACCCGGACATATAGTTCGACCGGAATCCGGCTGGAGTCGGAAAATTTGTCATAAGTTAACTTTTTATTTGAAGTTGATTAGATGTTCATTATTGGGGAAAGAAGATACCCTGAGTCGTTTTCGAGCTTTCTTTTTTCCCCGGACAAGTAGTAACGGAGTTCGGCCGGAACCGGGAAATTGTCAGAAGTGGAACGAAGCTTTCGTCAAAACAGATATGACTTATAGGGGTAAACACACATGCTGAATCCATATCTGAACTTGGTTTTCTCAGATGATTAGCTATTTGGCCTTAATCTGTTTCTGAATTTTAATAGTAAAAACGTTCAAGTAGTCTGGCGAAGACTGGATCTGGCGAAGACAAGACCCAGTTGTCTGGATCAGATATTGAATTTTTGGGATCCCATCGAAACCTTTGGTCTTGTTCCCTTAGGATACGTATAAGTCATGTAGGCTAGATAGCTTATAGGCTGAATAGCCTATAAATCCTATAATGATCTCTTTTCGGAAAACACAAGTTCTGAATCGTCTTTCCAGACCTACTTTTCGTCCCGAGAACGAAAAGTCGGACAACACAGCACCTGTGTAGGTGATCGACATTTTGGCCTATAAGGGCAATTTAGGCCTATAAAAACCAGCTCTATGAAAATATCACCCCGTGCACAACGAAGCAAGCAAAACATAGCAAACTCGAAAACTATATGTATATTCTTAAATTTACGAAGTAATTCTTGCTAAGAATTATTATTAACCAAAATCAGGAACTAAATATATCGATCTAAAAATATAGCCTACATTGATAGTTAGAACAGAATTTAATACTGACGATTACTTCATCTAAAAAAAATGTATAGCCTATCTTCCCTGTGGGCCAAAGTAATGAGTTTTCTAAGTAAAAATCTGTTAGGTTCTCGTCGCCAACGTAAGGCTATCCTTGCTCTTTCTTGGGAAGCTTTCGAACGCTGCGCTGAATCGCTATAGACAACATCAGCCTTAGAAGACAAGACGTTAGGGCTCTCACCACAAATCTTGGCCGGACATTGTTCTCAACTATTGACCCCGCTTGCAACTGAGTTTTCTTTCACGACCAAACTAGATTGCTCTTCGTGGCAGCCACCAAGCGAAGCCATGTCTCCTTCCACCCATCGCATTCATGCAGGACTGGCTCAGTCATCAGGGCTCGCCATTGAGTCTCCAATAGTCTCTGACCCTTCCTTATGTCTAGTCGGTTCGAGGTCCGCAATAACCGTCAGAAGTAATTTCTTTCGTTGCCCCCCCCCCTAAATTTCTTTGAGAGATTTGACGGATTTGGTCATAATAGGCTATTCAGACTTTATGTTATATAGCCTATGTGGTCTAGATGCATCCCAAGAGAGAAACTAATGTCATAACTGGATTTCACGTCAAAAACTAACCATAAACTCACCTTCCAACTAATATATTTCGCTCAAAATTTCCACTGTCACTCATTGATGAAAACGTGGATGCTCTGCTTTAAGAAAATCCAGAAATTCTTAAAACTAAATATTTTTGAAGTTTTAATAGCTCAAACGATTGCTAAGGAGCTTATCTTTCTAATGAAATAATAAAATTATGTAGTTTGCTGGAAGTTTGTCCTAGAAAAGTGACAATTTAGTTAAAAAAGTTAAAGAATTTTCGCTTCTTCTTGGTTTCTAAGGAACTTCCAAGAAAAATATGTAATTCTAAAAAAATAAAAAATATACCATTCGATAGCCCACAAAAAGATGATTCAGAATATGTATAGTTTGTTTGATTTAGTTTATGCTGTCCCACCAGGAAAATTATTTTTCTACAGTTGGTCGGTATAGGCCTTATCTACCTTTATAGGCTAAAAAGTCAGTGACGTACATCGGTACGGAGTGGTGCGGTACGACTTTCGTTCTCAGCACACAAATTTTGTCTAGAAAAGTTCTTCAAACCTTCCGCAGCTCTCGTGCTACCCCCCCCCCTGAACGATAGAGGTGTCTGGATCCCGGACTAATAATCTTTAAACCATATCTAATCCCGCATTCGCTAACTGATACATCAAGTCTTGGCGCAGTGGTAGACCACTGGCATCGCGCCTCAGAGGTCCGTGGTTCGATCCCGCGTCCCCTTCTGCTTTATAGTTTCCGGACTCCCGGATCCGGGGAAGCGATTATTTGTAAGTTGATCTGGTCGGGTCCCTGATGTGCCTGCGAAGTTTCATCGTCCTAGCATGCGTGGAAGTGCCCGAACTAGAAAAACCTGGACCGACTGCCCGACCGACGGACAGAAATTGCGATCGCTATATGGCACTTGGCCGGAGGGCAAGTCGTAAAAATGAGTGAGGCGTGAATTTGAAGCTACAGACTGAATCAATTTTGGTTCCTTCGCGTACCAAGGGGTAAGCGTACCACCGGTTGGGAACCACTGAGCTATACGATAAAGACCTCGGCAGAGTAAACGAGCAAGAAAGAAACATCAGTTCACATTCCCTTGCGGCCCTGTACGATTTGTGTGACTGTTCCTAACGTTTCCATGCGGCTTTGCTTTATCCCTGTTACATCCTGCCGATGGGCTACCCACTCCCCGGCACCGACCGAAATCAGTGGCGCCGGTACAGAAATTAGTCGGCGCGAGTGAGCATCTCGTCGCATTCTGAGGGAGGGTTACCGAGGACTCGCCTAACTATACTATACTGATCCTGATCCTGGATACTGTTTGACATTGGGATTCAAGAGACCAGTCATTTTAGGGCAGTGGCGTATTGGTGATTTGCTCCTTTCTTTGGCGCGAAATGTGTAATTTGTGGGACACCCGACTCTAAACCTTTTAGCAATGCATCTTTGGTCCGACTGCTAAGCAATTCGCATTCTAGCAATTCTAGGGATCCCAAAATTTAAGGGGAAGGATAGCCTATCTATGACATCACAAAAGTTGTCCGTCTGTGAGCTTTTTTGCCCGTCTGTGAGCACGATAACTGTCGAAGGGAATAAGACATTTTGATGAAACTTGGTGTGAGGATTCTTTGGGTCAAGGGAAAAGTCGAGTTCGTAGAAGGGGGGGGGGGGCGGGTTGAAATTCAGGGGCAAACAAAAAAAATGTAAACAGCTGATGAGATAGTCGATTGACGGGTAGAAAGACATGATGAACATGACAATGAAAACCATTTTCCCGCCGGACAAGTAGTTAACCGAAATCCGGCTAAAAACCGGAAAGTCTTTTAAAAGTAAAAGTTTTATTTGATGTTGATTAAACGTTCGATTTAGGGGTGAGAAGACATGTCGAACATTTATGTGAAAATGATTTTCTACCCGGATAAGTAGTTCGCCGGAATCCGCCCAAAACAGGAAAATTTGATTAGATATCCGATTTAGGGGTAATAAGAAGAGATGCTGAATCCGTATATGACAGTAACTTTTTTTACCCGGATAAATAAAATCCAGCCCGGAATCCAGCTAGAACCGGAAAATTTGTTATAAATTTGTATTTGAAGTAGATGTTCGATATAGGGGAAAGGAGGAACGCTGAATTCGTTTTTTAACTCTATTTTTTCGCCGGACAAGTAGTTCCGGAGTTCGGCCGAAACCGGGAAATTGACAGAACTGAGGCAGGAGTTTTCGTCAAAATAAATATGACTTGCAGGGGTAAACACATGCTGAATCCATATCTCCAAAATGAAAGGAAGAAGGAAGCAGCCTTGTCGTCTACTACCGACGGACTCGACCAATCACGTTCGAGAAAAAGGAATCGGAGAATTGTCTGCTCCTGCTACCTATGATCGAAAACTGGCGAGAGTTTACTACATAGATGAGACAGTCTTCATTCTAGACTAGTATACGATTCGGTCGCAAGATCGCAGTCAAGTAGGGTATGAAAGACAAAGATGGACGCCTTTATCAAGCAAGTCCAGTGCTTCCACTTATCCTGATTTATCAGGAGATATGCGTTTTTTTTAGGGCTCCTACTGACTTATTTTTGAGTCTCTTGATCTACCGATTTTCTACTGATATTTGGCTATCCTGGCTATCTTGGCTATCTTTTCTACTGATTTCTTATTTGTTCCTCCTGATTTCTTATTTGTTCCAATTATTTGTTCTTGATTAAACGTCGCCTCTTAAGACGTTTGTGATTGATAGCGGATGGCACGTATTGCAGATAGTATTACCATTTTCACTCTGTGAACCTGTGACGTTCTGGCGCCTATGAAACTTGGTCCTGTTTATCAACTATTAACGATAGATCTCGCTATTCACAACTTTATAATCATATACTTTTGCTTGTTTAACGTTCTTACCGGTTATAGAGTTCTTGCTTAGTTTGTCGGAGAAGTCAAAATCCTATGACCAAGCCTGGGACTAATCGCATAAGCCTGCAACCAAAAGGAGCGCAGAATTTATCTCTCATGGATAATTTATTTACATATAAAAGCCACCGCAGGCCGACAACGATTGCATACTTGTTAAACCACACTGTTACATACTTGTTAAATCACTTTACTATATACTATATACACAACGGCTCCATATCTTTTCTTTCTTCCGGTGTTTTACATCCAATTTCTGCAACTTTCCCAAATTTCTTGGTTCCGTTAGAACTGCAGAGTGAGATGAAGGGAGGGGGGATGGGGGGGGGAAGTTCTCAAGTTCTAGTTAAAATTGATGGGTGATACAGCAAATAATTTTGATGTGAAATCAAGTGTCAAGTGTCAAAATCAGAGCGACCTAGACAAAGGGAGTCGGAGGGATAAAATAATTTTTTCGGGAGTCTTTTGGCACTGATGAAGCTCGAACGCGTATTTGGATCTGGATTGAATGCTCGGACCGTATGCTGTGCCGTAACTGAAATCATGCTGCCAACCAACCCTTCCAAGTAGCCAACCACGTCAGCTTCTTTCAGTAATTACTTAAAGCCAGGCTTCACCTTCCAGATTTTTCTTCCGGATTTACGGACAGCCGTTTTCGTCGAGACGAATCTGGACTGCAAAGCCAGGCCAAAAACGTATGGGAGTCCGGGGTGTTCGATACCAGAGATTCCGGATGTCTGGAAGGTGCCATAGAGGCAACCCGTTCGAGAGACACAACAAATATGCAAATGAAGGACGAAAAGGGAAGTGATTGACAGTTGTGACTGGGACGCAAGAGACATTTGAAATACAAAGGAGACCTCTATGAAATGTTGAAGAATAGCACATTTAGCTGTCATCATTATCATGAAAATCTTGAAGGGTTGGCTTGACCATGCGGAAGCCCCGGACGTCTGGTAATCTGGGAGGTGAAGCCTGGCTTTTAGATACCAGGCAAGCATTTGGCACGGTATGTGACGAGATATAATAAATGATTGTAAATGATATAACGAGGTGTTGTAAATGAGATACTATAACATCGTAAATGAACTCGTTACGTCGTTCATATTTGATGAATCGCCACGTGTATGTGGACAGTGGGGAAGTGAGATCGAATCCTACCGTTCTGACGAAGTGGTCAGAACGAGTAGAGGTCCCACAGGTGTTCGATCCTCAAACCTCTGCTACACCTTACCTACGTCAAAGATATAGGCCTCAATGTGTTATCGCGAATGTTCCAATACAACTGTTGCAATGTTCAACCCCTCAGACGGTAGTAAGGCGTTTCTTTATTTCTACATTTATAGCCCTCGTAGGATTGTTCCGGTGGCTAATTCCGGACAAATCATCAAGAAATTCCGCAGAAACTAAATTCATGAGTTACTCTCAGTCACCGAGAACCATTCCCGCATTTACTTGATTTTCATTAGTGGACTGCAACACCACGATTGCATGGATAGTGAGTGTGAAATAACAAGGAACAACCACTGATCCATCAGGTTTCAGAGTCTGAAAGATCACAGTGATCGACTGAGAGTGGGGACTTTCTTATAATTCTCCATTCTGGTACAGAGCAACATGCGGTATACTTCTCATTAGCCCACGAATGTTACATCCCCGTCATCGATGTTTGCCTTAGATAGTACTAGTATTTGTTTTTAGTTATAAATGAAATAGGATAAGATTTATTTACACTAAGAAACAAAGGCCATGGGAAATACATGAAAAATCAACACAAACAAACAAAAATAATACATTCTATAAGCAACTATCCCTATGGGCTACACTGTAAAAACAAATCTTGCAGTATTTGCTACTCGGATTAATCTTGTCTCTAATGAGATAAGATTATTTCTAATTCGGACTAGGAGATGTTCCTTCAACGGATTAGTACACTGTACAACTTTGTACAGTGTACGGCTACCCTGAGGAAGCTCGCCAGCTGTTTAATACTCATGAAACAACTATTTCCAATTACCCTACACATCCATTCTTCATCCACTCCTCTTTCATTTCTCCAAAAAATTCTAACCTAAGTTCACTCAAATTTTCTCACTCCCACAACAAATGTTTCCAATTCTCGACCATACTAGACCTACCACAAATCGTACATGAGTAAGGACGGGACCGACCCTTTGCCCTCCCAATATACCACCTTGTCTCCCCAGGAGTCAGACTGTCTGTACTACAAGTAGTCAAATCCCTTTGACGGTGTGAAACGGAAAAGCCAGCTACATTTTATTCGAGCTATATTTCGGCCCTTCTTGGCAAGGGTCCTCTTCAGGCTCAATCTGCTCAAACTGGAAAATCAACTTGCTAAAAGTTAACACAAGACAAGTTAATTTTCCAGTTTGAGCGGCTTGAGCCTGAAGAGGAACCCTGTCAAGAAGGGTCGAAATATAGCTCGAATAAAATGCAGCTGACTTATCCGTTTTGCACCGTCAAATATGATTCGCAGTCAGCTTAGGCTGGAGGAACATCTACAAATCCCTTATTTCCTCCCTTTTCAGTCCCATTTTAAAATAAACTTCCTCCCCCCAAATATCTTTGATCTGTGCATAAAACCTTAAATACACAGATTTCTTCTGTACAAAAAAGTGCAATTTTTTTTGTTTTTTTTCAGGTTTTTGATTTGGGGCTCGTTAAGCAAAAAAATTAAAGCACGGTGTATAAAAATCGAATACGAACAAAAGTCCTAATCCAGCCTGACAAGCAGAAGATTCGATTCTGGCCAAAAGAACGAATCTTGGATTCGAATACGAAGCAGGATTCACCCGTTAATTTTTAAAAAGCAAAAGCTTGTCCTTTCTATTCCTTACCTTATAAATCTTCTGTCTCGGTAAGGTAAGGTAAGGTAAGGTCAGTGCGAGGGATTCTGACTAAGAGGCGAGTAAAGACAAAATATTTGTAGCGAACTGTTAGAGAGTCAATTCGCCTGTTCCCAGTTCAGCGCTCCAAGGCCACCAAGTGAACTAGTTTCTTGTTAGTCTCCCATTATCTCATAATCAACAATTCTATAGACATATTAAAAAGTCGGATCCACAAGGTAGTGGATAACACTCACTTTCTACTACTGAGACATACGCATACCTGGGAAGCAGATTGCAGATTTTTTAACCATCAACCTGTGGATCTATTTTACTATGTCTGCCACAAGCGATGATGATGAGACGTAGAGGATTAACAGAAACCAGTCCGCTTGGAAGCGTTTAACTTGGAATATGGCGAATAATCCAATCTAAACGGAATTATTGCTGGCATTTTCACATTCCAAGTATTTGGGCTTGACGGACAAAAGTGAGCCAAACGTAATTTCGGATGGGTTTATTCCGGTGCTCCTTCTTGCTGAAAAATCATTTCAATACATAACCAAGCATCACGTAAATCCACGTGGTGTCCGAGTTTAGCGCTAGCGATGATCTCATGCTTCTGACCAATCACAGTACGAATTAGGTCGCATGTAATGTCTTGTTCGCTGTTTTCCCATTTGACCCGGCAGGATTCTATTTTCCAAGTAACACCTCCTGGTTCACCTGGTAGATCTTTGTGAATTACAACAAAGGCAGGCTGACCTTCACTATATGAGCGAAAATGGATAACACAGATCACCTCTGGCTTGACTGTATCTGCATTACTACTAGAACGAACGTTTTCCCACTTCATGTTGGTGGACAGGAAGTAAAGATGTGGAAGTATATCCGCGAACAAATCGCTGTGCCCTTTTATCGAGGGACTTAAGATATATCTGGCTATATTTACATATTTCTCTTCAATCACACTCCCATTTACCGGGAGAAATTTCTGGCTTGTCAAATGGATCCTTCTGGGTATGAACTTCTGATTGAAATATAGCAGACCAAGACGATCAAATAAAAACTTTGTCTCTTCCGTCGTTAGGTGGCCGTTCATTAACGTCTTTCCGGTATCGGGACTAACTCGCTGGAAGTCAATAAGCTTCAAAAGTGTCAAGCGGTCTTCAAGGGGTTTGTTTACGTCAACCCACTCCAGGAAGAGCATAGTGAGCATCGTGTCGGTGGCTCCATTTGCTTTCAAAGACTCCAAAAAGTGTCGGGGAATACTGTCTGTATTCTCTATTCGATCTAAATGGAGTGACGCAAACTTCACACAACAATCGATCAAAGCTGGAATCTCTAACTGCTCACCAAGCAGCCAGAAGAACACACAGTTCTCTTCTACTACCGAGTCTGCAAACGCATTGCCAAGAGCTTCGACAAGAGCATCTGCCCCATACAGATGTGCAGCCTTGACAAGTGGTACTGCTATACTCTCGCTCACGGAAACGGTTCCCGTATAAATGTAGTCAAGAAACAGCCTGAAAATGTCTACGTCGACTTCATTGAGAACAATTTGATTCGTTTTGGATTCCTTCATTCGACTCAGTAGCATCGCTTCAAATACAGGTGCCTTTGCACACAGGATGACTCTATGGACTAAAAAATGCTCGCCTTCGACGATGACCGTCAGGTCACAAAAAACGCTTTCTTCTCTCCACCGATTGTACTTCAGTTCATAGTCACGCGTCTCGTAGACGACGAGAGGTCGCCCGAAGACGCCCTGAACATCGTTCGCTGGACCACCTGCTCTAGCTGTTTCGACATCGACTGGCTCCATACCTCAATCTGCAAACGGAGTTAAATTCAGTTTGACAGATAAGATATCAGACACCACTAAAAAACATGGCGATCACTTCTCCCAGCGCTCCTCTATCTAAAGCGGATTCCCGTGATCCTTTCAGCTACGAATGTGATCATCCTCAATATTTATCCCAAAAGCGAAGAAGGTTACAGCCATGAGTTTTATAGTTAGGCAGCAGATGCGTACAATCATGGTTGGTGTCGCTAAAAAGGGTAAGTCTTCTGCAGCATTCGTCTAGCTCCTTGCCAAGAAGGACCGAAAATCGCTGAAATAAATCTCAGCTGACTTACCGGCTTAGCACCATTGACAACAATCATAGAAGTAGTAGGCTACATATATTATGCCTTCAATAACAATTTCATAATGAATGAAGGAATGGACGAAGGATTTATGACGCACTGCCCAAGGGCGTAAGTGTTAAGAATACATCCCACTTCTGGACCCCATTGTTAAGATTACATCCCACTTCTGACAACATTGTTAACATGTTGAACCTGGAGGAAGTTTCCAACCCCTGTTCTTACACCTTGTTGAGAGGATGGACGAGTGGAGGCGAGGTTAAATGAAGATAAGGCACCTACGGTGTCAGAATGTCTTCAGCCCACACCCCAGGAGCCTTATCTTCATTAAACCTCGCATCCACTCGTCCATCCTCTCAACAAGGTGTAAGAACAGGGGTTGGAAACTTCCTCCAGGTTCAACATCTTAACAATGATGTCAGAAGTAGGATGTATTCTTAACATAAGTGCAGTAGAAAAGGACAAAGAAAAATGAAATAATCGGAAAACACTGTAAAAATATTTTCCACAAAGGTTCACTAATTAAAATCACATTGGTGGGATCGTGGACAGGTATATTCCAGTCGGGGAACACAAATTAGAGGAGAGGGCTTCAAACGTCAATAATGGTTCGAAAATTATCAAACGGCGGATCAGGTAGCGGTTCCGCGTGCGTCGTGGTAGGTGGATAAGAAATCTCAGATATCTCAAGCATGTCGAGCGTATGCGTCGAAGGTCCTTTCTTTCGAGTATAAAATGCAATCCAGCAAGGAAGTTAACACACGGTGCGCAAAAGACAGTATATAACGTCCCAAGCCCAGGTCTGCAATACCTCGAACGGTTCGGCACAATTTTGCAGTAACCAAATCTGATTCCTTTAGCGGCCGATTTCAGTTTTCAGTTTAGTTTATTTCAAATATCAACACATATCGTGGCTTGGGGCCAAATGGCGTGTTGAATACGTCAATATACACGAAGGCAAATCAATAATGTCTGTCATAATATCACGATAAATAATTCAAAATAAATATGGCCTAACACAAAAACATAAAAATGATACACAAACAAGAATGACTAAACCTCTTTGTTGAAAATATGCACAAATTTAGGGATAAAACTATTTCTGTACCGCTCCGTACGGTAGTAACGGGGTTCTAGCTTGGGTATTCGCTCCGCACACGCTCTTTGCGGACGCAAACGTTGAGGTTGGAAGAGAGGCGGCAGAAGGGAGCGGAAGGAGGGGTTCGGTAGGGACTTCATACCAAAATCTCTGCACAGCCCGAGGGGTTGCTCTCTCTCCGCCACCGGTGTACACCTCGACACGGCACCGACACGGCACCGGCACGGCAAAGGTACGGCAACGACGCAACACCGCGGCTCCAGCTCGGCACCGGCACGGCACCGCACGGCACCGGCACCGGCACCGGCACGGCACCGCACGGCACCGGCGCGCCTCTAGCACGATAGGCCGGCCACGGACAAATTTTCTGCAGATTACTCTTCGCCATCTGGTATCTGGTATCTGGCGCCCAATAACGACTTGAATGAAAGAATTATTGAAAACATGCAACCGAAGAAGAAGCTGAACTAGATATGAGGAGATGCTGTTGACCAAATGCGCAAAGTGGTCAACCATGGTTTGGTACTGGTGCTTGGCGATACTTGGATTTTTCGATATATCGATATTTTCACTTTCCATATTAGATAATCGATATATCGATATTTCCGCTTTCGATATTCAACAATCGATATATCGATATTTTCACTTTCGATATTCGATATATCGATATTGATATTTGCTTACCATACTTCGTTTCGCCAAAATCTAAGAACCAAATTTTCAGCATCTTGGATCATTTCAAACTCAGAATAAATGAGAAATGAATTAGGGAAAACATATTGTCCAATTTCGGATATATAAGTGTAGGTTAGTTCGGATTATTTACATACTTCGTTTCGCCAAAATCTAAGAACCAAATTTTCAGCATCTTGGATCATTTCAAACTCAGAATAAATGAGAAATGAATTAGGGAAAACATATTGTCCAATTTCGGATATATAAGTGTAGGTTAGTTCGGATTATTTACAATAATTACGATCAACAAATATCGTTTTCGATAGCGATATTTACGTTTCGATATCGATATTTGGTGCGATATATCGATCGATCGATATCCGATATATCGCATACTGGATCATCTCGAACTCCGGATAAATAAGAAAGGAATTGTGGAATACACATTGCTCCAATTTCGTATATATAAGTGTGGGTTATGTTGGATTAATTGCAATCTTTACGAATGAACAAATATCGATATCGATATTTACTTTCGATATCGATATTTTGTCCGATACATGGACTTGAGTCAGCTTCAGTATATTTTGCTTCTGGTGAAGGTAATTCAGTGGCGACCAATCTTTTTTTCATATTTGTAGAGTGTGCTAAGAATGATACTTGGCAGGCATATTTAACTTGGAAAAAGTCAATTTCCCCATCAGACACTCTGGGAGTGCAATAGAGGTATGCTTATTTGAACGTTCGTGCTTCGAACTTTGCCATTTTCATGCACTTGCTGTGGCTAAATATATGTACCAGTTAGCCTAAGTAGGTAGTCAAGGAAGGAAAAGATTGGTTCATAAATTCTTTTATAGAGCCAACCACATTCCTTAAAGTACTCATCATAACCACAAAGTACAGAAAATACTTTGGAGCAAAACATATATTTTCATGATCCCCATGAGCCCATGATTATTTGTGAAACAAGGGTTTTGCTTCAAAATGAATTTCCAGCTCCCTTAAAGGACCCCTCGCACTAATCACTCTTCAACTTACAATATTTTAAAGTATTTGAATACTTTAACTATGCTGTGCTTTCAATAAATAACTAACTGTTTTGGCTGTTTTAAGCCTTTTCCGAGACCCGTTGACTTCTAGCGAAACAGGGAAACAATTTGCATGACCGATTTTCCTGATGGAAAAAATTCTCGCAGACAACCGTCGCGCAACCGTCTCGAACCGTCGACAGCGTGATACACATCGAAGGTAGCAAAACACGACAAGTGAGAAAATCAGCGAGGTTTTGTTAGAGGGGTTAGAATGTACCGCACGAAACGTGGGTCTCCGGGTTTAGAAATATATGTAATGATTACGGAAGTAGGTTGCATTAGTATTATAGGTTGCATTAGTTTGAGCAAAATATACAACTACGTGATCCCCATGAGCCCATAGTCACTTTTGCCTAAAGGGTTTTGCTTTCAAATGAATTTCTAGTGCCCTTAAAGTGCAAAAATAAAATACTTTTCACCAGATCATTCTCTTGATTTCCAAGGGACCACAATCATTCTTATTTCAAGGGTATGGCTTATAATTAAACACAAGAAACCCAAGAATTTACAAATTCCTAAATTTCATCCTCTGACCCAGCCTTGCAAGTACCATATGAGCTGCTAGCTCTTGTATTCAACACACATTGCCGACTTCATTCTCGACCAATATCTGATGAAATTTGTTTACATGTACATCAGAAATCGTGCTTTATCACAATACTGTAATTTGAAGTAAAAAAACCGCGGCACCGGCTTGGCACCGGCACGGCACCGCGGCACCGGCTCGGCACCGGCTCGGCACCGGCACGGCACCGCGGCATCGGCACGGCACCGGCTCGGCACGGCACCGACACGGCACCGCGGCAGCGGCACGGCACCGAGGCACGCGCCACTTGGTGTACATCGTTTTTGGGAGTGAGCAACCCCTCGGCACAGCCTCTCCCGTCTATGATGGAGGGTCTCAAGTTTAAAATGATTTAAAAGAAAACAATAAGGCAAGTTAGGTCCTCTGTATATAATTCTGAGAGCAGGTTTCTGTACACTTTCAATGGAATCTGTATCCTCTTTTGTCAGAGCATAGTGCCAAACCGGACACGCATATTCAAGTAGACTTCGGACAAACATACAAAATAGATTAATCAATTCCTTTTCTGGAACCCCAAATTTAGTCAGGGTTTTAACTATTGACATGGATGAATTGGCTTTTTTATGGCACTTGAGCTTACTCAAGTGCCATATAGCGATTGTAATTTATGTCCGTCAGTCGGTTTGTCGGTCTGTCGGTCCCGGTTTTGCTAATTCGGGCACTTCCAGATAAGCTAGGACGATGAAACTTGGCAGGCATATCAGGAACTGGACCAGATTAAATTAGAAATGGTCGATTCCCCGATCCGACCATCTGGAGGGGAGTGGAGGGAGGGGGAATCCGGAAAAAATAGGAAAAATGAGATATTGTTTGCTTACGAACGGGTGATCGGATCTTATTGAAACTTTGTGGAAGGACTTCGTGTCTCAGACCCTCCAATTTAAATCCAGACCGGATCCGGTGACATTGGGGGGAGTTGGAGGGGGAAACCGGAAATCTTGGAAAACACTTAGAGTAGAGGGATCCGGATGAAACTTGGTGGAAAGTACAAGCAAAAGTCCTAGATACGTGACCGATATAACCGGAACGGATCCGCTCACTTTGGGGGAGTTGGGGGGGGGGGAGAAGTCCGAATTTGTAGTGATCCCGCGAGTTCCGTGCTTCCTGATGTGCTGGGATAATGGAAATTGACAGGCATGTCTGGGACCCGACCAGATTAAATAGGAAATCGTCAATTCCCCGATTCGACCAGCTGGGGGAGGGAGTGGAGGGAGGGTGAAGCCAAAATTTGAGGTAGTTTTAGCTTGCGAACGGGTGATCGGATCTTGATGAAAGTTGATTTTTAGGATGACCTTGTTTCTCAGACATCTCACTTTAAATCCGGGCCGGATCCGATGACACTGGGGGGAGTTGGAGGAGGGAGCCGGAATTTTTGAGAAACGCTTAGAGTGGAGGGATCGGGATGAAACTTGGTGGGAAAAACAAGCACAAGTCCTAGACACGTCATTGACATAACCGGACCGGATCAGGGCACTGTGGGGGAGTTGGGGTGGGGGTCCGGATTTCTAGCGATCCCGCGAGTTCGGCATACTTCCTGATGTCCTAGGGCGATGAAACTTGGCAGGTATGTCAGGGATCCAAACAGATTGACTTGAGAACAGCCGTTTCCCCGACCCGACGATCGTGGGGGGAGTGGGTGGATGGGGAGTCCGGAATCTAGTGGCGTGCATAACTTTTGAACGGGTGATCGGATTTGAATGAAACTTGTCTGGTGAGCTATCACCTCGGACCTTCAGTGTCACGTCCGGGTCGGGTCCGATACCTGTGGGGATGGGGGGGGGGGTGGAAAACTCAAGAAACTCTAAAAGTAGAGGGATTGGGACGAAACTTAATGGATGGAACAAGCATTAGGCCTAGATGAAATTGACGGAGCCAGATGGTTTCGGGGCTCTGTGGGGGGAGTTGGAGGGGGTTTCCTGGAATTCCGGTAGTTGTGAGTTAGAATAGTTCCAGATGTAAAACGACAACGAAACTTTGCAGGCATATTAGCGACCCGAATTATCTTGACTTAAAAACCTGACACAACATACCCCCGGAAACTTCCGTTCCTAGATCCGAGCATTTTTGGGGGAGCAAGAGAAGAGAAATATGGACTTCTATAAATTGCGAACGAGTGGTCTGATTCGAGTGAAACTTCATGGGTGATACGAATCGATGGCCTCGACATGTAAAACATGCGTTCGAACCATATGCGACCACGATTAGGGGAATTGGGGGTGGGGGGACTTTTGACATGCACAAAACCAAACGGATGGACCGTATGAGATGCAATTCGACAGTGCCGAGTTTATGCGGCCTAGATTTGTTATTTGGCGTCTGGGCCGGATTCGGCCAAGGTAGGGGGGGGGGGTACTGGAAACTTGCAGATAGGCTATGCTCCAATTTCAGTCAAACTTGATGAGGGAATTAAGAGATTGGTGGGTTGGGGTAACGTTGGTGGGAAGGGGGGGGGTACCGGAACTTTCCAAAAATGCTCAGGTTCGAGTGAAACTTGGTAGATGGTATAAACCAAGATGCTTTAGGTGGTCGATTTTTTTTATTCCGAACCAGATTCGGCCACGGTAGGTGGAAATAGAGTGAGTACCGGAAATCGTGTAGCACGTCTAGGGATCAAACAAACGGATTTATTGGGATGAAAGTTTGAACAGTCATGTGCATTTGCAATCGAGACGATGCCGGAACTGCTCAGAAATGAGTGAAACTAAATATCCTATTTCTATTTCCGAACCGCCTTTTTGGATGGCGGGTGTATTTTGTGACATTTTCATCTACTTTCTTGTACAGCCTACTCGTACAAGTGCCATATGAGCTCGTAGCTCTTGTTTTTTTTCAAAAATGTCATTTTTGTTGTTGAAAACAGTTGTTTTTTCTGCAGAAAAAGTTGGTAAAAATTACCAGCCAGTCAGTAAATGCCTCGTCCCCGCCCCCAAACATTTGAGGCTAGTAACGCCTCTAAACAGAACTGATTGTCCCTAAAACGGTTCATAGGTGTTAACGCGTCGGGCGCCTCGCTGGCCGCTCGGCTCTATGTATACAGATAGTAATATATATTCTGCAACATCAGTTTAATCGAATTCCCCTATTTCTTTTATGACGTCACGAAAACTTCATCCGCCGTAGATAATAGGCTAAGGTTTATGGAAGAAAGAGGATTTCTGACACGATACTGCCCTATTCTGTGCGCGTGTATCGATACGAATGTCCACTATTGAACCCCTCTGAAAAATTAACGTTCCATTACCAAACTAGCGTTTCATTGACGTCTAAAACAAAACTTTGATACAGCGTCAATAAGAAAACATTGCAAAACGATCTGGGTGGTAATGAAAAGGTACTTTCGTTACGAAATTAAATTTATTTTCTCGCCGGACAGGAATCGACAGGAATCCGGCAAAAATCTGAAAATTTGTAAAAAGTAAAAGTTGAATCGGAAGTGGATTAAAGGTTCGCTTCAGGAGCAAGGAGACATGCTGGATTTGAATCTGAGAATTATTTTCTCGCGGGGCAAGTAGATCGCCTGGAATCCAGATTGAACTGTTAGAGCCCAATGACATAGTAGTCAATACAGAGTGAGGAGACATGCTGTTGCAGCTTTAGAACATATTAAAGATAAAATAAAGGTTTATTCGATCAGTTTAGGTCTCAGAAGTCTCAACCGTCACTTACTGGGTTGCAAAGGCAGAATGCATCCGACAACTCTTGCTGAATAATTTAATACAAAAATTTCGACCAGTTTAATTAAACGACAGCTGAACAGTGAAACCATACTTGAACACACCATGAAGAATGCATTTATAGACGTGGCCACGGAGAGCATTCTTCTCCTGAGTGGGACGTTTTCAAAATATGGATGTTCGTTCCTGGAGTTTTGCACATGCAGACTCCAAGACAACAAGACTAAAGGTTTCGATGGGATCTCAAAAATTCAATATCTGATCCAGACAACTGGGTCTTGTCTTAGCCAGATCCAGTCATCGCCAGACTCCTTGAACGTTTTTTGAAACTCAATGGGTCATGACTTCAGTGAGTGTGCTTCAAATCCCTGTTTGCATTGTATGGTTCTCCCCAGAGACATAAAAAGGAATGTCACAAGGGATTTCAATCTTCATATTGATGGCCATGGGATAACAAAAGCGATTATGAATGACCATGGTCAAGTTCGCTTTTATTTTTCGCATCACTAATATTCACTAATCAGACGCCAGCGTCTACTCAAACAAAATCAACGCCGTTTCCTTCCCGTGTGAACAGGCCAGAACATCCGCCTCGCTAGTGGCTACGTTGTTTTCTTCGTAAAGGACTCAAGTGTGTAACGGTGGAGACCAACGAGTATACAGGGGCGACCAAGAAATGGCTCCACCTCCGCTCATTTTTGTCGGAACATTTTGTCGTAGTAACTACGCATCTCTGTAACGTGATTGGTCGGATTCGCCCCTGGCGTGAGATCCTGCTGGAAAATGGAAAAATCGTTCCAGCCTTGACGGCAAAAAGCCAGAATTCGTGACGTCAGGCTAGTAACTACGGTAAGTAGGATGGAACACGCTCTTAATATTGCAAGATGCAACACGCGAAGCTCCGCCTCCGGCAAACAAGATACAAACAAAAAACGATCCAGCATGCTGACATCGTCGTTATGCGAGTTCCCAACTCTTCCCTTATTGTGTTGCGAGAGCAACACTTTGGTTTTGTCCTATGCCGTCAATTTCAGCTAATTGCTCGAAAGTGGTAAGGGCCTGCAGTTTTAATGCAAAGTGTGGCCTTGGCCGGATTGGTGAATAGGACATTACAAAGCTCCTTGAAATTCTTGCCTGGGGCCAAAAAAGATGGTTTTTGCTTGTCCTCGAGCCAGAGCCTACGGTGTGTGTATAGACTATGTCCGAGAGGACTACCTGAAGTTGTGCACCCAAGCTTTCATTCCATCAAACCATGTCACTGCTTTCGAGTGGAACCACCAGTTTCATATTGAATATGGACTAAAGTCTGTAAGTGCTAAACATGTGAGGCAGTTGCCAGGCCCCACAGCCAACATTCTTTGAATTATTCATAGAAAAATTTGGAGAAACAAAAAAGTATCATTCTCCCACGGGTCCGAAAGTGCTGCCTCTATTTAGTACCCATTTCTGTTCGTGATTTCAGCTAAGTTCATCATTCCATATTTTGCACTAGGGATTGCAGTAGAGAAATGGTATCAGATGTACCTCTTAAACTTTAAAAGTTCTGTCAATGCTTAACAAATCAGAGCTTATCCTGTGCTCCTTTCTAAGTGGTGATAATAGAAAGTTGGACTACGGCAAAAAAGTCAGTTTTTTAACTCAAACAGATATATACTCTTTGAGCCCAAGCTGACTTTGAAACATATATTCAAACAATGTTTACAACGGCTATACCTCAGCTACAATTCTTCGTCAGCTATATTTCGGACCTTCATGGCAAGGGTCCTGGTCAGGCTGTCAGCTGGACGATGTATTAAGTCTTATCGCAACGGTAATATTATGATGTAAAATACGACATAGTTTCGCAATAATTAGTAGAGTTTCCAGGGGTAGGGGTATAGCTAATATAGGGGTAGCTTTATAATACCAATTAGGTTATATAAGATAATGTTCTAAATTTTCAACAGTCACGACGTCTACGACTGAAAAGAATAAAGTTCAACTGGCTGCAAAGTCAATTTAGTCCCTACTTCTGATATCCTGTTGTTGTTTTTTTCAATGCTGAGGGATAGCCCTGTGTTTCCAGAATTCTTGAATTGGAACATTCCATTTCGAAAACCTAGATGGGTTGACTACTTCAGCATTTAACCTTTCACGAAGGAACAAAACCAAAGTGTTGGTCTCGCAACACTTCACGTTGCACAGGCAACATGGTCTACATGGGACAAGTTTATTCTTGGTTTGAATGATGCCCGGGCCCTACTACGGACACACCTGTTCGTAATTCGGTTTTTAGACGTTTTTAAGACGTTTAGAACGCCTCCTCTCTCATTGTTGTTCATAACAATTAAACAAGACCAAAGGTTTCGATGTGACCCCAAAAATTCAATATTTGATCCAGACAATTCGGTCTTGTCTTTGCCAGATCCAGTCTTCGCCACACTCCTTGAACATTTTTACTATTAAAATTCAGAAACAGATTAAGGCCAAAAAGCTAATCATCGGAGAAAACCAAGTTCTGATATGGATTCAGCATGTTTGTGTTTACCCCTACAAGTCATATCTGTTTTGACGAAAACTTCCTGCCTTACTTCTGCCAATTTCCCGGTTTAGGCCGAGTTCCGGAACTACCAGTCCAGCAAAAAAAAGAAAGCTAAAAAACGAACCCAGCGTATCTTCTTTCCCCTATACCGAGCATCTAATCAACTACAAATTAAAATTAAACTTAAAACAAATTTTCCGGTTCCAGCCGGATTCCGGGCGAACTATATGTCCGGGTAAGAAATGATTGTCATAAACGGATTCAGCATCTCTTCTTATCCATAAATCGGATATCTAATCAACTACAAATACTTTTAACAATTTTCCGGTTTTGGCCGGATTCCGGGCGAACTACTTGCCCGGCGAGAAAATGGTTTTCACTGTCGTGTTCAGCATGTCTTCCTACCTCTAAACCGAACATCTAATTAACTTCAAATACAACTTTAACTTTTAACAAACTTTCCGGCTTTGGCCGGATTCCGGGCGAACTACTTGTCCGGCGAGAAAATGGTTTTCACCATCGTGTTCAGCATGTCTTCTTACCCCACAATCGGATGTCCCATTAGCTGTTTAAAACATTTTGCCCCCTTCCCCACCCCTAAATATAGGGTTACAAAGCCTATCTACGAACTCGACCTTACTCTTGACCCAAAGAATTCATCAAAATATCTCATTCCCAATTCATCAAAATATCTCATTCCCTTCGAGGGTTATCGTGCTTACAAACGGACGGACAGACAACTTTTGCCACTTACGTTTTGGGATCCCAAAAACGGGACAGGGTCAAAGCTCAAAGGGTTCTCTTCAAGAGGACCCTTTGACGAGAACCCTTGCCAAGAATGCTCAAAATATTGTGATCTGTAAACTTAGCTGCCGTATCTGTTTAAACATTCCACGAGCCCACGCTGACTGGGAAAGTGGGAAACATATATTCAAACATTGGATAAAACGGATACGTCAGCGACGATGCTTTGATAGCGATAGTTCGGCCCTTCTTGGCAAAGGTCCTCGTCAGGCTGTTGAACATCAGGGACAAAGTTGAAGAAACGCCTGCAATCAAGCAGGATTGTTTCTTCGTATTTGCAGGTTCATTTCTTCCCAAACGTTAACCCTGACGTTCGACAGCCTGACTAGGACCCTTGCCAAGAAGGGCCAAAATATCGCTGAAAAAGTATCGTAGAAGAAGTATCCATTTTCTGCATTGTTTGAATATATCTGTTTAACACACACAGGCATGATTCGCAGTCAGCTTGGGCTGAGGAATACTTGTCGTTAGTCATGTAGGTAGTACACGTAAGGTAATGTAATACACAGATTCGGTGTATTTTTGTTCGGTAAGTTGGATACACAAAACTTCCAAAAGTGTAAACGCGATCTTAGGTTTATCTTACCTAGGACACACGATCGGGATTTTCCCGGCCGGATCTTCGACACTTTCGTCCTATGGTCGAACAAATCTCAACTTTTACTTACGGAATTCATGACAGAGGTGAAAATCCTGACATGTGATCCGGAGGAAAACTCAAAGGCTAGTAGGAACACTAAATCCCACCAGAATAAAACTTGGGACTTACTTATAGAAAAGCTGTCTCACTATCACTTACCTACTTATCTTCGCACAAATTTATCTTTTCATGAACTGAACGCAACTCCTGATTTCCAACTGACCCCGTTTCCCCATACTCGGGAGAGTTCGTTGAGCCTTTATTGCAAAACACTTTCACTCTTGTTTCTGCATAACTCCGCATAACTGGAGAGTTGCTCCCAAAACTGACACCCCTTTATTACAGAGTTACACGCATAATCAGGCGGGACTTCCCCGTCCTTGAAGGGTTGAGTTTGAAAAATCCCGAGTAGGCTTACGCTCCCAATTCTCTTTACTCGCGAATTCTCGAAAAACAAAACAGAAACAGGCAAAAACAGACACCTTGAAGAACAAAAGTAGAACTAAACAGGTAAATAAACAAGTGAGCAAGCGCTCAGACGTGGAGTGTAAAAGTAAAATGTTTATCACATTTATATACAAACAGCTTTAGAACCAAGACATTTCTCTTCCCCAATAACCAAACAATTACTGAAATAACGTTGTAATCATCCCCCCTTTAGAAGCTTTAAATGTAAACAAACCGCCAGTATAAATCCAAAGAAATGTCGAATATCTTGCACGAAGAGCATTTGTTCGAACACTGAATGGTGTGCCTGCCAGTCCTACCCTTTAAACCTTTTCCATTAGCAAGGTAATAACAAGTGCAATAAACCAATTCGTAGCAGACTAATGCCTCCTTTGTCAGACTTCATTAAGAACGGCATATCATCGATCATATGACAAAACAGTCCGGTTTCCAACTCTTCATTAAAGATTAAAGTACGTCGCGTCGTCTTATTTGTTGATGTTACAGCAAATCCTCATCCATAGACATATCTCCCCAGATATACAAGAGTTTGACTTGAGACCTGTCATAGACGAACGTAGCTCATGGGAAATCTGGGCCCAGCTGGCTATGAACGGGAGGGGGGGGGGGGGGGGTCGGGAACCATCAAAATGCGTGTTTACGCCTTTTTTCCTCAAGTATACCAGCTTAGAGTTTGATTCCAGTCACCGGTCAAACACTTTTTTCATGGGCAATTTTGGGCCCACTTGCCGATGAACGGGGAGGATGGGGGTGGTTCAACTCTCCCCGGTCCCTAACAACCAAAAGCACAAAGGAATTTCACCGCCTTATCTTCAGTTATTGTCTAATTAAAAACATTAAAAAATGGGCAATCTAGGCCCAATTGCCCCTGAATCAAGTGGGGGTGGTGTCTGGGACCCTCAAAAAGTAAAAAGAGACCGCAATGCTCACAATCCGACCAAGTTTCAACTTGATACCTGTTGATTCCTGGCAAGATTAACTAACTTTACTCCAGGGCAATCTGGGCCCAGTTGCCCATGAACGGGGTGGGTGGGGGAGGTGCAACTTTAAAAGCGATTTTCCAGCCCTAGGATCTACACGTCCAAGGAATTTCATCGTCCTATGTCCAGTTCTGGTCAAGTTATGAACTTTATTCACTGGGCAATCTGGGCCCATTTGCCCCTGAACCAGATGGGGGTTGGGACCCCTCAAAAGGCACAACTAGACCCCAATACCCCACTAGTATACCAAGTGTGAACTTGATACCTCTTGATTCCTGTCACGGGTAACAAACTTTACTCCTGGGCAATCTGGGCCCAGTTGCCCATGAACGTGGGGGGTGGGGGAGGTGCAACTTTCAAAGCAATTTCCCAGCCCTAGGATCTACATGTACAAGGAATTTCCTCGTCCCTTGCCAGTTCTAGTCAAGTTCTGAACATTATTCACAGGGCAATCTGGTCCCATTTGCCCCTGAACCGGGTGGGGGTTGGGACCCCAAAAAGGCACAACTAGACCCCAACACCCACTAGTATACCAAGTTTGAACTTGATACTTGCACTGGTTCACGAGTTATGAGCTCCACAAAATACGGTGAAAACCGGAAACCGAAAGCTGCTACAGCGCTCTCAATAGTGGATTGTTCCAAGGAACACTGTTCTGTTCTGTTTCTGTTTCTCTGCAAAAACCGAACAGAAACAGAACAGTGCCCATGCTTAGACCCGATTGCCTGGATCAAAAGATCCAATAAATATTTCATGTTGAAATCCTATCGAAACCTGTGGTCTTGTTCCAATTTTTAACAAGAAATTTAACTTTTGTTAACCAACCATCATGCTTTTGCGTTTTTTTTACCTCCCCAGTCGCACAATCCTGGCCCAATTTCTCAAATAAGTCCAAAACATACGTCAAGAAGTAGAATTCTGCTACGGTGGCAACACTGGAAAGGAGTGCACCAGCGTTCCTCGAGGTGAAGGTCACCGGCACGAGAAAGATCACCAAATTGATCAGCGAGGAGCCACGGGTTACATCTCAGATTCAAATGTTTTTCTTTAGATTGCAGAGCGGGAATAGCGAACCGTATTTTCAATCAGCCTAATTTCGGGAAAACTACCCAGATGATGACTACCTAGATGATTAAAGGAGTTACATCATAAGCATTCTGGCACTTGCAACGTCAAGAACCCCCCCACCCCCACCCCAGAGGCGTCCCGATACCTTCCTGATTAGGCGTTCAGCTTTCGAGGTTTTACCGGAATTTTCGAGGTTTTACCGGAATTTTTCGAGGTTTTACCGGAAATTCTCCGTAGTGACACTCTCTGCTGAAAGTCTAGAATACTCTTCTGTCACACGTCTTTCACTTGACGAGAAACCTCGAATATATCTTCAAACTTGTTGTTTGTTTCGAGGCTCTCCCGGCAACTTTCTACATCATGTCGAAACAAGGCTAATTCGTTTTTATGTCACTTCGACTCTCTGGCTCAAGTGCCATATACCGATCACAGTTCTGTCTGTCGGTCGGTCCTTTTGTTTTGTCACACTTTTTCGAGTTATGGTACTTCCAGATGTGCTAGGACGATGAAACTTGGCAGGCGTATCAGGGACCAGAGCAAACTAACCTGGAACTAATCAGTTTCCCGATCCGACCATCTACGGGGGAGTGGACGGCGGGAGAATCTGGAAAATTTAGTGCAGTTTGTCACACTTTTTCGAGTTAGGGTACTTCCTGATGTGCTAGGACGATGAAACTTGGCAGGCATACCAGGAACCCGACCAAACTAACTTAAAAATAATCAGTTTCCTGATCCGATTATCTGGGGGGGGGGGAGTGAAGGCGGGAGAATCTGGAAAATTGAGTAGTGTGTAACTTTTGAACGGGTGATCGGATTGGAATGAAACTTGATAACTAAATAAAGGACATATCTCTCATGTCCCATTTGAAGACCGGACCGGATTCTAACTAGTTATTTATTTAAGTTAAACTGATTTTCTCATTGTATGTTGTTCCCGAGCATTCGAGATGCCTCTCTGCCGGGAAACAAGTGAAACAAGTTTATTTTATAAACTTTTACGTAAATATATAAACCTGAACCTGATACCTGAAACTCTAGCTATGGGGAGTCGGGGAGGGGGGAGACCGGAAATCTCGAGAAACGGTTAGAATGGAGGGATCGGAGTGAAACTTGCTGGGAAGAACAAGCATCTGCCCAAGATAAATCGTTTACACAACTGAACTGGATCCGTACCCTTGGGGGGTGGAGGGGAGTTTCCCGAAATTCTGGTGATGTCAGTTTTGGGGATTTTAGCAACGAAACTTGGGAGGCATATCAGGGATCCGACCGTTTGGGGGGGGGGGGTGGAGGGCGTGGAATCTGGAAAATTGAGTAGTGTGTAACTTTCGAACGGGTGATCGAATTGGAATGAAACTTCATAACTTAACTAAGGACATATCTTTGATGTCCTATTTGAGGTCCGGACCGGATTCGGTAGCTATGGGGGAGTTAGGGGGGGGGGGAGACCGGAAATCTCGAGAAACGGTTAGAATGGAAGGATCGGAGTGAAACTTGCTGGGAAGGACAAGCATCTGTCCCAGATAATTTACACAGTTGGACTGGATCCGGTGTGTGGAGGGGAGTTTCCCTAAATTCCGGTGATGTCAATTTTGGGAATTTTCGCGACGAAACTTGGGAGGCATATAAGGGACCCGTTCAATCTGACAGAGCCCTTACCTACTGCATACAGTTGCAAATGCCCAATGATCTTACAGCTCTTGTTGAACTCTTCTTGGTTCACCGGTATCACCGGAAAGGAGTCAAGCTGCCGGCGTTTTTTGGATTCAGATTCAGCCGAATTCCGGTAGATTCTGTGGGGTAAGTTCGGATAGATTCCCTGATACAAGTTCCGGTAGATTCCTTGTAAAAGATATCGCACAAATTCCGGCAGATTCCCTGAGCCGAATTCTGGTAGATTATGTGGGGTGAATTCCGGTACAACCCCTGAGACAAATTCCGGTAGATTCATTGTAAATGATTTAGCGTAGATTCCTTGAGCAAAATCCGGTAGATTCCCTGAAAATCATGAAGTTCAGGTGCCCCCCCCCCCTGCCCCACCCAAGACCCAAGACGAACCCATGACTCGATCCGACCGCTGGGTCATCTAGCGGTGCGGATCGGAAGCGCCCGACATGGGGAGGATGGAATCATACTTTGACTTTGGATGTAACAATATGTTTGTATTGTAGCAGGCATATGGAAAATGTGTAGACAAATTAAACTAATTATTTGCATTATCGATTTCTTGAAGTATTTTGTTTTCTGTTTTTTCTTGTTAATATCCCTAAGTCCAAAGAATTAAGGATGTAAACTAGATCACAGTCAACAAACGCCGTAAATTATACTAAATTCGTTATAGTGATTTCTTCAAGATTCTGAAATTGAGCTAAATAATATTAAGAAACCTGGCCGACGATTTCTTCTTCCGACATAACTAAACGTCCACATGGTGATATACTTAGCTGTCTTAATCTTCTTACACGCCACTCGATTTTCTCGAAGGTTCTAGTGATCTTTTGACCAGCGCCAGGAGATCAATGAATAGTTAACTGGTAATGGCTAATTGGAGTTCAGGAGTGAATTGTGTTCAAGTAATTTGTGAATAACGTTGGTTACAGTGAGGATTTTGGGGAAAACAAAGGTAACAGTGTGTTCGTAAAAATCCGACCCATCGAAAAATGATGGTGCCTCCCACCTTCTCAGCCACATGAATCAAAGACTTTAAGCAGTGTTCTAAACCAAATCTGAATTTGGTGGTATTATTGCTAGACTTGTTGGATCAGCCTGAAGCAAGCCGGAAATTTGAGGATGAATAAAATTACTAAACGAAAACTGATGAGGGGGTCACAGTACATCTGGGGTCACTATATACTCATCAAGCTTTTCTTAAATGACTACTGTTTTCTTCCTTTTCTCATTTTAGCAAAATTAATTAACCTCTCTGGTGGAAAAGGTTTAACCACAAAAAATTACCATCTCACTTTTCAGCGGGCAAGTACATAGTTAGCCTACTACACAACAAAATGCCAATTTAGGGTAAAAACTGAAAAAATATCCTACGAATAAAGGAGGGGTATCCAACCTCGAGTTTACACAGCCTCGAACCTGGGCTAAAAAAGGTTTGAAGGAAATTTCAGTCCAGTCCTAAAAAGGTCCTAACTGTCAAGAAGGAAATCCTGAGTGACCCAGGACCTGATTTGGATTGCACAGAAATATCCTTGCAAGGTTTTCAGGCCAAGTTGGAGGTCATATAAATTCGAGGTTGGCAGTATACATGAATACAAAGAAAACATGAGATCATTGTTGAGATCGACTGTTTCAGTAGGCTACACAAACTGAACTTTCTCACAGGGATGGACATGGAACATGGTAAGTTTCCTTACTCCAAATGTTCCCATAAGATGGGCGTATCCTCCGCAATTTCCAAACTGCAAACTCTCCCCACTACTTCATCAAAATCTTCAGCTTCAATCCCTCTTGGTTCGGAAACTTTTACATAGATGTCTCTGTCTTCGAGCACGTGTCCAGAATTCAAATTTCGCGCCGCTACGAGAGTCTTGCCTAGCTTTTGCTTGCAGGGGAGCTCGGAAGGTTGAATTTTCTTGATGGGCTGTCCCAGCGCAGCTTCGATAATCCGGATCTGAAAGGAAAGGGGCAGATTAATTCGAAGAAACTGACAGCATACACGACTGTTGCAAGTACGTTTTTCTCATGAGGCGAATAGACGATCAGGTTTCCCCGGCTAAGTTTTTTAGATATTCGTCAGTCAACTGAAGAAATAAAAATTTGTTCGTATGGATTTCAATCCGGGACTGGGATGCAGTTTGAGATCACCTGAACCTGATCTCCTGTCCGAGCTAACAGTGTTCTGCTCCCGAGCTATGAGCCTAGTCACACTGGGCCCAAAACGCAGCCTATTTGACAAACGACTGAAAATACCTAGGGGACTTGAGATTTGATGGGCTTTGTGGCAGCTTCGGGACAAGAGCAGACTGCATTTAGGGGTCAATTAGGGTTCCTGTAACATTGTTATACACGCAGTTTTGCTCTAATTGATCTCCTGAATTTGAAACGACAACATTCAGAATTAGATTATCTTGTTCTTTTTCTTTTTTCTACTTTTGCAACCCAAAAAGCCAGGAAATGAGCCCAGTGTGACTCGGCTCTATAATACAGAACATAGAGCTACCGCCTACGGTGGCCAGACGATCAGGTTTTCGCGGTTAGGTTTTTTAAATTTCGATCACAACGTGGAGCAAACTCCAATTTTTTCATATGGATTACAGCATCCTGGCAGGAATTCCAGTCCGGGTAACCCTGGCCCTGATTGCCAGTCCAAGCTCCCAGTGTTCCTCTTCACAGCCTCGTTTTTGTTGCAATAGTTTTGTTGCAATATTTTGTTGCAACTTCTTTGCTTCTGTACCAGATGCGTTTTTGGATTTGCTGCCTGCAAGATTTCTTCTCAAATGAAGCAGCAGCTTGCAGGGAAGCACGGACTTGGTCAGTAAGCAAGTCCGCGATTCTCAAGAAGCACTGCCGTCTTCCTCGGAAGCACTGCTGTGCAAAAGCGCCATTTAGCAGAAGCGGACGAGAAGCGGAAGTGCAGCCAGGGTTGCCACATGTCGCACGATAGTGTGAATTGTCACTCTATTTTGTTTTTGTCACTCATGTCCCACGTAGGACATAAAAATCACTCTACTTTAGAAAATGACCAAATTTGTAATTTTTGCAGCAGGGATTCAGACCAGGACTGACTATTTCAAGTTTTTTCATGAAAGTAAAATTGAGATGTATCATTTTTACAGATGCGATACCGACCAAAAGTGAACTAATTTCATTATTCTAAATTTGACTCCCAATTCACTCTCTGTTTTGGGGCCAAAAGTCACTCTCTAAATATTTCTGATGTGGCAACCCTCTGCAGCGTGCAATAAAAACGAGGCTCGTGACTCAAGTATAGAATAAACAGCTACCAAGAAAATAAAGAATAGTAATCCAATTCAATTCTATCGTTACCCGACAAGAACAAACAATGGAGGCCTATAATGGAGTACAACAAAAGAAAAAAAGACAACGCAAGAAATGTAATTTTTACAATGAAAATACGGGACGACGCTTTCTTCAACTCGTGCTTTTATTGTAAAGGCTGTAGATGCACGAATTTCTTGCTCTTTTGGTGCTCTCGTTTCTCTCCGAGAGCTTTTGACAAGAAAATCTTTGTCGCGAATTTTAATACAGCTGTTTTACCTCAAATTGTAATTGCTTCTCCCCTTTTACCGTATTTTACCCTTAGCAATTTAACGCATATGAAAACGTCATTTTTTAAATTTGGAAAGTTTTTATGCCGATTTTCTCGTTATTTTTCTAACACGCAAATGATGGAATACTATAATCTTAAAGATCCGCTTATTATAATGAATAAGAAACTTCAACGGGTTGTATCAAATTTTTCAGGTCTCCAACATAACCTGTGCAGGTTTTTTCGTGAATGATATTTTTATTCTTTTTTGTTTTTTTTTTATTTTCAATTTGTCAGTTATTAAACTGTAATTAAATTGTAGATAAGTTTTAAGTATTTTCGGCAGTGTAGTTAGGCTATCTTTTGGCAGTTTTTGAGTTATAGTGTTTAGCCGAAATTTGTCAGTGTCTATTAATTTATTTTTTACTCGCTATCTTTGGCGGAAATAAAATACTGATTGATTGATTGATAAAAGGATACTGTCAAATCGCAGGAACAGGGAAGACCGATGGGGGTCAGTTCACCAGCGGAAGATTTGAAATCTTACACTCTTTCGTCACGAATCTTTGCAACATTATCAGCTGGAATGTCTGTGCCAACCACGGGTATTGGAGGGGGGGGGGGATTTTTTTTGGAAACAGCCAATTTTATTTAAGAATAAAAATAGTCACGTTTCTTCGAAACAGTCGGTTTTTCGTCAAAGTCGTTTTTTCTGCAAAAACAGTCAGTAAACCTGACCAGCCAGTCTGTAAATACCTTGACCCTCCCCCACCCCCCAAACATTTTTGCCAGTAACGGCTGCGGTGCCAACAACAAGTTATTGGTACATTGGGGGAAATTCAGCAAATTTGAAATAGATCCTATAGAAAGAAATACAAACCACACTGAAGAGCTTTAAACACAGAAACAAGGTATCGAGTTCAAGCAAGACTCGCAACTTTGGATTGAGCAGATTATTCTCTACCACCAAAAATTAGCTATACTTTAATTTTTTTACCCTCGTTCTGTTGCACCTGCAGACACAACGAAAACGGTCGGCCGTTATCAACTGCTTGCACAAAGATGATAACCGATATATTTCTCGCCTACTCCTCAGCTTGTGGGAAACTACACTGACCACCATCCTTGACGAAAGGACTTGTTGGCGTGTACAATTTTTCCATAAGGTGCTATGGTGCAATAACCAATGTCCCTTCTACTGTGCGAGCTCAACTACACTGTAAAAAGTTTCTCCGACTAAGGATTAAAGTTAACTGCAGTATTTGCTATTGGGATTAATCTTATCTCTACTGGGATTAGATTAATCCGAATTAAAGATAATCTTAATAAAGACAAGATTAATCACAGTAGCAAGATTTTTTTGTACAGTGTAATCGTTCCCCACTAGAAACACATGCTCGGAGGACGTACATTCACCCTAAAGGACTGAGTCGCGCCGGGGTACACGTACACGTAGTATGCACTGCCAGAAGTTTCATAACAGGTAACACAAGGATGCGCAGTTCCATCAAGCACTATGTAGGATGCAATCCGTTCTTATTTTCAAAACATTATGCATTTAATCTTATGCATAACAAGCACGAACTAGGTAGAGCAAAGAAACCGCCAAAAAGTATCTATTCACTTTCTCGATCGATTTCATGACCACAAACAAAAAGTCAGTAGATGCTTCTTTGGAGTTTTTCAGCTCTTCCTGGCAATGCTTCTTATGAATATCATTTACTGCATAACACTTTCATCACAACAGATTACATCAAAAGTGTTATCTATTGAAACTGTGCATCCCTCTGGTATCTGTTATGACACTTCCGAGAAAGTGGCGACATAAAATCCAGACACAAATTAAATAAATCAAGTATCTCTTACTTGCTCAATCATTTCCTTCAACTCGGACGGTAGAAGCGAACACTTATGATCCGTCCCTTTCAGATTCTTGTCTAATGTCACATGTCGTTCTATCACCTTCGCGCCCAAAGCGACTGCAGCAAGGCTCAAAGTGATCCCCAACTCATGTCCAGAATAGCCGATAGTCAGGCTGGGAAATTCTTCCTGATACTTCCGCATTAGGCTTAAATTTGTCTCGCTTGGGGGCTGTGGGTAGGAACTAAGGCAGTGAAGGAGGGTCACATTCGGGTTGTGGGTAGTAAGAATCCGGACTGCTTTTCGGATGGTGGGCATTTCTTGCATGCCTGAAACGGGTACATAATAAATATACCAAAGAAATACGAACGATTCTAGTAATGAATGCAAATTCAACAAAAATAGGGCAAAGAAGGAAATAAAATAAAAGCCAGTTTTTTATTTTAGAAATAGATATTTTAAAAAAGCTAACAAAAAGTGGTCGATTGAAAGGTAGGGAGACATGCTGAACAAATGTTTTGAATTTAATTTTCTTCCGGATAAGTAGTTCGCCCGAAACCTGGCGAAAATGAAATTTTGTTTGACAAGGAAAAGGGAAAGTTGTTTGTATCACCAGAACCGAAGCAGATTAGAGTTCGATAGGAAGGTGAAACGCACGCTGAAAAAAAAAATCAATGAATTCAACTCTCTCGTCGCGACAAGTAACTCTCCAGGAATTCGGCAAAAACTGGAAATGTGGTAGAAACGAAAGTTAATTCAAAAGTCGGTTAGACCTTTCAAATGGGGCTAGTGGCACATACTGAATCACAATGTGGTCTTGGTCTTCTCAGCGGATTAGTAACTTGGCACTGCTTCGACACAAAGGCATTTTCCGGCGGTTTATTTTTATTTCTAATTAATTCTATTTTATTAACATGCTTACGTGGTCTGTCAAAGACCGACGGCCTACACGACCCAGTTTTCTGGACGACGAGGCCCAATAAGCACTCACCTTTGGGAACCCACCGAAACCAGCAGCTTTCTTATAAAACTTCTGACAGCGATGTGGGCGAGTCCGACTCCCTGCTGGAACATTGTCATCCAGCAACTTCGAATACGGATTAACGTGTATTGTGGCGTCGAAATCACGAGGACACTTAAAGGACCTGTCTTACCTTTAACACTAACGCAACCTTCTTCCATCATCGCTCTATATACTTCTAAATCCAGAGACCTAATTTCGTACGGTACATTTTAACCTCTCTAACAAAACCACGCTCATTTTCTCACTTGCCGTGATTTGCTACATTCGATGTGTATCACACTGTCGCCAGTTGTCTGCGAGAAGTTTTCCATCAGAAAAACCGGTTATGTAAATTGTTTCCCTGTTTTCGCTGTGAGTCAACCGGTCTCGCAAAAGGCTTAAAACAGCCAAACACCGTGGATTATTTGTTGAAAGCACAGCCTAGTTATAAAGTATTCAAATATTTTAAAAGACTATAAGTTGAATAGTAAATATCGCGAGGGGTCCTTTAACGCCGGATGACCAAATTTTGTCCAGCACTGAAAAATGCTACATACGACGATAGGCTGAAGACATTAAAGATACCGACACTGGCTTACCGTCTGCACAGGGGAGACGTGACCGAAGCATACAAGATTTGCAGTGAGGCTTACAATGGTCGGATCGCAGGCGAACTTGTGACTCTCAATCACAACAACCTCAGGGGCCACCAGTTCAAACTTGGATCTCAGCGATTCAAGAAAGATGTTGGCAGGTGGAAGTTTGGAAATCACATCGTGGAGGCTCGGAACAAACTTCCGTCCCACCTCGTATCAGTCGACTCTCAAAAATGTACTGGTTGAAGATTTTGGAAATGGAAAGTATTGTGTTGATAATTTGGCTTGCTCTTTTTTATGCTTTCAAATAACAATAATAAACAGCTTAGTACAGTCTACTTATAACTCACCCGTGGATAGAACAACAGGCTTTCCACATTTCGCTGCTTTTCTTAGCAAGGGAAAGTTGTTTGTATCTCCAGAACCGATCTTGATGAAAGGTACGTCAAGTTCTAAGAGGAAATCGAGCGATACCTGAAAGAAACAGTTGCGATATTTAGGACAAACTTGTCTCCGAGACAGATTTTGATAAAAAGAACATCATTTCCTAACAGGCGGTCAAGCGATTCTTGATAGCAATAGTCAGCGATATTGAGGACACACAGCCAAGGCCGTATCCAGGGGGGGGGGGTAGGGGGTTGAACCCCCCAAAACATTAAAAAATTGTCATTTGTATAGGCTTTTTCCTCTGATCTATGTCTTTTTTGCCCGACCCGCAGGCAACCCCCCCCCCCCCCCCCCCCCGAAAAAAATTCCTGGATACGGGTCTGCACACAGCCTACTCCATGGAATTCCATCGTACTCGACTAAAAGACCAGTGATGGACTGATTACCAAATGGGCAAAGTGTTCATCGGCCTATGGGTTCCTCCTCCTATGTGTATTATGTACAGGCACAGCCGTTATGGCCGTCTCTACCTAGCAGTCGACGTGAAAGCTAACAATTGCGCAAGCGCTCAGACGTGGAGTGTGAAAGTAAAATGTTTATCACATTTTATAAAACAGGATAAGATTTATTTACACTAAGAGCCAAAGGCCATGGCAAATACATGAAAAATAACCACAAACAAGCAAAAATAATACCTTCTATAAGCACCTATCCCAGACGTGGAGTGTGAAAGTAAGATGTCTATCACATTTTATATATAAACAGCTTTAGAACCAAGACATTTCACATCCCCAATAACCAAACAGGTATTGAAATAACCTAATTTGTAATCATTCCAATCTAAAAGCTTTAAATGTAAACAAACCGCAAGTATAAATCCAAAGAAATGTTGAAATCTTGCACGAACAGCTTGAGCCAGTCCGACCCTTTGAACCTCTTTTCCATTAGCAAGGTAATAAAAAGTGCAATAAACCAAATCGTAGCAACCTAATACCCCCTTTCTCACAATTCATTAAGAACGGCATATCATAGATCATATGACAAAACAGTCCAGTTTCGAACTGTTCATTAAAAGTTAAAGTAGGACGCGTCGTCTTATCTGTTGCTGTTGCAGCAAAATCCTCACCCATAGATATATCTCCCCAAATATACAAGAGTTGGACTTAAATATCCTCGACTATACCAGCTTAGTGTTTGATTCCAGTCACGGGCAAATGGGCAAATTGGGCACACTTGCCCATGATCGGGGAGGGTGGGGGGTGGTTCAACTCCACATACAAATCCCCAACCCTCTGATCAAAAAGCACAAACGAATTTTCTCCTGTTATTGTCAAGTTAAAAACCTTAAAAAATGGGCAATCTGGATTCTGACCCACTCACCCCTGAACCAAGTGGGGGTGGGGACACTCCACTAAAAAGGGAGGGCTTGAGGGGGAGGAGCTGGAAAGCAAATTCGGAATCATGCTCCAGTGGTTTTTGCGCTGCTTCGGAAAGTTGCCGTATTTTCATCCCGGTTTTGGCGCTTCGGAAACCGAAGCAGTTAGTGGAAAGCTTCCTGAAAAGTTGAATGCGGCGGCGGGAATTTCGAAAAGTGTGGAAAAACGAGGAAAGCGTCACTAACGAATGGAAAGAACACGGCAAGCGTCGTTAAGGGTGAATTCATTGGAACATATGAGAATTGAAGGAATTTCCAGTGAAGCATATCTATTCTAAACAATTTGGAATTCAATAATTTCCTGCCCATTTCAGTTCTCCGAGTGCTTTTGGGAACAATCCAACGGGAAAGTGGAAAGCAATTCGAGAATCAGATTCCTACAGTTTTCGCGATGAGCTTCGCTCGCAGCAAAGTGATTCCAAAATTTCGCGCCCCCCCCCCCGGGACATACTCCCTCGGTAACCCCTGGGCAAAAAACACCCGGTACCAAAACCCTTCGGGTCCGTTCCCCCCCCCCCCCATCTGAATGAAAATATGTAGGAAATTAGAAAGCGTGATGGCGGATCGCTGTAAAATAGGCTAAATTGCATTTTATTCACACTGTGTGTCTTTGGAGGGGGGGGGGGGGGGGTCACAGGAGGGGTTTTGGTACTGGGGGGTGGGGCTCATTGGGAGGCTGGAAGGTCACCGGAACCCCTAGAGACAAAGGCCCAGCAACTCAACGAGATTGTTTCAAATAACTGGTTCAGGACTCTGATAGGCTACTTTCTTAAGCTTCTTCTCTTTTAGGCAGCTATGTTCTAGAGATTCTTACCTCGTCCATAGCCGAAGCAGTGAAATCGACTTTTAGCTCTTCTTTTGCATAGCCTTTGAGTTCCTTATATTGTTCCTTGGTCAGCTCTAGACACTCTTTATGTTCTCCATATGTGCTGCCAAAAGCATTTTCAGAAATGTATGGGCGGGCAAGGGCAGATGCTGTGAATTTGCTTTTAAGATCACTTTTCTGGAACTTGACACAGCTAGCACCAGCCTCCTGTAAGAATAAACAAGAGGTCAAGGTTGATTCTGTGATCTCACAGATTCATCTTCCAAAGCAAAGCGAGAATCCACTGAGTGCCAAAAGTAATGGCATGTGGTTGTCCCTCTGTTGAGCCTTACAACTTCTCACTGTTTCACTAATATCTCTGTACAGAGTAGGTTGACATTAACAGAACCAGTGGACTGCAAGAGCAGCTTCCGAAAGAAAAGCAGGTTTTAACCAAGTCGCAGGAACAAATGGAACATAATCCAGCTGAGCTTTCCAGACTACTAGAATTGCTCTTTAATTGTCCAAATTTTCCTTCCAACCAAATTAAAAAAAATATTCCTTCAACCTGAGACAGCAGCTGAAATTTTATAAGAACTATATTTGGCCCTTTTTGGCAAGGGTCCTCTTCAGGCTAAAAGCAGATTGAAGTTGGAAAAACAAACTTGTGGAAAAGTTTTTTCTTTTTTCTCTAAAAAAATTTGAGCTCACATATCCTTATGGCACGGTCAAATATCTTCCAAATTCCAAACTTCTGTTTCTACGAGGTTGATCTGGAGTGACAAGTCAGGAAATCCTGGGTGCTGGACCTCTCCCTACTCCACTTGTATAGAGGCAACAAGTTCGGGTACCCAGCGTTTGGCATAGGGTATCCAAAAATTAGGGGCTTGCGGGTGACTGCTCTATGAACTTTATTTTCTTGCGGGAGAGGTTTAATTTAGGGAATTCAACCGGGAATTCTGTCAAAGCAGAAGATTATTCTAAAGTCGATTAGAGAAAGCCTATACATAGATATCGGGTAAACATTCATTTTAGGAGGAATGGTACCCCTACGAAATTTGGTTAAACTGAGACTGGCTACATACCTAAATATGGTCTTCTTCCTGTCCCATATCAAAAGATACCTGATTTCACTTTCTATCCAACCTCATTTTCCAATTTTTAAAATGTTAGAGCACTTCCAAGATACAGAGAGTTTTCAGTCTAGTGCACTAGCCCTTTTTCAGTCACGGTGCTCAGACGTCTAGCACCATGCCTGGCTTTTCAGCACTTTATATTGAAATTCATGCATGGTGCATGGATTTCAGCATACAGAGCAGACATGAAAAAGCACAATTTGTTGTTACACCAGGTGTCCAGACATTGTGCTTTTTTATGTGTGCACTGTATGCTGAAATCCATGCACCATGCATGAATTTCAAGGTACAGTGCTCAAACGTCTAGCACTCAGGCATGGTGCTAGACGTTTCAGAAACGTGACTGAAAGAGGGCTAGTGTACTAGACTGGAGAGTTTTGTCTATCCTTTTCCAGGTAGTTGCCACTAGGTTACTCTATCCTTCTCAGGTAGTCACCGCCAGTGTTGGGAAGTACTTCAAGTACTACTTAAGTACAAAATCAAGGTACTTGAATTTTACTTAAGTACATTTTTTCTGGAGTACTTAATACGTAATACTTAAGTAAAATAGATAGGTACTTGAAGCTCTCAAATACCGATAAATTCTGAAGTACTTTCAAGTACTCTCCCAAGTACATTCCGCTACGATCAAATGATTTTTCTTAACAGAAAAGGATTATTCAGAAAAGGGAAATTCAAGACTCAAAACTGGTTTGATTTCAGGACTGGCAAAACATGCTAAAAGCAGATTACCAATACCAGCATCTCCACCAGAAGAAAAATCATTAGTCTTAAGCAAGGCATAATTCTTTGAATGTTCCTTGACCTCTTGGAAGCACTTGGAAGGGCTCTAACATTCTGTAAACTGGAAAATGAGGTTGAATAGAAAGTAAAATCAGGTATCTTCTGATCTAGGAGAGGAAGAAGACCCTATTTAGGTATGTAACCAGTCACAGTTTAACCAAATTTCACAGGGGTACCATGCCCATGCCCGAAATTGAGGATTAGTGTATGGCTGGGCCTATCTACAGGAGTGTTGCATGAAGCTGCCCTTACTATGGCACCACCCACCCCCCAGTTGGCCATGGTACATGATCCTGCCACCTTGGATCATGAAGCTGCCACCCCAGAAAAATCATGCAAATTCCAAGAAAACAGCAAATTTTGTTATTTGCAAAAGGTCAAGGAACCTCTCTGACCCGACAGCTGGCCTCTAACTTCACCATGTAGCAAAATACTATTTTTAGCAAAGTGGGCGACTTCATGATCACTTGGGTGCCTACATTCTTTCGTGTTCTCTAGCTTAGCCTTGAACAATTACAAGTAAACTATGGTACCAGCAGAAAGTGAAGGTTCTAAGCTTCCTTTCAGGATACTCCACTGAATTTTATCTCAACCTTTACTCTTTTTCCCTAAGTCATTTCCCAAAAATAGGAGTTTAGGGTGGCGGCTTCACGCAGCACTCCTGTACAGTAGTAGACTTTGACATTTCCATGCATTTGCTGTGTCTAAAGCTAACTAGCCTACCAGTTAGCCAAACTATATAATTAAGGGGCGTTTGAAAACACCTGAATATGTATTTTTGATCTTCATTTTCATTTAGCCCAAAACCACCCAAAACTGCACTGTTCACACTAAAGTAATTGTTCACATAAGCATACCTCTACTGGTACTACTCTACTATATCACAGGTCTGGAAAAGATGGAAGATTTAGCTTCAAGCTGAAACAACACTTTTTGATTTGAACCTAAATATTTTTCACCCCTAAACAGAAGCTCCATCTGACTCAACGCAACTTTTGTGTTTTGGATAGATTTACTTACGACACAGCTTCTCATTAAATTTTTGGCTTTTTCTAAGCATCCCTGGTGATTTTGACCGATTTCGGCAATTACATAGCATTTATCGGAAAGCATTTTATAATTTTAAACTATTTGCGCAGAGGTTGAGAATGCGTTTTGTGATACCTTCTGCACCAAAGCCTAAACGCCCTTCCTAAAGTTCCTTCTCATTCAGTTCTCCCTGAGATTTCCTTTGCCTTTAGATGCTATAGATAGTGCAAAGCAATAATGACATGCTATTTGTTAGTATATGTTTAACCAGTTTTGTTTGGTTATTTTCAATTTCTTGTACGTTTGACTCGAAACTCTATCGAAACTATTTGCCGGGGGACACCTCTAGTTGGAAAATATAAGAAATTGTCGTATAAATATACAAAATCTCAATATCCAATCATATATATACACCTCGCGGTCACTAGCCAACTAGTTGGCAATTGTAAGAAATTTCCTATAGGAAAAGCCGGCGTTGCCGACCAGTTGGCTACGAGAAAAATTGGTATAGGATTTTGTTTGTGTTCCAACTAGTCCGCCACTGTAAGAAATGTCGTATCGGAAGTCCCGCGTTGCCGACTAGTTGGCTACGAGAAAATTTCGTATAGGATTTTTGTTTGTGTTCTAGTCCGCCACTGTAAGAAATTTCGTATGGAAAATCCCGCGTTGCCGACTTGTTAGCTATGATCAGAAGTCATATAGGGGAAAAGTTTGAAGCCAACTAGTTCGCTACCGTAAGAAATTGTGTATAGGAAATCCCACATTGCCAACTAGTTGGCTACGACGAGAAATGGTCGTAGTACGAGAAACTAGTCGGCAACGTGGGATTTCCTTTTTTCCTCAAAATCCTTCTTGAGACTGAAAGCTTGAAACCGACTAGTTGGATATTTCGAAATTTCTATGTGAATTGACACGATCCGACTAGTTGGATATTTTCTGAGATCTCTGTACGAGTGAGAGACGTACCCAACTAGCTGAGTAAAAAGTTTTAGACGAATTCTCGCCGTGGCCATCTAGTTGGCCATGCGGGATTTCTATATGAAATTTCTGCCGATCCAACTAGTTGGCTAAAATAAGAAAATTCCTACAAGAACGGGGAGTGATTATCTAACTAGTTGGCTAAAAAACAAGAGTTGGAAGCTCCTATGGCACTTACAAGGCTGGGTCAGAGGATGAAAGTAGGAATTTTCAGTTCGTGGTTTTTATGGCACTTGAGCTTACTCAAGTGCCATATAGCGATTGTTATTTCTGTCCGTCAGTCGGTCTGTCGGTCTGTCGGTTTGTCGGTCTGTCGGTCTGTCGGTCTGTCGGTCCCGGTTTTGCTAGTTCGGGCACTTCCAGATAAGCTAGGACGATGAAACTTGGCAAGCATATCAGGAACTGGACCAGAATAAATTAGAAATTGTCGCTTCCTCGATCCGACCATCTGGAGGGGAGTGGAGGGAGGGGGAATCCGGAAAAAATAGGAAAAATGAGATATTTTTAGCTTACGAACGGGTGATCGGATCTTAATGAAACTTAATACATGGAAGGACTTTGTGTCTCAGACCCTCCATTTTAAATCCAGACCGGATCCGGTGACACTGGGGGGAGTTAGAGGGGGAAACCGGAAATCTTGGAAAACACTTAGAGTGGAGGGATCCGAATGAAACTTGGTGGAAAGTACAAGCAAAAGTCCTAGATACGTGACTGATGTAACCGGAACGGATCCGCTCACTTTGGGGGAGTTGGGGGGGGGGGAGAAGTCCGAATTTGTAGTGATCTCGCGAGTTCCGTGCTTCCTGATGTGCTGGGACGATGGAAATTGACAGGCATGTCTGGGACCCGACCAGCTTAAATAGGAAATCATCAATTCCCCGATTCGACCATCTGGGGGGGGGGGGAGTGGAGGGAGGGTGAAGCCAAAATTTGAGGTATTTTTAGCTTGCGAACGGGTGATCGGATCTTGATGAAAATTGATATTTAGGATGACCTCGTGTTTCAGACACCTCACTTTAAATCCGGGCCGGATCCGATGACACTGGGGGGAGTTGGAGGAGGGAACCGGAAATTTTGAGAAACGCTTAAAGTGGAGGGATCGGGATGAAACTTGGTGGGAAAAACAACCACAGGTCCTAGAAACGTCATTGACATAACCGGACCGGATCAGGGCACTGTGGGGGAGTTGGGGTGGGGAACCGGAAATTTTGAGAAACGCTTAACGTGGAGGGATCGGGATGAAACTTGGTGGGAAAAACAAGCACAGGTCCTAGACACGTCATTGACATAACCGGACCGGATCAGGGCACTGTGGGGGAGTTGGGATGGGGTCCGGATTTCTAGCGATCCCGCGAGTTCGGCATACTTCATGGTGTCCTAGGGCGATGAAACTTGGCAGGTATGTCAAGGATCCGAACAGATTGACTTGAGAACAGCCGTTTCCCCGACCCGACCATCGTGGGGGGAGTGGGTGGATGGGGAGTCCGGAATCTAGTGGCGTGCATAACTTTTGAACGGGTGATCGGATCTTGATGAAAATTGATATTTAGGATGACCTTGTGTCTCAGACACCTCACTTTAAATCCGGGCGGGATCCGATGACACTGGGGGGAGTTGGAGGAGGTAACCGGAAATTTTGAGAAACGCTTAAAGTGGAGGGATCGGGATGAAACTTGGTGGGAAAAACAAGCACAGGTCCTAGACACGTCATTGACATAACCGGACCGGATCCGATGACACTGGGAGGAGTTGGAGGAGGGAACCGGAAATTTTGAGAAACACTTAAAGTGGAGAGATCGGGATGAAACTTGGTGGGAAAAACAAGCACAGGTCCTCGACACGTCATTGACATAACCGGACCGGATCAGGGCACTGTAGGGGAGTTGGGGTGGGGGTCCGGATTTCTAGCGATCCCGCGAGTTCGGCATACTTCCTGATGTCCTAGGGCGATGAAACTTGGCAGGTATGTCAGGGATCCGAACAGATTGACTTGAGAACAGCCGTTTCCCCGACCCGACCATCGTGGGGGGAGTGGGTGGATGGGGAGTCCGGAATCTAGTGGCGTGCATAACTTTTGAACGGGTGATCGGATTTGAATGAAACTTGTCTGGTGAGCTATCGCCTCGGACGTTCAGTGTCACGTCCGAGTCGGGTCCGATACCTGTGGGGATGGGGGGGGGGGGGTGTGGAAAACTCAAGAAACTCTAAAAGTAGAGGGATTGGGACGAAACTTAATGGATGGAATAAGCATTAGGCCTAGATGAAATTGACGGAGCCAGATGGTTTCGGGGCTCTGTGGGGGGGAGTTGGAGGGGATTTCCTGGAATTCCGGTAGTCGTGAGTTAGAATAGTTCCAGATGTAAAACGACAACGAAACTTTGCAGGCATATTAGCGACCCGAATTATCTTGACTTAAAAACCTGACACAACATACCCCCGGAAACTTCCGTTCCTAGATCCGAGCATTTTTGGGGGAGCAAGAGAAGAGAAATATGGAAATTGACTTCTATCAATTGCGAACGAGTGGTCTGATTCGAGTGAAACTTCATGGGTGATACGAATCGATGGCCTCGACATGTAAAACATGCGTTCGAACCATATGCGACCACGATTAGGGGAATTGGGGGTGGGGGGACTTTTGACATGCACAAAAACCAAACGGATGGACCGAATGAGATGCAATTCGACAGTGCCGAGTTTATGCGGCCTAGATTTGTTATTTGGCGTCTGGGCCGGATTCGGCCAAGGTAGGGGGGGGGGGGTACTGGAAACTTGCAGATAGGCTATGCTCCAATTTCAGTCAAACTTGATGAGGGAATTAAGAGATTGGGCCCGAACCGGCTCCGACAACGTTGGTAGGAAGGGGGGGGGGGTACCGGAACTTTCCAAAAATGCTCAGATTCGAGTGAAACTTGGTAGATGGTATAAACGAAGATGCTTTAGGTGGTCGATTTTTTTTTTATTCCGAACCAGATTCGGCCACGGTAGGTGGAAATAGAGTGAGTACCGGAAATCGTGTAGCACGTCTAGGGATCAAACAAATGGATTTATTGGGATGAAAGTTTGAACAGTCATGTGCATTTACAATCGAGACGATGCCGGAACTGCTCAGAAATGAGTGAAACTAAATATCCTATTTCTATTTCCGAACCGCCTTTTTGGATGGCGGGTGTATTTTGTGACGTTTTCATCTACTTTCTTGTACAGCCTACTCGTACAAGTGCCATATGAGCTCGTAGCTCTTGTTTTGTGATTATTTGTAAACAAAACCCTTGAGATAATGGGTCCTTGGAATTCACGAGAACGTATCGTTTGGTAATGCATTTGGCTGTAATGATGCGCACTTTAGGGGCGCCAGAAATTCATCTGTAATCAAAGCTCTTGAAGCAAAAGACGATGAGCTCATCGGGAGAATGAAATGTATATTTTACTCAAAAGTATCATTTGTACTTTAAGAAACTCAGTTGTAAGCAAAACCCTTGAGGCAAAAACGATCTAATCTGTCAAGTCTCTAATGTTCAAGCCAAGTTTTATGGTCCTAGCACATCTGGAAGTACCTTTGTAGAGGCCATGTGCCTTATTTTTGCATTATATTATTATTATTATTATTAACTCGTGATCACCGGAATTCCGGACCCCCCCTCCCCCTATCTGACTCACCCACACAGTGCTCGAATCCAATCCAATTCTGTCACTGATGAACCTAGGGCTTATTCTTGTTCTTCCCAGCAAGTTTCATCCCAATCGCTCCACTCTAAGCGTGTCAAAAAATGTGCGGCTCCCCCCTCTGACTACCCCCCCCTATAATAATCGGATCCGGTTCGGAACTTCACATGAGACATCCGAGACGCGAGGTCTTTCCAAATATCAAGTTTTGTTAAGATCCGATCATCCGTTCCAAAGTTATACATACCTCTAGATTTCGGATTCCCCTTCCCTCCACTCCCCCCACGGTGGTCGGATCGGGGAAGTGACAATTTCCAAGTTAGTTTGGTCAGGTCCCTGGTATGCTTGCCAAGCTTCACTGTCCTAACCCACCTGGAAGTAACTTTACTCCTTATCACCGGAAATCCGAACCCCCCCCCCCCCCCCCAGCTCCCCTCACAGTGCACGAATCCCGTCCGGTTCTGTCAATGATGTACCTCGGGCTTCAGCTTGTTCCTCTAACCAAGTTTCATCCCGATCCCTCCACTCTGAGCGTGTCACATGATTTCCGGTTCCCCCTCCACCTCCCCCCCCCAACATTCATCGGATTCGGTCCGGACTAGAAAAGGGACATCTGAGACATGAAGTCTTTCCAGATTCAAGTTTCATTAAGATCCAATAACCCGTTCGAAAGTTATGCATGCCACTCAATTCCGGATTCCGGCTCCCCTCCCTCCCCCCACGATGGTCGGCTCGGGCAAGTGACTATTTCCAACTTAGTTTGATCGGGTCCCTAATACGCCTGCCAAGTTTCATCGTCCTAGCATATCTGGAAGTACCCTAACTCGCAAACACCGGACTAACCGACCGACCGACCGAAAGACAAACCGACAGACAGACCGACGGAAAAGTGATCGGTATATGGCACTTGGCCGGAAGGCAAGTGCCATAAAAAATCCTGTAGGTACGAGGATGAATATCCAACTAGTTAGCTAAAATAAGAAAACTCGTCAAGAACTACAGAATTGTCAAACTAATTCTCTAAAATGAGAAAATTTGTATAGAGACATATTGATTATCGAATTATATGGCTGTTATTTCATTGACATTAGACAAAGTGGCGCATAGCCAACTAATGGGATCGAAATCCTTGTTGAGACTGAAAGCTGTTCCGGCTAGTCGGATATTTTCTGAAATTCTTATCCGTGTTCATACAATTCGACTAATTGGATATTTTCCGAAATCTCTATCCAAATTCACACAATCCGACTAGTTGGAAATTTTGGATATTATAAAGTTTTCTCCTATACGATTTCTAGTCGTAGCCAACTAGTTGGCAAAGTGGGATTTCCTATACGAAATATCTTACGGTAGCGAACTAGTTGGCTACAAACTTTTCTTCTCTATGATTTCTGATTGTAGCCAACTAGTCAGCAACGCGGGAATTACTATACGAAATTTCTTACAGTGGCGGACTAGTTGGAACACAAAGAAACATCCTATACGATTTTTCTCGTAGCCAACTAGTCGGCAACGCGAGATTTCCTATACGAAATTTCTTACAGTGGGGGACTAGTTGGAACACAAACAAAAATCCTATACGATTTTTCTCGTAGCCAAATAGTCAGCAACGCGAGATTTCCTATACGAAATTTCTTACAGTGGCGGACTAGTTGGAACAGAAACAAAAACCCTATACAAATTTTTCTCGTAGCCAACTAGTCGGCAACGCGGGATTTCCTATACGAAATTTCTTACAGTGGCGAACTAGTTGGAAAACAGACAAGAATCCTATAGGAATTTTTTCCGCAGCAGTAGTATATAATCGCCGATCCTAGACCACCCTCCCCCCAATTTCAAAACCCCATTTTAACATCAATTTCTTAAATTCTAACATCCTTTTTACCAAATTATCCCCCTTTTCAAGAACATTTTTATTTTCTTACTTCCAAAATAAAGGATACAAGAAATGAGAATATTACCCTTTACTACATATAAAATACTACAATATACACTACTTCTTTTTTATTCAAATATTACTGACTAAACAGTTCTAAATCCACATATGTTTCTTTGTTCTTGTTTTCGCGTACAATCGGTTGCAAAATCAGATTTTTCTTTAAAAGTAATTCGTTAGCAATGGCATTATATTTCTGAGTTATAAACAAATCACATGGTTTGTTATTATGATTAATAACGACAACCAACTTATCACCATATTTTGTCTTAGCAATTCTCATTTTAACAATAGTATATTTCAAACCTAACACTAGTTCTTCTTTCCTGATTGTCTCATTGTATTTATTCATTCTGATTGTATTCAAGACTTCCTTTGTGGACTCCATTTATTAGGGGATGATTTTATTAAATAAAAATCCCAATCGCTTTGAAACATCTGGTAATAGAAACCAACCACGTTTATCACATAAATGCGATAGATAAAAACGCAGTACTGAGTTTGCATGATGATATGATGATTACCGATTTTGAACTTTATAAAATATTTTTGCAAAACCCCACACCCCCAGACTTTGAAAATTAAGAGGTGTGATGTTGGTACACCCCGATTGGTGTAGTGTTTGTGGTGATGTGGCCTTAGTCTGGGGGGCCCTGAACGGGGAACCCGCAAGTTTTTATTACCATCCCACTATCGACAAACAGAAACTGCGGTCAGTGGGATTCGAAGGTCTGAATGGTGATGAGTCAACGTTCGGCCGAGCGTTGAGCCACTACACCAAGGGTCCTTGTTCAATTCGCACAAGTTTCCGAGTTAAGATGAGATTGTGTTAGTCACGCCGGAGACTGTAATTACATCCCAAATTGGCGGCGAGACCTTTGAATGACGCAGCTCATTAATGCGCGTATGAAATAAAGATCTGTTTGACAGTTAGGAAACAATATTCAGTATAGCAATAGACTATATGTTTGGTAATTTCTCTTGAATTTTTATAGATTTATTACAATATTTATAGCCATTCAGACGGACTTGTTTCATGTATTTTTCGCGAGGAAAAAATCGAAAGGTTTTACGCATCTCTGTTTCTCTCTGAATTACCTCCTCAATTGTTAACTGTCCGCATTTTAGCATTGACAACAACTCAGTATAAAAATCATAAATAGTCCTAAATTCTGCTTTTCTATCAGCAATACTTAATTGCTTTTCAATTATTTCGATGATAACAGCACCCAAACTTAAAGAAGCTAGCGGTAGCACTAGAAACGCAGACATTCCTGCTGCTGAAAAGAGGAATTTGGATACAAGTAAGCTATTACTTATACGATTGTAGTACTTGTAACTGCGACGGTAAACATACATTTTCTTTTCTAATTCTTCCATTTATAATATAATAAAATTGTTTCGAAAAATATTTCTAACAAAATAAAGAGTAGTAACCAAATGCCGATTTCGTCAAGAGTAGTAACCAAAAGCGGATTTTCGTTAAGAGTAGTAACCAAATGCCGATTTCGTCAAGAGTAGTAAAGAATAAAGGAAACCCGTGACTAGTAGTAAAGCATGTGCGAAACCCATAAGGGCGTCGGAAAATACATAGTAAAGGATTTGGAAAACCAGTGCTTTTCTTTACGGCTGACAAAACTCAGACGGGAGAAATTTATTAATAAAAATGTTCCCCTATTAAATGATGAATACTGCAGAGGTTATTCAGCTTTGTAAAAAGGTTATATCAAACAACAAAGCGGGTATACAAAGATTATCGCTATACACATATAATGAACTGCGGACTTATGCGAAAATTAATAAAATCAAAACAAATGGAGCTAAGAAACATGAAATAACAAATAATATAATAAACCATCTTAATAAGTATATTTTGATAGCTGAAGATAAAATTAAAATTGAACGCAGAAACGAAAGAACTCATAATAAGAACAGACCATCCGACTACAAACCAGAACCGAGATTACGAACCATTCTGGAAGATGAGATAAAAGAAAATAATATCACCATTACAAAACTAAAACAAGAATACAATGATAACAAAGAAAAAGAGACAAGCGAATTAAAGAAATTTCTGAAAAACAAGAACCTATCAACTCGCGGAAACCGAGAAGAAGTACTAAAAAGAGTTGGAGAATACTATAATAATATTATTACCAAACATAAAGATTCCGAACAGAAAAATAGAGATATCATAAGAGATCAAACAGAAAGACGTGATAACAGTAGACAGAAACCAATTGGTTTATCAACTCTCTTTATAAATAAGAAAAAAATCAAAGAAGAAAAATTAATTCCTGATCATTTATTTATAACGGAAGAAGAACAGCAGCCTACTATTTCTAGGGAAACGGAAAACCTTTATACCATCAATGTTTCTATTGAAAGCAATGGAAGAGAAAAAGATACTCTTATTGCTTTTACTTTCGCAGATTTACAGCGGCGAATGAATGAACTTTATCAATATAGAGTTCAGTTTGTAACTCGTGTTACATTCTATAGACAGGAAAATGATGAAGAAGTAGTAGTATTTTACAACAGTACTTCTTGGATTTTAAATAAAAATAGCATACTTACTCATAGTCATTTGGATGATAATAACAAGAGACTGAGTTCTTTAAGTAATACCCCTCGATCTGGGCTACAATTTAGTCGGTATGAAGGAATTGATTATAGGATGACACGAATAGAATCTTACATGGGAGGAACGTTTAAAATACTGCCAGATTTCGTAAAAAATAAAAAAGCGTGTATAAATATAAAAAATAACGACCAGAAATGTTTCCTTTGGTCTATCTTAGCAAATCTACATCCAGCTAAGGATCATGTTGATAGACTATCAAATTATAAACAATATGAAAACGAATTTGATTTCAAAGGGATTACTAACTTCCCGATGGATACACAAGATATACACACATTTGAAAATAAATATAACATTAAGATTTGCTTATTTCAAATTGATAAAGAGAAAATAATCAGAAGTCATATACTAAAAAGTACAATCAATGGCAAAACAGCTAAACATGTTATTAATTTATTGTATTTCGATAATCATTACGTACTGGTAAAGGATCTGAGCAAACTAGTCGGCACTCAAATATCTACAAGACAAAAAAAGACATACCTCTGCACTTTTTGCGGAAGGCATTTTACAAAAGAAGAACAATATGAAAAACATGAGAGTAAAAATAATTGCGAAGATCCTGATATTATAATGCCTCCTGAAGGTTCAAGTATACAATATAAAAATATTGCAAAACAAATGAAAGTACCTTATTGCATAATAGCCGACTTTGAGTCTTATAACGAAGAGTACAATCAAGTAAACGGGAAGAAAACAATAAAAGTGGCCAAACAGAAACCATTTGCTTACGGATTTCAGGTATGCTGTTCCTTTGATACAAACCAGAACAAATACTATGACTATTTCGGTGAAGACGCTGCAGAACATTTTGTTAAAACCGTTACAAAAGTATCCACAGAAATTGCAAAGAAATATGAAAGCAGACAAAGAAACCATACTTATACCAATGCAGAAATTACCGAAAAATGGAAAAATCTAATGAATAAGACTTGTCACATCTGTACAACTGAAATTACTGAAAATCCTCACTTTGATCACGACCACATGACAGGAGAAGATAGGGGATTTGCTCATGCTGAATGTAATATGAAATACAGGATTCCTAGGCATATCCCGGTAGTAATGCATAATTTATCAAAATATGATTCTCATTTATTTGTTAGAGAATTGATACCTGATAACGGAATTTTTGAAAGTGCAGAAAGTTTCATCTCATTCTCAAAATCAATAATTATTACAAAAGCGGATACGGAAATAAAATATGAGATGCGGTTTATAGATTCAATTAGATTTATGGCTTCATCTTTAGACAAACTATCAGCAAATTTAGCAACATGTGATTGCAAAGTACCTTGTAATCATCTAAGACAGAATTTCAAATTCACATCTAACAGCTTCAAAAATGACGATCAATTCAAAGAAATAATTAAAAAAGGGGTGTATCCCTATGAATTCGTAGATAGTTTCGATAAAATGAATTGTACAAAGTTACCATCCATTGAAAGCTTTTATTCTAGGTTGACGGGGAAAGGTATTGACAAAAGTGATTATAAAAGAGCGGTATCTATATGGAAACAATTTAACTGTGAAACTTTACTTGATTATACCAAGTTGTACCTAAAAAGTGATGTTTTAATATTGTCGGATTTTGTAGAGAATTTCAGAAATGTGTGTATACATAATTATGATCTGGATCCACTTCATTACTTCTCAGCTCCAGGACTAACATGGGATGCTTTCCTAAAGCATTCGAAAGTAGACTTGCCGTTATTCTCAAAGGAAGACATGTATACCTTTATAGAAAAAGGAATAAGAGGTGGTGTATCCCAATGTATAAAAAGATACGCAAAAGCAAATAATAAATATACAAGTGATTATAATAAGAATAAGCCATCTAATTATTTAGTGTATTTAGATAAAAATAATTTATATGGGTGGGCAATGTCGCAGAATTTACCAGCGAATGATTTCCAATTCATTTGCATACCGGATGATTTGAAAGAAAGGAATGAATACGAATCAATCGAGTATTACAACCATCTAAAAACTCATATCAATTCGATAATGAAATTACAGAATGTAGGTGCTATATATGAGGTAGATTTAGAATATCCAAAAGAACTACATGAATTACACAAGGATTTACCATTAGCACCGGAACACTTTAACGGTAAGCTATGTACCACAGTATTAGATAAAACCAACTATGTAGTTCACCACAGGAATCTAGAATTTTATTTACAAAAAGGTTTGATATTGAAAAGAGTACACAGAATACTAGGATTCACTGAAAGTGCTTACTTAAAAGGATACATAGACCACAACACAGCACTTAGAACTAAAGGTACAAATGACTTTGAAAAGGATTTCTTTAAGCTTATGAATAATGCTTGCTTTGGAAAAACTATGGAAAACGTAAGGAAGCGAGCGGATATGGAAATAATAACGGATGATGCAACAAGAGAAAAAATAATAAAGAAACCCAACTTTAAATCTGAAATAATTTTTAGTGAAAACTTTTCAGTAGCAAGAATGTCGAAGGAAAAGATAAAATTAGACAAACCAATGTATATCGGCTTTGCTGTATTGGAACTATCCAAGTTATTGATGTATGAATTCCATTATGATTATATGAAGCCTAAATATGGAGATAAAATTGATTTGTGTTATATGGACACTGATTCTTTCATATATGATATTAGAACTGAAGATTTTTATCAAGATATCAAACAGGATTTGAATGAGAGGTTCGATACATCTGAGTATGCGAAAGATAATCCATATGGGTTTCCTAGTGTAAATAAGAAAGTGATAGGAATGATGAAAGATGAATTAGGTGGACAGGTTATGACAGAGTTTGTTGGATTACGATCAAAAGTATATGCTTATTTAAAGGACAACCAAGACCCTTCAAAAGCTAGCAAAAAACTGAAAGGAATAAAAACCAATATAGTTAAAGATAAAATTACACTTCAAAACTATAAGGATGTACTGTTTGGAAATATTGAAAACCTTTCTGTAACCCAGTATAACTTAACATCATACAAGCACAATATGTTTCTAGAAGAACAGAATAAAAAAGCGTTAGATCCTAAGGATGATAAAAGGATAGTAACAAGCGATAAAATACACACTTTACCTTTAGGTTATAAACATTAAATTCAAGTACCTACTTAAAAAATTCAAGTACCTACTTAAAAAATTCAAGTACCTACTTCAAAACTTCAAGTACCTACTTAAAAAAATCAAGTACCTACTTAAAAAATTCAAGTACCTACTTAAAAACTTCAAGTACCTACTTCAAAACTTCAAGTACCTACTTAAAAAATTCAAGTACCTACTTCAAAAAATCAAGTACCTACTTAAAAAAAATCAAGTACCTACTTCAAAAATTCAAGAACCTACTTAAAAAAATCAAGTACCTACTTCAAAACTTCAAGTATATACTTAAAATACTCAAGTAAATCTTATAATGAAAAATTCTTCCTAAATAAATGAATGAAAAGGCTCCAATCAAAGTCTATGATTTTAGTGAAAAGAACACTTATCAGAATAAGCACGACCTTGCACCTCAGTGGCCATTCAGACTCTTAATTTGTGGTAGTTCTGGAACAGGGAAAACTAACCTTCTTTTGAATTTAATTTATGAATATCTTTGTTTCAACCGAATATACTTGTATGCTAAAGATCTTGAAGAAGATAAATATCAAGACCTTATAACCAATTTAACCACTTTGGAGTCACAATGCAAATCGAAAGTCTTAAGAGTAAGTAACAATCTTGATGATATTGTCGATGTTGACGACTTAGACCCTGAGTACCAAAACTTGATTATCTTTGACGATTTTGTCACTGAAAAAGACCAGAAGAAAATAGAAGATTTATTCATAAGAGGAAGAAAGAAAAATGCCTCAATTATTTACTTGTCTCAAAGCTATCATAAAACGCCAAAGGTGGTAAGGCTCCAGTGCAATTATTTTGCATTCTTTCAGTGTTCTAATCCAAAAGAAGTAAAATTAATAAGACAAAGCCATGTATCCAGTATAGACAATGAAAAATTTCTCAAACAATTCGAGACTGCAACCAAGGGCTACGGTTTTTTCTTCATAGATTTAAAAATAAAAGATAAAACCCTTAAGTACAGGAAAAACTTTGAAAAATTTACCGGATAATTTATTTCTATAATAAATGAATAAATTTGGTAGTGTCGGAAAAAAGGTTAGTAACGAATCGAATGCAAAGGTAGTTACTGACGAAAACGGTAACATTAACCTACAGGATAGGCGAATTGTTAATTTAGGTGATGCCAAAGCAGATCAGGATGCGATTAGCTTAAGGTTGATGACTATTATTTTGAATCAATTTAAAGAAGAAATTACCGCACAACAAGTGGGGATAAATCAGTATTTTAGCGAAGATATCAACAGATTAACTGCGGTACATGATTCTCCTAAAAATTTATTGGTAAGGATTAATGATAAAGGGTTATTTGTAAAAGAAATAATTCGAGTTAATGAGAAAGAAATTGATGCTGAGAACAAATTGATAACAAATGTTCAAAACCCTAGAAACAAAAATGATGCTGTTAATTTAGCAACGTTAACTATGAATCTTTTAGATTATGACAAAAAGCTTCTTGGGCAACACACCCATAACGGTATAATTGAAGGAAAGATTGCTGGTCAAAAAACTCGTATCGATAATATTGAAAGAGCAGTAGTAAATATTTTAAAAAGGCTTCTAGAGCTAGAGCTAAAACCTGTTGACAAACCATTCGTTACCAGAATAGAAAAAATGATGGCTGGTAAATAAATTTTATAAGATAAATTTATTCCCTAATAAATGGTTGAAACAATGGAGTATACAGTTTATTTGTCAAAGCTTCAGAAAGGAAAGCTGAAGAAATGCTTTGATGCTAAACAAAAATGTCAGATACGTGTTAGTCATAGTAGACAAAATGAACGAGAACCAGTTAAGTTACTTTTAAGTAAACGACAAATTGATAAAATTGAAACCTGTAAAATGAATAATAAGGGTTGTGATATTGATGTATCATACAAGCAGATGAGAGAAGCGATTCAAAAAGGTGGATTACTTCCATTTTTAATACCGCTAGCAATTACCCTTGGTAAGGCAGCTTTAACAAGTGGTGCTGCTGCTTTGGGTACATTCGCTGGTAAGAAAATTATGGATAAAATGACCAACACAGGTGGTGCGCTAAAACTTCCTGGAACACAAAAAGTTAACGGTAATGGTGTACTTGGTAGACCTAAGAAGGAAAAAATCGATGATGTCAACACAGGTGGAGCGCTAACACTTCCTGGAACACAAAGAGTTGTCGGTCATGGGGTACGTGGAAGACCTAGGAAGTCAAAAAACGGGGACATCAAAAAAGAAGCAAAAGTAAAGTAGGACCTCTAACTAATTTTGATATTATGGATGCATTAGGGAGTATACCACAGTTTCGAGGTGTTTTCTCTTTAGATACGCTACCCAAACATATAAACGATTCGGAATGTGGTGTAATCAACTATGACAAACGTGGAATGCCTGGAACACATTGGGTTGCCTATTGTAATCTATCTGAATACCCCTATGTCGAATTTTTCGATTCTTTCGGTATTCCTCCAGGAAAAGAAATAGTTAAATATCTAAAAACTTCAAAGAAAAAAATAGCTTATGAAAATCTTGCTGTTCAAAATATAGATGAATTAAACTGTGGTTTTCACTGCATTTCCTACATCCAGCGGAAAATGAAGAGTTGGTAGCTTTTCGTTTAAGAAAATTGTTTTCTAATAAATGGAGATTTATTGTATGAAATGTAAAAAGAGCACTGACACTGAATCAATGTTTAAGGCAGTGTCACAAAAAAATAATGTTCCAATGCTGAAAGGGAATTGTGTTATTTGCGGATCAAGGAAAAATCGCTTTTTAAAAAAAACCTCAACGCAGAAACAGATATTTTAAAGACGTATTATTCTAATTATTCAGGTGTGGATGATATTTACAGAAAATTAAAAGAAAATGGTGTTAAGGTTTCCAAGGATAAAATAAAAAATGTGTTGCAAAATGAGAATGTGTATACGTTACACAAACCTTCCTATCATAACTTTGAAAGGAGGCGAGTGTATGTTCACTATATTGATGAGCAATGGCAAGCTGATTTAGTTGACATGCAGAAATATAAAAAAGAAAATAATAAAACAAATTACATTTTAACTGTTATTGATTGCTTTAGTAAAAATGCTTGGTGTATCCCTCTGAAAGACAAAACGGGTGCTGAAATAATAAAAGCATTCAGTGTTATATTTAAAGAAAGAATTCCTAAGAAACTACAAACTGATAAAGGTAAAGAATTTGTGATGAGAAATGTTCAAACTTTTTTGAAAAATAACGGCATACACTGGTTTGCATCTGAAAGCGAATTGAAAGCGCAAATTGTAGAACGATTCAACAGAACGCTAAAAGAAAAGTTATGGAAATATTTCACTCACAATAACACTACTAATTGGATTGATATTTTACCTTTATTTGTGAGTAATTATAATAACTCGTACCACCGTTCAATACAAATGAAACCAGTTGATGCTAGTAAAAAGGTTAATCAGAAAAAGGTTTTTAGTGCTCTGTTTCCTCCAGTAGATGACTACAAAATCACAGGAAACGTCAAAGTAGGGGATTTAGTCAGAATTAAAAAAGAAAAAAGTATTTTCGATAAAGGATATTTACCTAATTATACGGATGAGGTATTTCAGATAGCAACCATCAGACCTACCATTCCCATTACTTATGAAATATCTGACAAAAGTGGGGAATTAATTCAAGGAGGGTTTTATGAAAAAGAACTTTCAAAATTTATTATGAAATAAAATTACTTGTATATAAATGGATTCAAGACGCTTGAGTGATATGTTATCGGATATAGTGAAGAACAGAGAAGTTCAGAGAAGAAAGGTTCAACAAAATGAGATGGAGAAGGCAGGATTTCGGGAATATGCTTCAGAGTTAAACGCTCCAGTTATTATAGCACAAAAAGAAAACACTAAAGATACCATCAAAAAATTACAAGAGAACGCTGAAACGATAATTAATAAACTACAGGAAGGTGATAATAATTCAAGAAGACGGTTTCTCAGATTAGGTGATACATTTCAAACAGCTTTACAGATTCCAAATTCAGAGGAAGTGAGTCGAGCACCCGCTTTAGAACCTTCTCCCGATTTAGGACCACTATCCGTTGATATGAATAAAGATATTACCCAAGAGTTGTTAAATCAGATTAATTTAAAACATGTAGAATCGCGGGGTGGCACTGATACTTATTTTAAAATGCCTACGTATTACATTAAGCATCATACGGATATAGATGAAGCTCTAGAACGTTTGACATCTCTAAGTCAAAGTTATGGCGGGAAAAAAGGTAAAGGTTACTCTAGCTATGATGAAATCCTTGAATTTATAAGAGAATACAAGGAGAGGTTAACCAGCATTCGAACTAATTCCCCATTTTTAGTTCAACAAAAAGGAACTGGAATATTTATGAACTGTGATGAAATGATCTCAAAATTATACACTTTGATAGGTAGCAGAGTAAACGGAAATACATCTGATGAGGTGAGAAATGAAGCTATTGATATTTTGGATTCGTTAATGCGAAATAAATTTCTTACGAAGAGAAATTACAATTCAATATATAAAAATTATTTCTAATAAATGGTGTTGTTAAACATTGAAGGTAATGAAAGTATCATTGATATAACATTTAGTCAACCAATCGAATTGAATCGTAATTGGGATTATGAAATAGGTTTGAATCAGTGTACTTTGTGGTATTCATGGCATAATATAAGTGATAAATTTGGAAATAATACATTTCAATACAGGAAAGATGAAGATAATAATGCAACAGAATGGATGAATGTTACTATTCCTAATGGGATGTATAACGATGATTGTTTGAATTATTTTTTGTGTCAGTATTTTGATACCCCAAAAGATAAATGTTCTATTGTAATTTCATCCAATCCAGCATCTATGAGATTTGTCATACTATTACAAGAAAAATATGTGTTTAGATTTAATAGTGACTTGTGTCAGATTTTAGGATTTGAGAAGGATAGTGAGATATCTAAGAAAATCAATGAAGGTACAAAGCTTCCGAATATAACAAGAAGCGTTGATAAAATACAAATTCACTGCTCTCTTGTAAACAGTTCTATCGTAAACAAAAGTAAATCAGATGTCATTTGGACATTTGTTCCTAATACAGAACCGGGTTGTCAAATTGTTGAGAATCCTAGACAATTAATCTACCTTCCTATTAACACAAAAGACTTTATTTACTCCTTGAGAATGACAATTACTGATCAGTTGGGAAGACCTATGGATTTGAATGGTGATAACGTTGGATACGTGCTGCATTTAAGAAAAGCTTATTGATTAGTGAAATAAAATTATTTACCTATAAATGTTGATTAATAATAAGCGATTACTTTATAAAAAGCAGTATGGAAGTGGAATCGGTAGTGTATTCAAAAACATTGTTAATTCCCAGTTATTTCAAACGTCAGCAAAACAAATAAAAGATGGGGCTATGTCAATGTATAATAATATTATTAAACCGAGATTTGAGTTGCTGAAAAACAGAGCAATAGAATATGGGAAAGATCTGATCAATGTAAACAAGAAGGAACTCATTGATGTAATTGGAAACAAAAAATCGATGAAGGATCTTATCGGTACAAATAAAAGGATTTTAAATCAAAGAAGTCAGGACTTGATCAAAACGTTAATGACTGGAAATGGATTAAAGATTCTGAAATAAGTTTTATTTAATAATTTCTTTCTTATATAAATGGCAGTAAATAAAGTTATCAGTCCGCAATGGAACATTTTTGATGAACCGCTTGTGGATGAAACAGTGGTTAAATATGAATTTAAAGAAATTCGAGAAACAGATGTGAATGTATCTAATAAATCAGAGTTTGAATTCGTAACGAAGAAATTAGATTCCTGGTTTTATCCAAGTGAAAGTTATCTTGATGTTAGTGTAAGAATAGTGAAAGAAAATGGAGATAATATAGCTGCAACCGATATTGCTACTTTGACGAACAATGGATTTAATTTATTCAGTACCGCTGAATATGTAATAAACGATGAATCGGTTGAAAAAATTAATCATGTTGGTATTACAACTACCGTTACAAAGTTGATTGAATACTCTGATGATTATTCTAGAAGTGCAGCAAGAAATCATTTCTGGTATAAGGATTATAATCAAGGAAAAGAAATTAATCCTGTTATTGCTTCGTTTACTGCAACTCCAGTAGTAGCAGGGGCTGCAGGGGCTGCAGCAGGGGGTGGAACAGTCAGTTTGAGAAATAATAATAATTATAATAAAGGATTTGAAAAAAGATATAACAGAACAAAGAGCAGTAAATTAGTAAATATGTATTTACCATTATCAGAATTGTTTGGATTTCTGAAAGGAAACAAACGATTCTTCAGAGGTGCATCGCATAAATTATTTCTAAGAAGAAATGATGATAACAACATGATTATAAGAAATGGAAATACTAATTTCAAAGTAGTAATCGAGTATTTATCCTGGAAGATCCCTATTGTAGCTCCTAGTATCGAAATGATGAGTGAATTAGAAAAGGGTCTTGCTAAGGATAAAAAGCATAATCTGATGTGGGAAGCATGTAATAGTTATAAAAGTGATGTTAGTCAGAATAAGGAGCACACCTGGAAAGTTGTGTCTGAGAGAAATAGTCCTACAAAAATCGTTGTGATGTTACAGAAAAATGAAAAGCATAACAATCAATTAATGAATAATATGGTGTTTGATCATATGAATTTAACAGACATAGAACTTAGAATTAATGGAGATAAATATCCTGAAGAACCACTCAAATGCGACTTTAGCGATGAGAAATGTAAATACTCAAATCTTTACAATAGGTTCATACATTTGGGCTATAAGCAATTAGCATTTGATACTGGTAGTGTTGTTAGTATAGAAGAATTTAAAGAAGTATATCCACTATTCTGTTTCGATGTTTCCAAACACGAATCAAGTATATATAATGGAACAACTGCTGATATTGAAATAAATTTAACATTAAAACACGCTCAGCCTGTACCATATAATATTTACTGTGTTATATATTATGAAAGAAAAGCTACATTAGGTATTATTAACAAAAATATGTATGTGAGTTTGTGATCTGGATTTTTATTTAATAAAATCATCCCCTAATAAATGGAGTCTACAAAGGAAGTCTTGAATACAATCAGAATGAATAAATACAATGAGACAATCAGGAAAGAAGAACTAGTTCTAGGTTTGAAATATACTATCGTTAAAATGAGAATTGCTAAGACAAAATATGGTGATAAGTTGGTTGTAGTTATTAATCATAATGACAAACCCTGTGATTTGTTTATTCCACAGAGATATAATGCCATTGCTAACGAATTACTTGTAAAGAAAAATCTGATTTTGCAACCGATTGTACGCGAAAACAAGAACAAAGAAACATATGTGGATTTAGAACTGTTTAGTCAGTAATATTTGAATAAAAAAGAAGTAGTGTATATTGTAGTATTTTATATGTAGTAAAGGGTAATATTCTCATTTCTTGTATCCTTTATTTTGGAAGTAAGAAAATAAAAATGTTCTTGAAAAGGGGGATAATTTGGTAAAAAGGATGTTAAAATTTAAGAAATTGATGTTAAAATGGGGTTTTGAAATTGGGGGGAGGGTGGTCTAGGATCGGCGATTATATACTACTCGCAGCAAACTAGTCGGCAACGCCAGCTTTTCCTATAGGAATTTTTTACAGTAGCCAACTAGTTGGCTAGTGACCGCGAGGTGTATATGCATGATTTGAAATTCAGATTTTGTATATATGTACGACTATTTCTAATAATTTCCAACTAGAGTATAGTCTATTTGCCGAGATAGAGAGATTGCACCATACTCAACGAAAACGGACGGGATTGTAACGTAAAATTTAACATTAGGAAGTATAGGACTTTCAACTTTGAAATTAAACTGTCGGCGTTTTATCACCATTCTGAGCCAGGGACTTGCTAGAAATGTTAATTGGGCTATTCCGTAACCATATAATTCTATTTTTGTAAAAGAGTTCCATGGAAGTAAGAGTTTAAAGGCGTCGAAGTTTGTAAAACAAAGACGAAGTCTCGTGCTATTGGTCGATTATGACACATTTCTTCAAATCCGCGTCATCGCCGACCAATAGGATTCGAGACTCCGTTTTTGTGTTCAAACTTTGAAGCCTTCAAGCTCTTACTTCCATGGAAACTCTTTTGCAAAAATAGAATTATACGGTTAAGGAATAGCCCAATTAACATTTCCAGCAAGTCCGTGGCTCAGAATGATGATAAAACGCTGATAATTTAATTTCAAAGTTGAAAGTCCTATACCTCCCAATGTTAAATTTTGTTGTTATGATCCCCTAATGATGATGTAGCAATATCCGTTTTCATCGGTGAAAACCGTTTTCACCCGATTGCTACTCCTGCATCATCATTAAGGGATCATAACAACAAAATTTAACATTGGGAGGTATAGGGCTTTCAACTTTGAAAACAAAAACGGAGTCTCGAATCCTATTGGTAAACGATAAAGGGCATCTGAAAAAATGTGTCACAATTGACCATTAGGACGAGACTCCGTCTTTGTTTACGAACTTTGACGCCTTCAGACTCTTACTTCCATGGAAACTCTTTTGCAGAAATAGAAATATACGGTTAAGGAAAAGCCCAATTAATATTTCCAGCAAGTTCCTGGCTCAGAAGTATGATAAAACGTCGATAATTTAATTTCAAGTTGAAAGTCCTATACTTCCTAATGTTAAATTTTTTCGTTACGATCCCGTCCGTTTTCGTCGGTTATGGTGCAATCTCTCTATTGAGGTTGAGGATGCGTTTTAAGCTTTTGTTATTCAGCACCATCATCAGTGCAAACAAATGTAAACAAATTCCAGTTTTGTTTTGTAGTTTTTAATAAGTTTTTCTTAATAGGTAAGGAATGTGTGATAAAATATTGATATGCTTCTTCTATGAAAAAGTGAAAGGAGTTGCTGAAGTCTCCTGTCTTTGAAACTTAGGAGTCAGCCTGGTCAGGTAAAAATGTCAGGTGA